>JAXQQM020074899.1:0-11796 GCA_034641835.2 Pinus albicaulis | reverse complement strand
TTCTATCCATGTGATTAAATGCATGTGAGTTAAACATGGTAGAACCACTTGATTACCGATCGATGATGTGAACATTGTTAACAAGTGTGGAAGGCATACACATTTAATGACAATGACTCTCAAAAATTACTTAGTACAATCCATGAAATGTGAATAAGTGATCTCAAGTCAAACATTTCAGGAATCATTAGAACGAGTCCAATGATTGAACCTATCGTCGAAGGCGAGAAACACGCCATTAAGGCATGCATATTAAAGTCTTGGCCAGTTCTAGATAAACTTCTAGATGACGAGCTATACATTGGCACCTATAATATTTTGTTATACCAAAAGGTGGCTAAAACTTTTTAGAGCCTCCAAGGAACAAATTTTATCACTAAAAGTTGTAGGCTCTTGAAGGCTCTTTAAAGACCTGTGGCCTCTGTCCCAAATCCTCATTTGTGATTTCCATTTTATACTTAGAAATCTTCTTGATTACCAAGCAGTCCAACTATTGCCAGAGCCTTTTTTCCCCCACTTGAGAACTAACCTTCATTTGCTTCCCTTTTTTCTCTCATGATTTCCTTTATTTTTCATGAATTCCCTTCTTCCATTCTTGAAACTCCACTTTATTAAGGTTGAAGACTCATTCTTTAGCCTTGAAACCCCTCAAATCACCCATGGGACTTTATAATAAAAAGACTTTTTATGTTATAAAGCCATATCTAACTCCACTTCCCTTTTTTTCATACCCATGCATACGTTATTATTTAAACTTTATTATAAAGTTCATATCATATAATATATGGCCCACCGCTTATCGCAAATCGCAATATCGCATTATCGCATTTTCCATGGGTTGGTCAATCGACCCATCACTAAAACTTGCGATGCGGTCTATCCGCCCGATCGCATATCGCGAAATCGCATTTTCGTCTCGTTTGATTTAATTGATCCATCACAAATATTTGCAATGCGATCACCACATCGCAAATTCCCGCGCCATCGCACTTTCCACAATCGCGATCGACCCCGCCGGGCCCGCCGTACGATACCCCCGCCATTCATATAAAAAATGCCTTTTCCCTTTGTAATTCGAAAAATGTCATATTTCATTATTTATAAAGGTTTTGCCCATTAAATCCCTCCATCGCGCAAATCGCAAAATCGCATTTTTATGTGAAACCCCTGATCACTCATTGCAAATATTTGCGATGCGATTCTGCAATCTCTTTTGACCGCCTCTGAATAAAATCTCCACCATTGGATGCAGCCATCCAACGGCCACGATCTTTCCCGCCTTCTGAAGCAGTCTAAACCTAAAAACGCAGGATTTCTTAATTGTTTTTGTGTTTTGCAGGTGTTTTAGGAAAGACGTTTCCTACGCCTTCGGGCTATTAAAAAGAACCATTCACAGGTTTGAAATCAATGATTTATCAATGTTTCATGAGCATTGATAGCACGTAAAATGGCCTATGCGGCCCTGCACATCGACAAGACACTATTTTATTCAAAAACAGTTAAAGAGTATAAGTTTGAAGACAGAGCACAGCAGAATGAAGATTGAAGACAATTTTACGGGGATTACGGCTAAGACGGTTATCAAAATCTTAATCCCCAACTCAAAACACAGTTTAAAGAAAACCTAAAGTGTTTTATCAGACAGAAGCCTCCACCGCCACATCTGAGGCAAATTGATTCCTCAGCTACCACAGAGCCACCTCTTGCCTCAAACCTTTCAAAACAGAGGCCGAAGTTATTGAAGAAAATCAGATATTCGCCTCCAGCACAGCCAAGGAGTTACTGCTGCAAGGAACTTAAATGCAACAAATATCTGCAGAGTTACTCCCGTATTTCAGAGAACCTCAAAGTCAAATAAAGCTCCCACTGAGCTTTAATATTTATTGTAAAAAAATTAATACAGTGATCCACCTGTAAAATTCTCCATCGGGCCCCTCAAAGGGCGAGAAGTCTTGAATCTGTATTTATTGTCTTAAGAGATCTTTGATTAAATTTCACCTCCTCATTCTTCTATAAATACCTCAGTAGAAGATGAGAAAAAGTTGGTTGAGTTGCTTACAGAGCTTTGAAATACATTTGAGCCTAAACTTCTGATTGTAAATAGTGTTCACTGGCCCTTGGAGCTCTGCTTGTGATAGATTAGTTAGGCTGAATAGTGAAGATGATTGCTGAACTGAAACATTGGACTTGAAGACTGTAACCAGTTTGACATCAATATAAAAGTTGTTTCTTGGGATCCTGGTCTATGTCATCGGTGAAGTGCACCTCTCTTTGTTATTGTTTTCCTTCTATGTATGCCATATTGTTCATATTCCTCTGTAAATAACAGTTTAAACAGGGTTAGGATCTACTGTATATCAGTAACCTTCTCTGGCTGAGAAATCTTTATCTTAATGTTTTCCTCAAGTTTGTTTATTCAGGAACGATTTAATACAGTTTAAACAGTTAGGAATGTTGGCGTTCCCTCGTCCTTCTGTTTGCTTAAACATTGTTCTTGAATGTGATTTCCATTATTTGCTATTAAAGTTAGACTAGAGAAGATATGGTTTGCCCTGATTCCTAGTTTCTATTCTCCAAAGGCAGATTCTGAAGGTTTCCCTGGGTGTTGACTGAAAGCAGACTAGGTTTAAAAGTACTTTATCTGATCTTAAGTTACACTTTGTTTCTCTTATGTGTTTTCATACTTTCTGAAGGTAATTATGTGGATTACTGGATTGTTTGTCAATTAAGCTGCTTTAATAGAACTTGCCCAATAAGTTTATGGTTAGCCCTGTCCTTGGTTGGTTTTAAACAGTTACTTAAGAGGATTTTCTTGTTTGGACTGACTATAAATCCTCTGAGAAATTATTATCAGTTTCCATCCCTCCAACACTTTATTGTTCCATTCCATCATTTAAAACTCAACAATCTTGTGGTATAGATGACTTGCCCCTTGGATCACTCTTGATGTTGTTGCTCAATTAAAGCCCATATATGACTCCATAGCCCAATGGACTAAAAACCAGCGTTATATCTATCTATCTGCCAAAACTTTTCTATTTGCTTGCAACTTCTCACTTTTGAAACTTTTTGCACTTAGGACTTTCCCCTCAAGTAACATTTCATGCTCAACCATCCAAAACAAAACAAACCTTGGCCTTCATAACTAGCCTAATATCATTACCTTAAGCTTTTCAAAGACAATATCCATCTTTGTACATATTGGAGAGATCCCTCTCCGGATTCAGGAGGGCTAGATCCTAGAATCCCAAAGTTGGTTGAAATGATGTTAACTCTGTGATCGGACTTTTGCCAATCTTGCTTATTACAGAGACCTAACATTTCTGGCGACTCCACTGGGGACTTACAAACCCAGAAGTTTTTAAGGATAATTATACAATATTTAGAGATTTGGTTCATAGAGCATTTTCTTTATTAACCAGATGGAGCCACCTAACATTTCTGGCGACTCTGTTGGGGAACACCCTTCCCTTAATATTATAAGGCCTTGTGAGTAAAAATAAGCCTTTTCAAGCACTACCAAGAAGTGGTAATCATGATGAAACTTGTTTGAATCAGTGACAAGCTAGGTGAACCCTAGGATTCTTATAAGTTTTATCTAACCTTGAAAAATCATCTAGCTTAGCCATGAGAGTGGACTGCCTTTGTCTCCCAACTGTAGCTAAGTTTTGAAACAAAGTTAGGTCATTCTGAGAAACCACAAATAAAAAATAATTCTGAAAATACCAAAATATTTCAGATTGGTGGTAAAACACTTGTTCCTACATATCATTTACCCTTTGATGTGTTTTACCTTATACTCTTAGACAGAGTCTGGAAAGGGCCAGGTAGCCTCCAGATCTCATCCTCTTTTAGAGGTGACATATCTAGTGAATTCCCTCCCAGTCAATCTCTAGTTTGAGTTTGTTGTGTTTTGGGATATCCTTGAAAAAGGATGTTTCACTAGCACTGTGGTGGACATTGTACCTTTTTGAAGACATTCTAAACTTTCCACCTGGCAACTCCACAATCCTGAACAGACCTTAAGACTCCACTGGGAAGAACCCTTATCATTATAATATCATTCAAATCCAGTTAGAGGACTGTAGGATTAAAATTGTGAAAACAGATTAGTTAAACTCCCAAAGATTGTCATATCTGGTTGAAATTTTCTGGTTTATTTGGGCCTAAGAACATAGCATAGTGGCTCCTAGAAAGATTCACACTAGAGCCCATCTTGACCCCAACCCACCTGAGATAGTTGATGACCCAGAAAGCATCCTTTGGAAGTCTCCTAAGATTAGATCATCAACTGTTTTCAGATCACCCTTGAGAGCTAAATCGGTTCCTGGACATCTTTCAGCTCTACAACAATCGCAAGCTGACTTAGTTAATCCATTCAGGACTAGGTCATTTGGTGATTTAGAACAAATAGATTCTGAGTCTTCACTACCATCTCCTGAAACAAGTGAACATCTTGGTAACAGAGAAACAACACCTCCTGATTTACACTTTTTGTTGAACTTAGGTGTCCCTCATCCAAGATCAGCTCAGCAATCTACTACTGTTCCGTCCACATCTTCTCACCCTACATCCACTGTTCAAACCACCCCACTTCAGCCCACTCCACCTCTTGTAAATCCACCCCCGCCACATATCATGGCAGCATGGTATGCTCCCTTAGTCCTTCCTGTACCATTAGTCAATCTTCCACAGGACTATCAGTCCAAAATCCCATTGTATGATGCTAGCAATGCTATAACTGCATCACAACATGTAGATAAGATGAATGACTACTTTGACAGAAATGAAATTGATGATGATTCTGTCAAACTTAGACTATTTGCTCAAAGTCTGGGGGGAGAAGCAAGAAAATGGTTTAAAGGCTTAGCCCCCCATAGTATTAATGATCTCCAAGGTTTCCATCAAACATTCTTAAACAAGTGGGAAGTAAGGAAGAACCCTCTACAAGTTCTTGCTGACTATAACAATCTCCATAGGAACCCAGGGGAAAGTGTACAAGCTTATTGTACCAGATTTAACAGTGTGTATAATGCGCTTTCCCCATAATTAAAACCTCCACAAGGTTCAGCTTTAAACAAATTTCCTGAAGGGTTTGATGCTGATATGACCTATTCGTTAAGAGAGAGAGATTTTGCAACCCTTGAAGATATGCAAAGAGGTGCTCTCTTTGTGGAAGTAAACTTAATGGAGAAAAGATCAAGGATGAAGAAAGAGAAGAGAGTATCCTTTGGGGAGGAATCCACACCTTCCACTTCAAACTCAAAGATAGAAAGAATGATGGAAGAAATGATGAAAAAAATGAGCATTCTTGAGAGAGCGCAAGAAATTCTAAATCAAAACGCTCCTCAAAACAGAAACCAAAACCAGAATCAGAATGCTAGAAGGAACCAACCTCCTAACCGACCTAGGGAAGATGATCAGCTGATCACTCCTCCCTTTCATCAAAACTATGTAAGTGAGGTTGAGGAAACGGATCAAATAACAGAGGAGGATGATATAAACTTATTTGTGATAGATGATGATAACTTCGAGGTTCATTATGATAGAAAAGAGGGTCTTTACACACCTTATGATGACAAAAGGGATGATAATGAAAATTGTTGTCAATACATGGAAAATGCCATGACAGAACCTTCAAAATAATATGAACTCAGAAGTAGATCAAGTCAACAAACCCCCAACACCAAAACCTCTGACAAACCTTCTCAAAACAGCACTGCAACCAAGCCTAAAACAGTCAAACAAAAGGATAAAACAGTGGCTGATAATTCTGGTAAAGGTAAAGAGAAAGGCACTCAAAATCTTGCAAAAGAGAGTGCAAACCTCAATAGTACTAACACTTCATCTAGTACTCCTATTACAACCGTCGTGCCAAATAAAACGAATCAGCCAGTTGTAGTTGTTGATAAAGGGACAGCTAATAAGGTTGAAACCAATACTTCTAAAAATCAGACTCTTTTCAGCCTGGAACAGGAAATCTCAAAAATAAAAATCTCTGTTCCCTTAACCGAGTTAGCTGCCCAACATATATATGGGAATAAAATTTTGAAGGCCTTAAACATAGAAGAGAATGAGGACACACTCAATCTTAATGACGACCAGCTAGAGCTTATTTTTGGTCCAAAGATTGAAGGTAAGTTTCAAGAGGGTCCTGTCCCTCCGTTTTACGTGAGCTTAAACATTCATGACAAAATTCTACACAACGCTATGCACGACTCAGGGGCTTCTCATAATTTAATGTCAAAATCTATGATGGAAAGCCTGGGGCTAGAAATTACGAGACCTTATAAAGACCTGTACTCCTTTGACTCAAGCAGAGTAAAATTTCTAGGGTTGATAAAATACCTCTGTGTTAACTTAGCCCAAATCCCAGCCAAGTCTTTAGTTATGGATATTTTTGTGGCTGATGTGCCCCCAAAGTATGGAATGCTTTTATCAAGATCTTGGGGGGCTAAGTTACAGGGAACCATGCAAATGGACATGACCTATGCGACTATCCCTGTTTTCATATCAGACTAGAAGACTTTACAGGGAGTCCCACTTGCAATACACAGTGACAAGTCAAGACAGGCCTCAAAACTCTCCTCTATATGCTGTAAGTACGAGCCTTGATTATTTTATCATGTTTAATGATGAAACACTTACCGAACAAATCACTTCAACATAATTAATGGTTGATACAAAGGGGGAAGGACACGGCACTAAAGTGACAAAACAGTTTGCTGCACTGGAAAACTTTGGCAAAAAAAACGTAGGTCTTGATTTACAAGTCGTCGGTACAGTGCTGTTAAATTTTGACAGAAAAGAAAACACCCCTCAACATATTGAAAAACTTGAGGAATCAAATCATACAGAGGACGTTCACCAAACTGATAAAACTAAAAATGATCCTCTTTGGAGTATGTATTTTGATGGGTCATGCACTAAAACTAATGCTGGTGCAGGGGTCTAGATTACTAACACTGAAAACAATCATACAGAATGTATTTCATGTAAATTAAACTTTCAGTGTTCCAACAACATAGCAGAATATGAATCCCTTCTCTTAGGCTTGCATCTCTTGAAGAAATTAGGAGCCAGAAGAATTAATGTGTACGGGGATTCTGAGTTAATCATTAGGCAAGTCAATGGGGAGTATAATGCAAATCATCCTAGACTTAGAGCCTATCGGAATGATGTCTTGGATCTTTTGACAACATTTGAGGAGTCAAACCTGAGTTTCATCCCAAGGAAAAAGAACATTGCGGCCCACAATTTAGCTTTTGCGGCCAGGACATGTCTAACGCCATATGAGACTGGAGACAACACAACTCCGATAAAATTTAGACCAGCAGTGCCTGATAACAAAAAATATTGGCAAGTGTTTGACAATGACAAACAAATAGAAGACTTCATGCAATTCAGAAATGAATTCGAACTGCATAGTTTGGACTCAGATTATGATATAGACTGTAGCAAAGAAAACTTTCTTGGTAAAGAATAATTGTCTCTTGAACCGGTCAATATTAACCTACTGTCTAGCAAACTTAGTAACAAAACAAAATTAAGTGCAGAATCAGAAACAGAATTGTTTGGGGGTCCTGTAAATGGCAGGATGCTTAAGCATTACTTCTCTTGATCCTTTTGTGTTAAATCCTTTTATCTTTTTCCATTATGAATATTTCATCCACCATTGCATTTAAAGTTTAAAAAATAAAAAATAAATAAATATATATATATATAGATACAAAAACAAAGAAATGAAAAGAGGGCAGAACAAAAATAAGAAAGGCAAGGCCCCATGTCAAAAAGAGAAACAAATCTGAAAGTGTGCAAGCTCAAATGCCACTCCTTGAAAACACACTCCTAATTAGTCAAACTGTTTAATCTTGACTAATTAGCTTTAAATTTTTCTGCTGATAAGATAGTGAATTAGATTTGCCAAAATGTTCAATCTTGGCTTATCAGTAGATAGATTAGGATAGAAATTGAAGGTTCAAACAAACTCAAAATCTGAACCAAAGTTTCCAAAGGGAGATGACTCAAAACTGTTTTATTTTCTGAGTCACAAGAGAGGAGATCTGGTTCTAATCAGCCTAAAGCCCGAACTAGTAGAAAAGCAAGGACAGCTCAAAAGAAAAAATAGAGCTGTGAAGAAAAGAGAAGGCCATGATGAGATACTTTCATACCTTAAGCTTTCCATTTTGATTTTAATTTTCTGCAAATAATAATCTATGTATGACTTGTCTTTATGCCATAGATCATAGCAGAGTCAAATAGCTTAATCTTGACTTGAATGTTTTTAAATTTTGTTGTAGAATTTAGAGAATGAAAGTGCATTGAATGATTGAGTTTAATCCCAAGAGACGGTAGATTAGGTAGAGAAATATCTGAGCTCAAATCTTTAATCTGAGTTCAGGGAGAGATAAGGAGTAGAATTAGATTAGTTTTTATGCTTTCAAAAGAATAAAATGTTGTGAAAAGATTTTGCCAATCCAAGTGCACTCTGATGAAGAAAAAATGCTAGATCAGTAGGATTGGGTAGGTAGAAAGTTTGTATTGATGAAAGTCCATTGTTTTCATAGCTGCTAAATATGTTTTCAAAGAAGATCATCCCAGCAAAGGAAGGGCAGCCCAATGGATCAAGCACAAGTCAGCGTCCCAGAGAAATCAAGTCTGAATTCTTGATGCCTTCAAGAAGGCACCATCCCCAAGTGGAGCCATTGTTAGCCACCTATAATATTTTGTTATACCAAAATGTGGCTAAGAATTTTTGAGCCTCAGGGAACAAATTTTATCACTAAAAATTGTTTGCTCTTGAAGACTCCTTGAAGGCCTCATGCCTTTGCCCGAAATCTTCATTTACTATTTCCATTTCATGCTCTGAAATTCTGTTGATTTCAAGCGGGATCAACTGCACGCGAGAGCCTATTTCCCCCCCCCCCCCCCCCCCTTGAGAACTAAATTTCATTTGCTTCCCTTTTTTCTCTCCATGATTTCCTCTATTTTTCATGAATTCCCTTCTCCCCTTCATGAAAATAACTCTTATTAAGGTTGAAGACTCATTCTTTAGCTTTACCGAAACCCCTCAAATAACCCATAGGACTTTATAATAAAGACTTTATGTTATAAAGCCCTACCTTTCTAACCACTTCCCCTTTTTTTTTCATACCCCGCCATACGTTATTATATAAACTTTATTATAAAGTTCATATCATATAATATATGGCCCACCGCTTATCGCAAATCACAATGTCGCATTATCGCATTTTCCATGGGTTGGTCAATCGACCCATCGCTAAAACTTGCGATGCGATCAATCTGCCCGATCGCATATCGCGAAATCGCATTTTTGTTTCATTTGATTTAATTGATCCATCGCAAATATTTGTGATGCGATCAACACATCGCAAATTCCCTTGCCATTGCACTTTCCACAATCGCGATCAACCCCGTCGGGCCCACCGTACGATACCCCCACCATTCATATAAAAAAATGCCTTTTCCCCTTTGTAAGTCGAAAAATGTCATATTTCATTATTTATAAAGGTTTTTCCCAATAAATCCCTCCATCGCGCAAAATCGCAAAATCGCATTTTTATGTGGAACCCCTGATCACTCATCGCAAATATTTGCGATGCGATTTTGCGATCTCTTTAACCGCCTCTGAATAAAATCTCCATCGTTGGATGCAGCCATCCAACAGCCACGATATTTCCCGCCTTCTGAAGCAGTATAAACCTAAAAACGTAGGATTTCTTAATTGTTTTTGTGTTTTGTAGGTGTTTTAATGGCTTTTCGTTGTATTACGAAGAAATGCCGAGGGCTGGGAATGAAGATTCTCATGCCTTCGTTTCATTGAGGAGAAGCCATCCGTGGGGCCCCATTCCATGTTTTGTCAATGTTTCATGAGCATTGATGCCGAGAAGCCCAGCGCGGTCCTGCACATCGACAAGACAATGTTTTATTCAAAGGAACAGTTAGAGAGTGTCAGTTTTGAAAATAAGCATAGCAAATGAATATTGAAGACAGTATTACGGGGATTACGGCTAAGACGGTTATCAAAAGCCTAATCCCCGACTCAAAACACAGTTTAAAAAAAATCATAAGTGTTTCACTGACAGGAGGGCTTCCACCGCTTCGACTGAGGCAAATAAATTCCTCAACTACCATAAAAGCCACATGTTGCCTCAAACCATTCAAACAGAGGCCGAAGTTATTGAAGAAAATCATATATTCGCCTCCAGCATAGCCAGGGAGTTACTTCTGCAAGGAAATCAATGCAGAAATATCTGCAGAGTTACTCCACTCATTACACTGAGCCTCAAAGTCAATAAAAGCTCCCACCGAGTTTTATTCATAATTATAAAACAGTTAATACAGCAATCTACATGTAAACTTATTCATCGGTCCCCTCAAAAGGCCTAGAAGTCTCGAATCTGTATTAATTGTCTTGGGAGATCTTTTGTTAGATCTCACCTCCTCATCTTCCTATAAATACTTCTGTAGAAGATGAGAAATAGGGGGGTTGTTTGCTATGTATTTGCTGAGCATTGCATTGTAATTGAGCTGGAGACTTCTGTTTGTAAATAGTGTTCACTGGCCCTTGGAGCTCTGCTTGTGATAGATTAGTTAGGCTGAATAGTGAAGATGATTGCTGAACTGAAACATTGGACTTGAAGATTGTAACCGGTTTGACATCAATATAAAAGTTGTTTCTTGGGATCCTGGTCTATGTCATCGGTGAAGTGCATCTCTCTTTGTTATTGTTTTCCTTCTATGTATGCCATATTGTTCATATTCCTCTGTAAAGAACAGTTTAAACAGGGTTAGGATCTACTGTATATCAGTAACCTTCTCTGGCTGAGAAATATTTATCTTAATGTTTTCCTCAAGTTTGTTTATTTAAGAATGATTCAATACTGTTTAAACAGTTAGGAATGTTGGCATTCCCTCGTCCTTCTGTTTACATAAACATTGTTCTTGAATGTGATTTCCATTATTTGCTATTAAAGTTAGACTAGAGAAGATATGGTTTGCCCTGATTCCTAGATTCTTTTCTCCAAAGGCAGATTCTGAAAGTTTCCCTTGGTGTCGACTGAAAGCAGACTAGGTTTAAAAGTACTTTATCTGATCTTAAGTCACACTTTGTTTCTCTTATATGTTTTCATACTTTCTGAAGGTAATTATGTGGATTACCGGATTGTTTGTCAATTAAGCTGCTTTAATAGAACTTGCCCAAGAAGTTTATGGTTAGCCCTGTCCTTGGTTGGTTTTAAACAGTTACTTAAGAGGCTTTTCTTGTTTGGACTGACTATAAATCCCTTGAGAAATTATTATCAGTTTCCACCCTTCCAACACTTTATTGTTTCCATTCCATCATCTTAATCTCAAATAATCTTGTGATATAGATGACTTGCCCCTTGCATCACTCTTGATGTTGTTGCTCAATTAAAGCCCAGATATGACTCCATAGCCCAATGGACTAAAAACCAGCGTTATATCTATCTATCAGCCAAATCTGTTCTATATGCTTGCAACTTCTCACCTTTGAAACTCTTTGCATTCAGGACTTTTCACCTCAAACATTAATCATGCTCAACCATCCAAAACAAAACAAAACCCTTGGCCTTCATAACTAGCCTAATATCATTATCTCAAACTTCAAAGACAATATCCATCTTTGTACATATTGGAGAGATCCCTCTCCGGATTCAGGAGGGCTAGATCCTAGAATCCCAAAGTTGGTTGAAATGATGTTAACTCGTGGATCGTATTTCGTCAATCTTGCTTATTACGTAAACCTAACACTAT
>JAXQQM020090946.1:0-361140 GCA_034641835.2 Pinus albicaulis | reverse complement strand
GACAGAAGGAAATACGCATTTCCTAAGGGTTAGTTGAGCTATTGCATGGTTGACTTCAGTTAGAACTCATGTGGCAGAGTTTGGTGGAGTTGATGAGACAGTTGGTGGAGTTGTGTTCGGTTTAACTTAGTTGAACTAGTTGTATTTAGTCTAACTGAAAAATACACTAGTGATGAGTGGTGTGAATTAATTATTAATTAATTCACTAATTATTAAATCATAAATCAACTAAAGAACACATCAGTTAACTGCAATGCATGGACAGTTCAGTGGAGACCAGTGTTAGAGGTGGGTGAAAGGGTGAGTCTACTATCAGTTGTGACTATACTTGTGCATGATATTTGCACACACATTGATTGAGATTGCCAATGAGGATTGCGCAGTACAAGCCAAGGGGATTCGAACTTGGATCTATTCATTCTTCATCTTGGATTGCGCAGTAGAGGCAGGCAGACAGGTGGAGGAGATTTGAACTTGTGACTTGTTCATATCTGAGCTAGTTTGTGTGTAGCATGTGAGATAGTGCTGAGAGCTGTGAGGAGCTTTGTGCTATGTATTGTTACATTTTCTCTATCATTATAATATACAGATAGTTGGGGGTTTTCAGTTGTAATATTTCCCCATTACATACCGTGTTATATGTGTGCTTGATTATGTTTTAATGTGCGCATGCGACTGCTTCTATTTCCACAAATTGATGATCAATTGTAGAAGAGGTTATGTATTATGCATGAAGCTTAAATAGTGTGTAATCAGGATAATCTCGGTGAATAATTAAGCTATTATTCAAATTTCTACATGGTATCGGAGCGAAATTGATCATCGGATCTATTACAGTGATTACAATTTATTTCGGTAGACAGAGTCTGTAAGCGGGCCAAGTAGCCTCTGGATCCATCCTTTCTTTGAAAGGTGATATATCCAGTAAATTCCCCTACAGTCGATCTCTGTGCTAGAAATACTTTGTTCTCACAGATCAGAAGCGGTTGAGTTTTGAGCTGGTGGAATTCGAATTTGCAGCAGTGTTTTCTTGGTGTTGAAGTCAAAATGTCTTATCAAGGATTGCGATTGGAGTATGCTCTTGAAGGCAGCTCGAATTATATTGCATGGAGAGATAGGATGGAGGCGGTGTTAGATGATAACGGGCTAAAGGATTTCATAGATGCTGAAGTCCCAAAGCCTACTGATGCTGCTCAAGTTGAGGCTTGGCAAAAGAAGATGGCAAGGTGTCGAAGGATTCTGTTGGAGGGCGTGAAGGATCACATAGTATCCAGCCTGCATGGAAAATCTTCTCCATACTTGATGTGGAAAGCGTTGACAGAATTGTTCCAAAGCAAGAGCGACCAGAGGAAGTTGGCGCTCAAGGATAAACTCAGGAAAATAAAGATGGAGAAGAATGACACTATTCCGGTATACTTGACCAAGTTTTTCCACTGCAGGGATGAGCTTGGGAGTGTAGGAGTTAGTGTGGAGGATGAGGAACTGGTGAGCTTGGCTCTCCTCGGGCTTCCGAAAAGTTGGCATGCATATCAGGACAGTGTCAATGGTCGGGAGAAATTGCCAGGATGGGAAAGACTGTGGTCTAATCTTGTGCAAGAGGAGATAAGGCTGAGTACCAGGGACAGATCTTCATCAAAGACATCTGATGAAGAATATTGCACTTTGGCTGCCAAAGAAAGGAAGGGGAAGGGAAAGAAGAATGCTTCTCAATTCGGTGCGGATGGTAAAGAGCATGACATGTCCAAAGTGAAGTGTTTTCACTTTCACGATCATGGACATTACGCCACAAATTGTCCACAGAAGAAGAAGAACAAGCAGGCTGCTGGAGCTGCAGCTGGTGAGGCTCTTGCCTTGCAATTTGAGCTGGACTTCTCATTGATCGCATGCATGGTGTCTAGTGCATTGGGATCGGGGTGGTATTTTGATAGTGGCGCTTCCTTTCACATGACGGGAGATGTGAATCTTTTCAGTGACTTGGTGGAGAAAGATCTCCAGTTGCATGTTGAGTTGGGCGACAATGGACGATACAATGTGACCGGAATTGGTACCATAACCTTTCAGAGGGAGTCAGGTAAACTCATTCTTTTACAAGATGTAATGCATGTTCCAGGTTTAAAGAAGAATTTGATCTCAGTCGCAATGTTAGAGGATAAAGGGTATGAAGTTGTCTTCAGTGAAGGAAAATTTTTCCTTCGGCACAAGGCAACAGGACAAGTCAAGAAGGTTGGGATTCGAGCAAAGAATATCTACAGACTTGAAGTAGATGGGATGTCTACGGAGCTTCCTACTGTTGGGAAGTGCAAGAAAGACATGCAATTAATGCTTGAGAGGGAGCAAGTTTTGCATGCAGGTAATAGTGAACCTCGGGATGTGGAGTAGCCACAAGATGAGGATCATGGAGTGGGAGAAACCACTCATGCAGAGAAATTTCATGCCAAATGGGCAGAGGGAGTGCATGCAGCTATACCACCAGGTGAGAGGTGGGGCGACATGCATGATTAATCCCAAGAGGAGATTTCTAGGCAAGATTCATGAGATGGTGTGGATCTCATGAATTGAACCTGGCTACGAGGTGCCCACAGCGCAGCAGTAGCATGATCAGTTGGATTGATGCAGGCAGATCAAAGTGACAGTGTCGGATACTGGAGCACGAATCAGAGTTGATAGCAAGTGCAGAGTGCATGGGTGCAAGAGTTCAACAACGCAGTGGTTCTTGATGACATGTGCAGTTGGTACCAACAAAAGTCATAGAATTTGATGATAGATGCATCAGATTGATTGATTTTTTTGGAGCCTATTCAGTTTCAGAGGAGTTGCAGAGCAGATGCATGGGGTTGCATGGCACTTGTGAAGGTTGCAGGGCAAATGCATGGAGTTGCATGTCGCATGCAAAGACAGTCCTTTCTTGTTGAGAGGGAGTGTTGAAGATTGCAACAAGAAACAGTGAAGGAGGCATCCTGAAACATCTTTCCTGATCCTAGTTGGAAAGTGATCACCTAAACTAGGTGGGGGCCACACAAGTGATTTTGTCGCAAAGTCTATTTTTAGACTATGTCTATTTTTAGACATATGGATCATGGTCTATGAGTTGCAGGATGCTATTTATGGATGATTGGTCAAGTTGGTAAAAATAGATGGACCTCTATTTTTAGACATTGGGCGGAATCTATTTTTAGACTGCCAGGCTAAAAATAGAACAGTCGAATATTATTAACCCTTAATAATATTTGGACTATAAAAATTATCTTATCCTCTTGGAGCACTTCAGTTTGATGCTTGGATGTGGCACATGCAGCTGACAGAAGGAAATACACTTTTCCTAAGGGTTAGTTGAGCTATTGCATGGTTGACTTCAGTTAGAACTCATGTGGCAGAGTTTGGTGGAGCTGATGAGACAGTTGGTGGAGTTGTGTTCGGTTTAACTTAGTTGAACTAGTTGTATTTAGTCTAACTGATAAATACACTAGTGATGAGTGGTGTGAATTAATTATTAATTAATTCACTAATTATTAAATCATAAATAAACTAAAGAATACATCAGTTAACTGCAGTGCATGGACAGTTCAGTGGAGACCAGTGTTAGAGGTGGGTGAAAGGGTGAGTCTACTATCAGTTGTGACTATAGTTGTGCATGAGATTTGCACACACATTGATTGAGATTGCCAATGAGGATTGCGCAGTACAAGCCAAGGGGATTCGAACTTGGATCTTATTCATTCTCATCTTGGATTGCGCAGTAGAGGCAGGCAAACAGTGGAGGAGATTTGAACCTGTGACTTGTTCAGATCTGAGCTAGTTTGTGTGTAACTATTGGAGATAGTACTGAGTACTTGTGAGGAGTATTGTACTATGATTGTTACATGTTCTCTATGATTATAATATACAGATAGTTGGGGGTTTTCAGCTGTATGCTTTCCCCATTACATACCGTGTTATATGTGTGCTTGATTATGTTTTAATGTGCGCATGCGACTGCTTCTATTTCTGCATATTGATGATCAATTGTAGAAGAGGTTATGTATTATGCATGAAGCTTAAATAGTGTGTAATTAGGATAATCTTGGTGAATAATTCAGCTATTATTCAAATTTCTACATAGATCATTTGGACATGCATGATTTGATATGTACTCAACACCCAACATTTTCAACAATTTCTTTTCCTCTTCAAAACTACTGGGCAAGACATTATCACTCAGAAGAACCTTATCTTTGAATAACCTGTAGTTGGTGATCATGAAAAATATTAAATGTACATAGGTGCCAATAAAATTATTAATGTTCATAAAATTGACCATTTGTAATGCTCATTGTGTGATTATATTTCTAAAAATATAAGGGAGGACTTTAATTATGGTAACTTACCTCAAAATTTCCAAGAAACATGCATTCGACAAGCCAAAATTTTCTTTCAAGTTGTACAGTAACATCGTTGTCCCCAACTGGTTAGACTTTGACTGACCTCCAGGTCCAAAGAAAGGGGTGGTGGAAGCAAATTGAAGGCTTTCGAAAAAAGCGTCAATGATATGAGCATCTTCCCTTAGTTGATCATCATTCTTGAATGCATATAACAACATTGTCTCCATGGAAGTCGTATCCCTTAAGTAATCATCCATACCAACCTCTATTTGATTGCCTCCATTGCTAGCTTGTGAAGAACTATTATTGATGTAGTCATTCTTAATTGGTGAATATGGACGTAGTGGGAATTGAATAGGTGGTTGATTCAACCATTCTTGGTATCGTTCCTCTCCGAGTTTTTCTCTTAATACAACCTTCTCTCGATTTGACATTGTTGTGGTGTGCAATGAAATATGGTAGGTAGGTCACTCATCATCAATAGAATCCTAATAATTTAAAAAAATATGTTTGAACATGATTATACAAAATCTATGATATCAATTAGTAAGCACATCGACAATGCATGATTAATTTGTTTGACTTCTAAATAATTACATTAATATACCAAACAATTATTATTACCATCATTGTCCTAGGATTGTGGCTAGAAGATGCAATATTGTTATAATTGGCAGGGTGAATTAGTTGTCCATTTTCATCTACCAAATGCATCTTTTGTATGTTTCTCCTAATAAGATCTTCCAATGTTTCTTTTTGTTTCTACCATTGCTTCTTCCTATTTCTGTGACTTCAGAATTAGGGCTTTTCATTTTAGATTTATAGGGTTTTTATTGATATATATATATAGGCCTATGACATCTAGCACACAGGATGACTTGCATAGTTGGATCCCAATCCATGTCGGCCCTTGCGTGAATTTTTAAAAAACATAATTTTTTTAATTGGTGCACCTTGTGTAAAATAGCACATTGGTGCGTTGTTTTATCACAGCGCACTGTGCATATACTGTTTGATAAAAAAGTAAAAAAACGATTTTTTTTTTTTTAATCCATGTGCCATATGTAAAATAGAGCATCAGTGTGTTATTTCGTTATAGCACACCATGCAAGTGACTGTTTTAATTTTTTTTTTAATGTCTGTGTTAAGATGTGCACCATTTAACATATAACGCACTGGGTCTCCTTGTTGACTGAGAGCACCGTATGATGGTCCCCTGTTTTCGTGGTGCGTTTATAAGAATATGCCACACCGCCCCCTCCACAATATCATATGCGAAAAGTACTAACACTAGAGGATTTTTATTAATTTGTCTGTGTTAATTGGTGGATTGGTTAACATATAGTGCACAGGTTCTCCTTGTTGAAAGAGAGCACCGTATGGTGTTTCTACTATTTTGGTGGTGCGTTTGTAAGAACACACCGCACCGACATTGATGTGTACATCATTCAATGCACACCATTTTCTTGATTTTTTTTTACCATAAAATTTTATGATTTATTTATAAAATATATTAATGAATGGTATGGTACAAGTTTCATATTGATAAAGAAATGGCCGATAAGAGATCAAGTAACAAAAATACTGATAGAACATTAAGAAAATAAAAAAAGGCAAGCTCTTTGTAAATTATTTACAAAAATTATTATTTTTGAACTATATGTAAGTTTAACTAATATGTATTGTTTACTATATATCATGCAGAGCCACAAAATGATGAAGCTGGATAAGATTATTTCTAATCTAGGACCAGAAGAGCATAAAAGCTTGATGGAAGAATTGCAAGAGGATGAATCAGGTGAATGAAAAATACTATCGATCCAATATGAGTTTCATTTTTTAATTTTCATTAATAATATACTTAAAAATTTTAGATAACATGTTTTAAACATTCTATTAATTCACATATGTTTAATGTTTTATAGGGACCAGCAACTCAGAAAAGGAAATTTTTTCTAAGAAAAGGAAAAAAATAGAACATGCAAATGAAAATGAATTTCTCCTTAAATCATCTGGAGTGGTGTTGGAGGTTAATGAAAGGGGGAAAATTTTTTACAAAACTTTGAGGGATCTAGTGGAACGAATGTATAGGCATTATTTCCACTTACAATACAAAAATCAATCCAATGATTCCAAGAATCAAATTTTATCTAAACTATAGGATGATTTTCTAGAGAATTGGTCAATGAGACATGTCAGACTTTTAACAGCAAAAACGTATAAAAAAAAAAGGAATGAAAAATTAATATTCCTTTAAATGGTTTTCTAGAATTATACATATATATTACTAGAAAGCAATAATTTATAAATATCATTTTTGTTATATTTACTTTTCATGTATCAATATAAAAATTAAATAGTTTATTGTTATGTTAAATTTTAAGGAATATTATGATTTCAAAGGATGAACAAGCTGATATCAGAAATATGCCAGTAGGAATGTCCAAAAAGGTGTACAAAGAGATGGTCAAAGAAATGGACATAATTGCATCACACGAGGAGCCATCTCAACAACAACATGCTTCAAATGTAATATGTAATCATTCAATTTTTCGATTGGGTACAATAAATAAACAATTTAGCATTAAATATTAATTTTCAAGTATTTTCTTGCATAAAAGAAAAGAAAATGGAACCCATTCGGTATATAAAATAGGACGACAAGGAAGAAAAGGGTTGATATCTAATTTTGTGAGTAATTGTTACTTCCTTATAACAACTTAACTAGATTTCATTTTTGTATATTTAAAATTGTTTTACAACAATCATCATTGAATGTCTTCAAACATGTGATAACATACAAATAAGAACCATTAAACGAATTGATTGACATTGGGTTAAATATGGGTTGTCAATATATGTTGGCATATCAAAAATTAAATGTGGAATTTGTAAGCATATATCGATCTCATTTTACTTAGCTTCGTCTATAATTAATAGAACAAAAATTATTTTATATTAAATATATGATTTGTTATGGGGTATAAAACTTGCAGGAACAAAGTATTGAACTGTGCCAACTAAAGAAATGTTGAAATATGGCATGAAATTTGGTTTTGAAAGAATGTGTATATTCATGAGTCAATTCTTGCTATGGTACGTCATTTATTTTCGATTTACATTTATGTATATTATTTAATATTGAATTTTTCATTATTCTCACCAATGTATATACACTCATTAGAGTTTATTTTTATGTTAGTAGATGAAGGTGAAGAAGAATAAAACAATCAACACCATGAACAAAACATTCCTCAAAATAACCCAAGTCATGGAAGTACCTCGAGCAATGACAACAGTTCAAGAGAAGAATGATGATCATTATGTTTGGATATCAAAGAAAGGCGTTGTATTTTTTGAAATATTTGTCTATGAACTCAAACATTTTGTTTAATGTAATGGACATAGTGTCCCAATTAAAAGACAAAGGGATATCAATAACTGTCCCATTTTGTATGACAAAGATTGTCTCATTCATATATATATAATAAAATACATTTTAATTTATTCTATTGCATTCTCCATTGTCGCTGTGAAATGTAACACCACTGATTAAATATTATAATGAAGAGATGTGAAATCTGATGATATGATATAAAAAATTAATCCAAACTTCACATTAAAATGCACTAATAAAAAATTAATTGATATGAATATTTTTATAAGATACGTGCCTACTTTTGATAAATAATGAATTTAAAAAAATCACAATAATTATGATATGATATAAAAAATTAGTCCAAACATCATATTAAAATGCACTAATAAAAATTTAATTGATATGAGTACTGTTATAAGATATGTGTCAATTTTTGATGAATAACGAATTTTAAAAAATCACAATAATTGCATTGTCACATGTCAATGTTTCTAAAAAATACAAAATGAATACCGATGCGTGTAAGTTACTGTTCTCGTGTGTGTTTTTACCCTTAGGCGCACTGATGCATTTCAACCAATGGGCACCGCACCAATACCAATACCAATTAGAACGATCAGTGCATTTGTGTGATACTGCACACCGGTGCATTTATGTGAGACTGCTCATCGATGCATTTCTATGACCTATGGGCACCACACAAATACCAATACCAATTAGAACGCTCAGTGCGTTTGTGTGATATTTCACATTGGTGCGTTTATTTGAGACTGCTCACCAGTGCATTTCTACAACCTATGGGCACCGCACAAATACCAATACCAATTAGAACGCTCGGTGTGTTTGTGTGATACTGCACGCCAGTGAATTTGTATAATAATAATCACCAGTGCGTTGATACGATCTATGGGCACCGCACAAATACCAATACCAATTAGAACGACATGGTGCATTGTATCACCTACAGTGCGCCCAGTGCGGTTTTAGACCTTAACGACCCAGTTTGTGCACCTTCGACTACCCCGGGGCGCTCTCTGGCTGACACACATTGGGACATTGCTAAACACCCAGGGGCATCCTAAATTTATTTTTCGTCCCGGTGCTTGGTAGGTTTATAGTACCGGTGCATTCACTATAAAATGAACCAGTGCGTTGACACCTAATTAGCACACCTATGAGAAAAAAATCTGTAACAACCTCTCGCCCAGTTTTTTTTAGTTGTGTTGAAATTTCGTTAGACGCTCTGCCAAAACCTCCATTACCGAAAACATATGTTGTAGCAATTTTTTTTTTGACAATTTTAGCCAATTTTATAACACTAAAAACTTCCTTTATAACCTCCGCTAGAGGGTCTTTTCCTTGTAGTGACACCTCCTATGGTAATAACATTAGCAGTTAAGAAAGGAAATAATAACATGTATGTTGTCGAGTGGGAGCTGGACCAACTTATGTCTCCAGACCAAACTCTGATTCTCTTACATGTCAGGCTACCCCTGCTCACCATTCCAATGGCATGTATGAATCCTTACTTATGCTTTACTATACCTTACATGTTTGGTTGGTATGTCTGCTAAGAATAGTTCATGTTTTTGGATTGTTTTTTCATTCAGAACCAATGCTCTGAGTCAACATATTAGCTACTTTGACGAGACAAGGTAATATGTTATGACCTGTTAGTGTCAGTATTTGCATACTTAGACTAGGGATCAAAAAAAAATTTCCATGTGCATCTTAGGTGTCCCACTCTAAATAATTTTCAATCATTCCATTAGGTCATGATATAAAATTGTTCCAGTGGTGGTTTTCCTTGTCAATAAGCTTCATTCTCCCTTCAAAGATCATAATGGCTAACTCATTCTCATGTATCCTTGAGCATAACAACACCTATGGAAATGATTTTTCCACTTGGAAGTATTTTAAGTCAAAATATCATTCATGAAAGTCAGGTCTAAAATAGTCCCATTAGTTCATTAGGTTTTTATAAGACCATATAAAAAGACAGATAGGGGAGACAATACAACAATTTTCTTCTAAATTCAATCAAGTCTATTATTCGATACATGCTGATATAAGAACTCCTCCTTACTCAACTCTCTTACATTACCCAAATTCCTTTGATCTAGAAATGGAGTTTCAGCTGAGAGAAAAGAACCTTGAAACACTTGAATAGATGCTGAACAATGCAGTAGATGTAGAGGTTAATCTACTAATAAAAAGGGCAAAGTTGAAGGAAGAAGAGAAGAAGAACATTGTAGAGCACCTGGCATATTCAGAGGTAAAGCTCGCAATTTTTGTGAGTACAATAGGTGAAATGATGCAAAGGATCACCACGAGAGATGTATTTTCCATTCAAGATCATCATGACCCACTTATCCCAAAAAAATAAGAGATTGCAAGCCCTAAAGCTTTTCCTGCTAATACCAGCTACCATAGATCAGAAAATGGATTGGTAGATAAATCCGAGGAGAAACAATATGATAATATAATGTGTATGATTGGTGACATTACTTATATTGATGATTTTCCAAAGTTTTATCAGAATGATGATGATTATGTTCTCCAAAAAAAAGCTAATATTTCAGAGAAATCATCAGTTGGTTTGTGGGAGGAAGTTCAGTTTCAGCAGCTCGAAAACAGTGATCAGCCGATGCATATCAGCTATGACAATGATGAGGAAAGTCCAAAATATTTGAAATTAAGTGAAGGATCTTTGCCTCTTTGTTTTACTTCATTTCATTTCATTAGAGATAACTTCATGCGATCAGAAATCAACACTCATTAAGTTTTGATCTTGATAATCAAGAGCATAATAAAAAATTTTATCAGAGCTCCTTACCTTTGTGTTTCTCCTCACTTGAAAAAATAAGAGGAAAATATAAGCAAGTGGTAAACACTATAAATGATTAACATTCTCATGAAATGGTTGAGGAAATCATTTGCGACATAGAACCTCCTTAGCTCCAAATTTGCTGCCATTGAATGCCATTGAATTTCAAGTTGTAGATGAAGACTTGGAAGCTGAAACATATGATCAAATGAGGCAAGATGATTCTGTACCACTATGTTTTGAACCATTTCAATTTTTGAAGAAAAATTTTCATAATATCTCTAAAGAAAAGGATGAGTAGCCTGTAGAGTGCCATGCAGCCTCAATAAAACCAATGGATACGTTTCAGCAGTCTTTTCAAGTTTTTCATGATCCTATAGATGATGTGTTGGATGATATCTGCAGTAAAATGCCTTCTCCATTAGCTAATTGTGACCCTGAAAAGAGTGGTTATATAAACTTGATCCAACATTCGAATTCATTGTTTTGTTCAGTAGGTGTTACATTACAAATCTCATACCAAGATTTGCAGTCATATCAGGAGAGTAATGAGAAGATTCTTGTTTTGTTGTCGATCATCAAGAAAAAATAGTCATTCACGAGTTTCAGGATCCTTTTGTCAACTTGCTACAGTCATCAAAGAAAGAAAGCACAGATGTTAGGAAAATTTTAACACCAAGGTATGAAGACTACCTAGAGCAGAGCAGTAATGTATTGGATGGGTTGGAAATCAATATGTATTCATATGAAGATCCTTTCACATCATTCTTGAGGTCAGCCACTGGGCTCATGCTTTGCAATTTCATCAAGATTCAATCTGTTGACAAGTTTTCATGGGAGTTTCCTTTTAGTATTTCTTCTTGCTCATAAGAAAGCACTCGCAGAGAATTCAAACATCAACTAGAATTCTTACATGGTTGCATTGGTTATTCCATTTCACTTGATCAGGTGATGAACGAATCAATTAGAGTAGGTTTTGTTGAATAAGATCAATTCTGAGATTTTTTTTTTTCAGTTTTTCAATTGTGCTTTAGTCTGAGTCAGTTCAGTTTATTGAGTCAAGTTTCTTTCAGTATTCAGTTTGGTTTTTAGCTATTGACTCCATGCCCAATGAATAGGCACTTGTTCTACAGTGTTCTTGGCACCTCCAAGGAGCTACCATCCCCAGCTGGAGCCAATGTTAGTGTCAATATTTTCATACTTCCACCAAGGATCAAAACACATTTTGCATGTGCATCTTAGGTGTCCCACTCTAAAGAATTTTCAATCATTCCTTTAGGTCATGATATAAAATTGTTCCACTGGTGGTTTTCCTTATCAATAAGCTTCATTCTCCCTCAGAAGATCATATTGGCTGACTCATTCTCATGTCTCCTTGAGTACAACAGCACCTATGGAAATGATTTTTTCACTTGGAAGTCTTTTAAGTCAAAATCGCATTCATGAAAGTCAGGTCTAAAGTAGTCCCATTAGGTCATTAGGGTTTTATATCTCTCAAGGTTACTCTTTCATTTCAGATAAGGTCAACACATATATGAGAGGGACTAAATAAGATTATCATGATGTAATTATTAATTTTTAGAGTTGTGTTTTTTCATTTTAATGATTTTTATATCAAAATGTCATTTTGATATAAAATTCAATATGTAATTTATTTTGTTTTTCCAAATGTAATTTTATGTTCTCATATGTAATAAATTCAATCCCAAGTTGTCAAATGCAATCATTCAGCCTAAATGGAGCAAAGAAAGCCAAACTCCATGTTTGATCAACTTGCAATGCCAAAAAGTCAGAAATTTAAAGAGTATCAGTGCCAAAGGAAAAGTGAACATTAGAAAAGTGGTGTTAGGTTCCCGTGATTTGGCAGATTAGCAAGCCAAATGATAAGGTAACATCAAACCAACTTTGGAGCCCTAGGACCTAGCCTTCCTGGACTCAAAGAGGGCTCTCTCTATCTATATGCAAAGGATGTAAACTTGTTTGCTTTTTATGTATTTGATTTTAGGCTAGTTGTTAAGTATGTTTTGGTTTGTTTTAGGTTTTTGAGGGAGAACTAATCAAAGGATAAATAGATAAAAATATTGTCAAATCAATCGGGCTATGGGGTCGAAAGGTCAAGACTCGTCTCAAATGGTGGACAAGGTATATTGCGTGGCCGATTTGGTCAAGATAAAATGGATTCTTCTGGCACAAGTGAAATTAGATGAACACTAAGTTTGTGAAAGACAAGAGGTTTTTAAAGCATAAATAGTCAAGGAAGAAACATTCATGTGGTAGGGATAACCATTAATCTCTATAAATGAAACTCAAACTCTGACAGATGCATAAAATAAACATCCGTGTGATACATAGAAGTATAAGACCCTATAACTTTGGGAAAATCACCTTTAGACTTTGGGAAAAAAATAAGACAAAAAAACAACTCAAACTATGAAGAGGGAACTCCTAAACATCATATTTTGAGCTATTGGGAACTTTGAAATAAGACTGCAGAGCATGGGCAAAGGGCAAGATCGAAACAAGACCTCTTTGGCTTAACTAGACAACCAATACTTCAAAGAGAGATTTCATAGACGAAGTTTTGGTTATCTATGAGTAAGCAGGGCATACCGTGAATCATACTAGATAGCATACATAATAACCATTAATGAAATTGATAACAAGTTCTTAGGGTATCAAAGATCAGTTAAGAATTCTTTGACATAACCAAGAAAGAAGAAAAACATAGAAGCTGTAATGAATCAAGAAACTTGAGGTGCCTCCATGGGCATGTCTCAAATCTATTCTTTACTGACCTACAAAAAGCAAGAAGCATGAAAAAACATATGATAAACTAAGGAAACATAACAGATAAGAAACACAATACCATTCACCAAGCCATGGAATCCTACAAACAGTCCTCCTCCACCATCCAAGTCAAACAAGAAATTATCCATTTCATGAGACAAAGTATTTATTCAATGCTTTTAATACTATGTATTGCTCTATAACATCAATTTTAGCCTCTTGTTACAATGAATTCTCTTGGAATATATAGGCCAAAGAGAAAGAAACTATCCTAGAGCATCTAGAAGGCCATTGGCCTAATACAAATATTTGATTTTGTCCTTGAGGCTTTGCAAAGCCCAAGGCACAAAATATCTTCAAAAATATCTATTTAAACTAATAATAGAAATAAATTTTACTTTTAATCACTAACATAGAGATAAAAATATCTAAACGCACATTTGGATGAGCATATTCAGAAAACTGCCTTTTTAGCCAAAATGCTACAGGAGCGTAGCAACAGAAAGAAGCATGTTTTGCAGAAAACTTTGGAGGGACCTATAGATGTCAAAAAGAGGATTGTGATAGCTTTTTGGAAAGCCCTGGATGTATAGTTTCTAGAACTACTTTATTTTTCCCAAACTGATCCTTGGAAGTTTGTCAAAAGATGGACTGAGTGAAAAAACTTGGGGGGTCTCATCTGCTGATATGTGAGGCAGAAAGGTGAATTTTGACTGATTTTTGCCTCTTTGGGGGACCAAAACACATCCTTTGGATCTGAAAATTTGTGAGTAGCTGCCCCAAAATTTAATCCATCCAAACAAATGACTTTCATGAGCTGAGGATGCTCCTAGCATCCATGGCAGCGCCTAGAAAAATGTGCAATTAGGGCCAAAAAACACAAAAACCAAAATCATGTCAAAATTTGCTCAATTTTGGCGAGCAAGCCCCTTATGGGTTCTTAGAAGCATGCAAGGAATCTTAGGCCAATATTTCAAGCCTAGATATGCCTTTCTCCACTTTTTCTACCGAGCGCCTCTTTCGGGCAATTTTGAGCCTTTTTTGAGCAAGTTTGAGCTTTCTTCGGGCAAATTGGTTCAATTTCTTGTAGTGCCCAGTCATCTTCCTCTATAGATCCAAGTATCTAGTTTATTTCTCTAATTTATCCTCCAAATTCTTGTTGGCTCTTTCAAGCTGTGATTCTTTATCATTTTCTATTTCTTGGGCGAGCAATTGTGTGAGAGGATAAGATCGAACAAGGGCTGCTTCTTCTTCCTTCTTTTTCTCCAAAGCTTTCATGAGACCCATAGTCCTAGGCCTTTTTCTTATTGGTTGCTCTTCTTCTTCAGTATCATCAAATTTTCCCATATACTCTTCAAGCTTGACTTGTGCTTTGTAGGCTTCCCTTTGGTATTTCAATGCCCGGGCCTCATAAACTACCATTTGACCACTCATTTGTTTGTTTTGGATTTGTAGAACATGTATGAGGTCCTTTGAACTTTATAGATCAGTTTCTAAGTCATGGATTTGGGCTTCTCTGTTTTGCAAAAGAGCCTCAAGAATTCTAGCTTCATCATCTCCAACATCATTATCTATTTGTATGATGTCAAACTCCCTT
This sequence comes from Pinus albicaulis, assembly GCA_034641835.2. Taxonomy (NCBI): domain Eukaryota; kingdom Viridiplantae; phylum Streptophyta; class Pinopsida; order Pinales; family Pinaceae; genus Pinus; species Pinus albicaulis. The sequence continues at coordinate 346,192 of JAXQQM020090946.1, read as the reverse complement.
TCTTTTTCATGAGTATTCTCCTGCTGCTCAACTTTTTCTTTGCCCTTGCTTTGGGTAAACTTCTTGGTCCTTTTCCTCTTTGGAAATTATACAATACTCTTCTTAGGCATTTTACCTCTACTTCTTAGCGCTCTAGTGACATTGCTAGTCACTGCTGGAGTGATTTTCTTCTTAGTAGATTTTTTGTTTTTAGGCTTCACCACTTTTGGAGGAAGAGTCATGGCCCCTTGCCTAGGAGAGGTAGCTAGCACATGCTCTTGGCTATGTTGAGGAGAAGAGAGAGGAGGTTTTATTATTTTCACTTATTCAACCTGATTTTTTACATCGTTTCATTCATCATCATCTGCTCCAACTTCACCTTTATCACTGTTTTGAACCTCTTGACATATGTTGCCTTCAACCTCATCAGTGTTGTTTAGAAGATGTTCTTTAGGGTTGTCAGCTTCATCATCCCTTTCTTCTGCTTGACCATCTTTACTGTCTGCCTGTAGAATTCCATGTTTACCCTCATTACTATCTTGAATTTGTTGAGGGTTTCCTTTATTAGGACTATCTTTATTGGGACTTTGCATGCTGCAATTATCTTCATTGTTTTCTTTAGCCTCTGTGTGTGCACTGCCACCATGGTCACTTTGCATGTTGCCACCTCCCTCACTGTTTGTTTGAGGACTATTTTTTTTTTCATCATCACTACCCTACTTAGAATCTTCATTATTTCCTTGAGGAATGTCCTCCTGATCACTATGCTATTGATGGTCACTTTGTCTTTCATCACTACTTTGTACCTCTTCACTTTTCTCTCTATCATCACTAGCTTGCTGCTCTTCATCATCACTAATTTGCTACTCATGGTCACTGCTCTATTTCTCTTCATTCTCACTAATTTGCTGCTCATGGTCACTGCCCTGTGATTTGTCACTTGGTTCAGGCTCACTAATTTTCTTAGTGTCCTGATGTTTCTCATCACCACTAACCTCATGCCTGCTTTCAAAAGACTGCTCTTTTTCACTGTCAATCATGGGTGATGTTTGCCTTTGAGGAGTCTTTTGACATGATGGAGGAGAGACATAGTGAGTGGAGGGTGAGTAGGATATGTGGGATGGGCCATGAGATGAAGAGGTAGTGGCAAAATCTGGATGAGAAATGAAAGTCTCCCAAGACACTCCTTTATTTTCAAGTTTGTGAAGGATGATGATTTTGATGAGAGAATGATGGAAAAGACTAGATTTTTGCTTAGAATAAGGTCTCTTTTGAACAAGGGAGGACATCTTGTCTATGATTTTGCAGAGGAATAAAGGTAGGTTCAGCAATTGATTTGTTGTGAAATGCATGAGAACCCTAATGTGATAGGAATAAATCCGGGAAAACCTCCCTTCACATGTGAAATACTTCATGATAACTTTCATGAGGGGGGCATCGTTGCTCAATAAGTGATAAAAAGGAAATATAGCTTGGCATGCATCCTGATGGTCTAGTTTTAAGAAAGGTTTATAGTGATTCAGATCTAGGTATGCTTGTTTGAACCACTTTTCTCCTATATAGGGGATCTTAGTTGCTTTGGAGACATCCCTAGGAGTGAGTTTAAAGTCCATACCTGCTAAGTGGACATGCTTTCCTTGCATCCTCAAGGTGAACAATTGTGTTAAGGGAGGGTAATTGGTGACTTCCTGGACTTTTTGGCAAAAATCAAGGCAGCCTACCTCATGGAAGTTAAAAAGAATTGAAGGGGATTCATTTACTTTCTGAGTTGTAACAAGCTCAAATATTTTGTGAAAACCCCCCTTGCTGAATTTCTTTGGAGGCATAGATTTTTTTAAAGCTTTCTCACTCTTTTATCAAAACAGGCCTTCAAAATGAACTCAAAGAAAAACTCTTCCTTCAACACTGTAACTCTTTTTTAACTAGCAACCAGGTTCTTTTAATGAGAATAGTTTTTCTTTCCTACGAACTATGCTTTTTCTGTTTTGAAAATATTGAGTTTCTCCCTTTTCAAAAAATATGCCTAGCTTCTTAAGCAAAACAGGGCTTTCAACTGATAATGATCTCTTTCTTAAAAGCTAGGTTTTTTCTCTTTACTCAACAAGAAAGTATTTTGTAGCCAAACAATAAACCCTCTTTCATCAATCATTGTCCTGTTGTATCTTAGCAAACCTAGTGGTTTTTTAGGAATAAACTATGTTTTATCTCCTTAACAACACTGAGTTTTTCTTCTCAACCAAATTGACTCTTAACCACTCCAAAACTCAAAACCTTAGGTGAAGAAAATCAGTGAATACCTCTTAAAAATGTGTGGCTTCTTTTTGGAGATGAATTCATAGGGCAAAAATCCACTTTGAGGTGAAATGAAGGTGTGTTGAGCAGTGCTACGCTCCTGTGCACAGGTGCGTAGCACCTACATGCCGCGGTGGATCTGTCGGGTTGGGCCCTGGGCGCCATCTAAACGTCGGTGGGACCGGTTGGTCAAAACGCATAGGCGCGTTGCATGCCGCTACAGGCGCATCGCACGTCGTGTGCAGAATCCCTTTTAAAGGTGCTTACAGGCGTGTCATGCTAAATTCCAGGCATGTCGTGTCTTCAATTTTCTTTTCCCTTTCGCACAAATAGAAAATGATCTTTAATTTTGAGATCTTTTATAGCTCCTTTAAAACATTTTTGAATGCCCTTTTTTCCCTCCTTTTGGTGATTTTGACCTTTTACCTTTGCCTTTGTATTTGAAAACCAATAGCTTTCCTCATTTCAAACAACATTTGTCTTTGAAAACTCCCTTTGATGTGAAAAAAGGAAAAGGTAAAACCAATAGCTTTCCTCATTTCAAACAACATTTGTCTTTGAAAACTCCATTTGACATGAAAAAAGGCTCTCACTGTCTATTAATGACACTTTTTCTCAACCACAGAATTTACACTGGGCAACCTGACCATCTGCTCATTTTGAAAGAGGTCTTATGTTTGACAAACTGCATGGGTGCTTGTCCTATACTCCATGTTTTTACCCCTTTAAAACTCTATCTATTTATTTGAAAAAGGTTGTTTTCAACATTTAAAACTTGCTCTCATCATTTGGTGGAAGGCATTTCAAAACTATAATAGGATTGTCTGAATGTAAGATGCCTCTTTTACATAAAACACCTGTGTGAATTTCTCTTTCTCTCAGTTGCAGAAGTCACCTTTGAACAGAGCTTGGTGTACCTTTTTATCATTTATATGAGGTTGCTTTAATCAAATTCTAGCCTTGGTTTGTTAGTGAATGCACTCTTTCAAACATTATCTCTCAAACTACCCATTACTGACAAATGTTTCCAAACACTATCAATATTTGATGAATTTTGACCCTTTGTTTATTTGAAGGAGGTCCTCTTAAACATAGAAAACTTCATCCATCTCAACACTGCTACATTATTTGAATATTTGTCTTTTGAACCAGTTTTCTGTGGGCCCTCTGCTTATTTGTGAAAGAGGCCTTGTAAATACTGTGATTTTTCCATCTACTTATAATTGAAGGAGGCCTTGTGAACACTATGTTTTTGCATCTCTCTCTACCATTTGAGAACTATTCTTGAACAAGTTCTCTGTTGGCCCTCAATGTTTGATAAACTGTATGGGTGATTTTTTACCTCTGTGAACCAACTAGAAAATGTCCATGCACAAACTGTTAGTGGATCTTTTAGACAAACCATGTTTATCTTTCAAAAGGGATATTGTGCTTGTCATTTAAGGGGGTTTCTTTAGGACTATGAAGGGTGCCCTTCCTTCTCTGAAAGGAGGTCTCTGATCTGTCAATGTTAACCTTTGAGGAAAGCTACATGTTCCAAATCTAGGCCCTTTTAGATTTTGCCTTTACCCTCTGCCTATCTTTTGAAGGAGGCTTCCAAAACACAGTCTTTGTGACACTTCAGAGCTACTATAAGGCGCCCTACTAATCTGCTGATGGAGGTCCTGAAGACTATAAACTTCATTCATTTCAAACAGTGACCCCTATCTGTTCGTTTTTAAAAATACAAAATAGAAGGCAACAGTGAATCCTTGGTACTTATCCTTGATGAAATGATTTGAATCATAATGCCCTTTGCTTCATGAGGAGCTGTCAATAAATTAAATCCCTTTTGCATAAAATTACTGGGAATATTTAGGAGTAAATAAAATTCTTTGTAGGTGGTGAGGGCTCACTATGATGCATCCTTGAAACAACTCTTTCTTCCTTTGACTATGTTTTTATAAGGTTTGGTGAACTTGTCTGTGACAACCTTTCAAAGTTTAGTTCCTGATGAAGTATAAGAAGCAGTTGTCCTTATTCTACTTTCACTGTGATGCCTAATTTTCTTTAAAGCCCTTTTTGCCAGAATACTATCACTTTTGGTGGTATAAGGCTGATTTGTAGGGTTGGCCATAATCTGCACTTCTTCTGACTTCCATAGTAAACTGATAAAGCATGAAACTTTCTCTTGAGGTGCTCCTTTTTGCTTACACTCTACTTAGTGTCATCAATCAGTACATCCCTTTAGAGATGTAAAAATAGATGCTTTTGAAGTTTGGAGGGCTTCTTTGATGTTTCATGGGAATCATGCCTAATCTAAGCATATTTCTTCATACAGGGAAACTCCTTCATTTCCTGATTTGAACATTCCTGAGCCTTGCTAGAAACAAAACAAAGTGACCTCTTTGATGGTGTGTGACCTAGGGATAGACAAGGGTTTTGGCTTTGGAAAATAACAAGACATGATGGCTGACTGATATTGAAGACAGAGTTTTTGTCTTAAAACAGTCTCGCCAAGGAATTTTCCCTAAAAAACCATGACCTAGACCTACATACTTTTTCATGGATTTTGAAAATCTTCTTGGGCATGAGTAGTTTATCACATGACAAAGTGATCAATGAGAGAGGGATATACACTTTTTTAAATGTTGGACAGTGAGTTGCATGAAAACAAAGGATTTTGATGGTAGAGAGGCAAAATTATAATAGTTATAGACAATGAGGCTTTTTTGAACTGTGATAGGTAGGGAAACTGAAGGATTTTTCTCATTATAGGCTGAAGGAGAGGGGTAGGAAGACCAAAATTTGTTTGAGGTGTTTTCTAGATGAAAAATTGATAGATTAAGATTAGCTTCTAGAAAACTCAGCTAAGGAATCTAGTCATCAAAATAGGAAAACATACTGATCACTAACAGTGGCTCCATTTGGGGAGGGAAACTCCCTTTTAGGAGGTGTCCAGAATTGTAGATCTATGGCTTGTGAAGACCAGTGCTTTATCCATTGGCGCAAATTTCTCTCTTTCTTGATGCTATTTCTAAAAATTTACAACATGATTAGCATCAAAGTCATCTCTACCTACCCGGCTATAAATCCTAACATTTTTTCTTCTTTAGGTGCACTTGGACTAGAAACCCTTTGACATGATATTTTTGAAAAAAGGAAAGCTATCTACTTTTACACTTATATCTTCCGAGAGTTCAGATTAAACTGATGAACTCCTTTGATTCTCTACCTATGCTAGATCGACTGTCAAGATTAAGCTGTTTGACAGGATTTTATTCACTAAACTAAAACATAAAATTTAAAAATGACCAAATCAGGATTAGATGGTCTGATTTGTCATGTATTTGTGGCATAAAATACAAGATGCACACAAATATTATTTTCGCACGAAATGAGATTTTAGAAAAATCAGGGTTGGAATACATAGTTTGTTTTTCTTCCCTGTTTTCCTCTTTGGTTCTGTTTTGAGCGTGTGGAACCAATATATTTTCCTAATCTACATTCATTTACAAGTCAATCTTACACAATTTGAATATCACTTCTTTCAATAACTTATCAGCAATCAATTTAAAACATGTTCAGTTATGATTAGGCTAGATAACTGAACAAGATATCTTTTGAGCACTAGTAGTGGCATTTAGGCTTGCACACTTTCAGCATGACTATTTTTTGAACATGGGGCTTTTCTGCTATTTTCTAAAACTATCCCCTTTTCAACTTTTCTACTATTTTTTGTATTTTTTGTTTTTTGATTTATTTATTCAAACAGTGATATGTACAATCAGTGAAAATGTTTTTGAAACTAGAAATCTTGAAAATGGTGGAACTTGAGCATTTTGTCTTCAAAGGGATCTCCTGATGCTCTTGGTCCGGTCAGCTCTTGAAAAGAAAAGTTTGGAAAATTTTCCCTTTCAAACACAACATAAGGGTTCTTGCAAGAGTCTTTGAAAAATTCTGTATATGCTTGCTACTTTTCTCTATACCTTTGATTTACACTCCTTCCTTTGTTGTACATCTTATTTAGGTAATACAGATACTCTTTGTCATTTTTAAAACAGATGATGACATCGTCAATGTACATCATAATGAAGAAATTCAGAACTAGAAACATGGCCTTCAGGAACCTGTCTTTGGTGTTTGGCGGTTTTGCAACTCTAGGTTTGAATTTGGAACTGCTTCCAGTGTATTTGAAAAAATATTTAAAATGTTTTCTTTGAAGAGGAATTAACTGATGATATCCTGAAACATAACTTTGCAAAGACATATGATTAGAAAATCCTAGCTTCTGTATGGTATGATTTGTTTTGGGAAGGATATAAGTGTTGTTTCGGGGAGGTTTATCTATGTTCCTGAAATCTACACATATCCTATGTCCACTTGCTTTGTCTTTAATTGTTAATGTTTGACCAAGATTTTTGCATTTCTTTTTGTAAGGGTTACTTCTTGAAATGATAGCATTGTCACAGTGTTTTAAACTATTTTCCCGACATGTATTAGTATCTTGAACAATTTTTCATACTCTAGCAGTTCTTAATCTCTGGTGAAATGATAGAATTTTAGCTAGTTCAATTAACTCAGGTGTCTTGGGACTGCTGTCATCATATTCTTCTTCATTGAATACATTAGACATTTTCCCTAGATTCATCATAGTGGTTGCAAAAGTTAAAGCTTTACTTGGAGAGGTAAGTTTTTGGGATGGTGAATCATTTAAGTATGGTAAGAACATAAGACTCCCCTATTCCTGATTTCCAAAAACATTTGTACTATGTAAGCCTTCCAGTGCTTTTGTTTTGAAAAAAATTTATGATTGTACTTTTGATGTTTGTCCTTGGTTTGAGCAACTTTCTTGAGGGTGTAGAATGTGTTCTATTTTCTGATTTATCTCTATTTCTAGAAAATCAAACTCCCACTCTTCAAGACATAATAGTTCATGGTCATGATAGTTTTGAGTATCCAGCTCATCATAGAGAATCTGGGGCGGCTGATGCGGTGTGCCTAGATTTGTTTCAATTTCTCCTACCTGTTTATCAATGTCTTCATCAGTATGTAAAATGAAAGAATTTAGGTCTGAATGTATGGAATACATAGGGATGTTATTTGGCCTTTCTTGGATGTTGACCATATATTTCATGTGTGATTCCCAATACAGTATTCTTGTTTGATTAAACACAGGAATGGTGGCGTAAGACATATCTAGTTGAATATTTCCTTGAAGCTTGGCCCCCCAAGATCTGGATAAAAAATTTTTACTTGGGAGGGATGTCTGCTACCACTATGTCCATGACCAGGTGTTTTGCAGGTACTTGGGCCAAACTGACACAAAGATCTTTTATCAGGCCTAGACACTTGACTCTGCTTGAATCAAATGAATATAATTCTTTATAAGGTTTCATTATTTCTAGGCCTAATATTTCCATTACTACTTTCGGCATGAGATTGTGAGAGGCCCTAGAATCTACCATGGCATTATGTAGGACTTGGTCATGTATATTCATACTAATGTAAAAAGGAAGAGTGGTTCCCTCTTGATGTTTTCCTTCTATTTTTGGTCCAAACAACACCTCAAGGGTATCATCAACTAGATGTAAAGTATCTACATCATTTCCTATGTCTAGGACCTTTAACACTTGATATTTGTATGAGCTTTGGGCAATAAGTTCAGTGATAGGCATGGCTATCTTAATTTTGGAAATTTCCCCTTCAAAATTGAAGGGTGCTTGTAGTTTAGATAGATTTTCTTCAGTTTTTTCAGCCATGACTTTCTCTATATTCTTAATTTGTTGATTTTGATTTGGGGTTTTGTTTAATACAATTATTTTGGGAATCTTAGTAAAGGTACTAGGACAGTTTGGATCAAGGCTTGCCTGAACAGCTTTGTCTTTGTTTTGGTCAGTTTTCTTAGCCATGATTTTGTTACTATCTGTTGTCCTTTTAGGAATCGTATCGGGGGTTTTGGTAACAGCAACGTCTAAGATACCTTTCTTAGAGTTGTCTTGGTTTTTCTTACTCCTAAGATCATATTGCCTATGGAATTCCATTATAGTGTTTTGTAATCCTACCTCAGGATCTTCGGGGTCCTCATAATTTGCTTCATTTTGATTTGAGGAGAAGAAAACTTGTTCTTCTTCTGTGAGGAAAACCTCACCCTTGCTATTAGAACCTATCAAGTTTAAGTGATTTTCATCAAGTGGTTCCATATCTCTTTCTAACTCATCAACATAGTTTTCATTGAAAGGTGGCATGATCTGTTGGTCATTTTCCCTTGGTTTGTTTTGAGGTGGGTCTCTTCTAAAGTTTTGGTTCCAGTTTCTATTTTGAGGGTTTGGCTGGTTGTCCTTAAGAGGTGTTTTTTCATTCAGATTTATTCTTTCCCACATTTTTTCCATGGATCTAACCAGGTTGTCTATTCTGGGATCTGAGGAGGAAACTGAAAGCATGGCCTCATCTTGGTATGTGACTTTCTTTTCTGATCTGATCCTAGCTCTCTTTTCATCTAGGTTGGCTTCGGCACTAATAGCTACCTTTTGCATTTCTTCTAAAGTTGCAGGGTCTCTTTCTCTTAGTTGGTATGTCATATCAGGATCGAAAGCTTTGGGAAATTTTTCTAATGCTAAGCCAAGTGGAGGTTTCATGTGAGGCAGGAGGGCGTTATAGACACTGTTGAATCTAGTACAATAGTCCTGAACACTTTCTCCCATATTCCTTTTAAGATTGTTATATTCGGAAAGGATTTGGATGGGGTTTTTCCTGATTTCCCACCGGTTTATGAAAGTTTGGTAAAGTGCTGGGAGATCATGTATATTGTTAGGAGCTAAGCTTTTAAACCATTTCTTGGGTTCTCCACCTAGGTTTTGGGCGAAAATTCTCATCTTTATGGTTTCATCTTCTAATTCCAGGTAGTCAAAAGCATCGCTGATTCTATCTACATGCTGTTGAGCAGTAGTAGCCTCAGTTCCAGTGAAGTGTGGGATTCAGGATTGGTAATAATTTTGAAAAGGTACCAAAGGCAGAGGTAATACTAAGGGCACATACCAAGCTACCATGATGGGAGTTGATGGTAGATTTAAAGTATGAGGGTTTGTAGTATGGGATGAGGTGATTTGCACAGTGATGGTCTAAATGGGTGTGGCGGAGGTATTTGGACTTGTGGATTGATTCTGAGCAGATTTCGGGTGATAAGAGCCAAAGTGGTGGAGAAGCTGAAAATCAGGAGGTGTAGTAGGTGAGGCTTCTCTACTAGGACTCTGTTGAAAATCTAAGGGCTCAAGATCGTCAAGGTTGATTTTAATTTGCGACTTGCTTCTAAAAAGGGCTTTTGCTGAAATCAAGTCAAACTGGAAATCTTGCAAGGATGTAAGATGTTCAGGTACAGAGCTTGCTTTGTGGATGGTCCTATCAGTAGCTAAGTTACCAATTTTAGAATTTTTCCACAAAATCTTTTTTGGGTCATCAACTATGATAGGGGGATTTGGGTCCGGGTGAGATCTAGTATTAATTCTTCGTGAAGCCAGATTTCAAAGTAAAAATTTAGAGAGGGTGATATTTTTGATTATTTTTGGGATGATTATCCTCTCTAGGGGTTTCGTGAATGTGAGTAAGGTAAAAAAAAAATGCAGGCTAGTGGAGTCGCTAAGTGGATTTTCTTGGGATTTATGGTCCACCACCAATACTAACAAAGAGGTTTTTTAGGAAAATTATTTTCTAGAAAAAATTTATGTGGAAACTTGAAAGAATGACTTAGAACTTAGTTTCAATAGTTTGCTAGATTGTTGAGAAAGTTATAGTTCTATTTTCAAGTTATTTTGTTGATTTCCTATGTTTAGATGAAGATTTCTGAATCCCTAAGTTGTACTTAGTTTGTCACTGATTTTAGAGGCTACATCATGAGCTTTGTGTTTTTTGGAAAGGAAAGTCAATAGGATAGTATGATTGATGAAAATTTTGGTTTTTTATGGAGTATTAGGCCTACTAGAGTCTAGTGGAGTCGCCAGGTGGATGTTTCGTTGTTTTTAGAGATATGTATTTATGGTCCACCACCAATAACTGAGAAAAAGCCAATCTAGGGATATTTTTTGGAGTTTTCTGAGTTCCTATTTGTAGCCCTGAGGTTTGTAAGATTTTCCTATAACTGAATCATCATTTTTCTAGGATGGTGAAAGAGTTAGTTTCTACTCTTCGGACAACACTTAAGTTTTCTAAGTTTGACTTAGACTTTGAGAGTTCCTAAGGGATACCTAGGATGTTTTAACTCAAGGTCCCACCGTGATCGCCATTATGTTAGGGTCCCGTGATTTGGCAGATTGGAAAGCCAAATTACAAGGTAACATCAAACCAACTTTGGTGCCCTAGGGCCTAGCCTTCCTGGACTCAAAGAGGGCTCTCTCTATATGCAAAGGATGTAAACTTGTTTGCTTTTAATGTATTTTATTTTAGGCTAGTTTTTAAGTATGTTTTGGTTTGTTTTAGGTTTTTTAGGGAGAATTGATCAAAGGATAAATAGATAAAAATATTGTCAGATCAACTCGGCTATGGGGTCGAAAATATCGAGACTGTCTCAAATGGTGGACAAGGTGTATTGTAGGGCCGATTTTGTCGAGATAAATGGATTATTTGGGTGTAAGTGAAATGAGATGGACACTAAGTTTGTGAAAGACAAAGATGTTTTTAAAGCATAAATATTTTTACAACAAACATTCATGTGGTAGGGCTAACCATTAATCACTATAAATGAAACTCAAACTGATAGATGCATAAAATAAACATTCAGGTGATACATAGAAGTATAAGACCCTATAAATTTGGGAAAATCACCTTCATACTTTTGGGAAAACAAATAGGACAAATAAACAACTCAAACTATGAAGAGGGAACTCCTAAACATCATATTTTGAGCTATTGGGAACTTTGAAATAAGACTGCAGAGCATGGGAAAAGGGCAAGATCGAAACAAGACCTCTTTGGCTTAACTAGACAACCAATACTTCAAAGAGAGATTTCAGAGATGGAGTTTTGGTTAGCTATGAGTAAGCAGGGCATACCATGAATCATACTAGATATCATACATATTAACCATTAATGAAATTGATAACAAGTTCTTAGGGTATCAAAGAGAAGTTAAGAATTCTTTGACATAACCAAGAAAGAAGAAAAAAAATAGAAGCTATAATGAATCAAGAAACTTGAGGTGCCTCCATGGGCATGTATCAAATCTATTCTTTACTGACCTACATCAAGCAAGAAGCATGAAAACATATATGATAAACTAAGGAAACATAATAGATAAGAAACACAATACCATTCACCAAGCCATGGAATCCTACAAACAGTCCTCCTCCACCATCCAAGTCAAACAAGAAATCATCCACTTCATGAGACAAAGTATTTCTTCAAATCTTGTAATACTATGTATTTCTCTATAACATCAAGTTCAACCTCTTGTTACAATGAATTCTCTTGGAATATATAGGCCAAAGAGAAAGAAACTATCCTAGAGCATCTAGACGACCATTGGCCTAATACAAATATCTGATTTTGTCTGCACAAAATATCTTCAAAAATATCTATTTAAGCTAATAATAGAAATAAAATTGATTTTTAATCACTGAAATGGAGATAAAAATAGCTAAACGCACATTTGGATGAGCATATTCAGAAAAATTCCTTTTTAGCCAAAATGCTACAGGAGCGTAGTAGCAGAAAGAAGCATGTTTTGCAGACAACTTTTGAGGGACCTCCTGATGTCGAAAAGAGGCTCGTGATAGCTCGTTGGAAAGCGTTGGACGTATATTTTCTAGAACGACTTGATTTTTCCCAAACTGATCCCTGGAAGTCTGTTAGAACGTGGACTGAGTGAAAAAACCCATTGGGGTCTCAACTGCTGATATGTGAGGCAGAAAGGTAAATTTTGATAAATTTTTGCCTCTTTGGGGGACTAAAACACCTCTTTTGGATCTGAAAATTTGTGAGTAGCTAACCCCAAATTTAATCCATCCAAAAAAATGACTCTCATGAGTTGAGGATGCCCCTAGCATCCATGGAAGTGCCTAAAAAAATGTGCAATTAGGGCCAAAAAACACAAGAAACAAGATCATGTTAAAATTTTCTCAATTTTGGTGAGTAAGCCCCTTATGGGTTCTTATAAGCATGCAAGGAAGCTGAGGCCAAGATTTCAAGCCTAGATATTCCTTTCTCCACTTTTTCTACCAAGCGCCCCTTTCGGGTAGTTTTGAGCCTTTCTTGAGCAAGTTTGAGATTTCTTCGGGAAAATTGGTTCAATTTCTTGTAGTGCCCGGTCATCTTCCTCTGCAGATCCAAGTCTCTAGTTGATTTCTCTAATTTATCCTCCAAATTCTTGTTGGCTCTTTCAAGCCATGATTCTTTATCATTTTCTATTTCTTGGGCGAGAAATTGTGTGAGAGGATAAGATCAAACAAGGGCTGCTTCTTCTTCCTTCCTTTTCTCCAAAGCTCTCCTGAGACCCATAGTCCTAGGCCTTTTTCTTATTGGCTGCTCTTCTTCTTCAGTATCATCAAATTCGACCATATACTCTTCAAGCTTGACTTGTGCTTTGTAGGCTTCCCTTTGGTATTTGAATGCCCGGGCCTCATAAACTACCATTTGACCACTCATTTGTTTGTTTTGCATTTGTAGAACATTTATGAGGTCATTTGACCTTTCTAGATCAGTTTCTAAGTCATGGATTTGGGCTTCTTTGTTTTGCAAAAGAGCCTCAAGAATTCTAGCTTCATCATCTCTAGCATCACTATCTATTTGTATGATGTCAAACTCCATTTCTTTTTCATGACTACTCTCCTACTACTCAAATTTTTCTTTGCCCTTTCTTTGGGTAGAATTCTTGGTCCTTTTCCTCTTTGGAAATTCAACAATACTCTTCTTAGGCAGTTTTCCTCTACTTCTTAGCGCTCTAGTGACATTGCTAGTCACTGCTGGAGTGATTTTCTTCTTAGTAGATTTGGTGTTTTTAGGTTTCACCACTTTTGGAGGAAGAGTCAGTCCCCCTTGCCTAGGAGAGGAAGCTAGCACATGCTCTTGGCTATGTTTAGGAGAAGAGAGAGGAGGTTTCATTATTTGCACTTGTTCAACTTGATTTTTTACATCACTGCCTTCATCATCATCTACTTCAGCTTCACCTTTATCACTGTTTTGAACCTCTTGACATGTGTTGCCTTCAACCTCATCCGTGCTGTTTAGAAGATGTTCTTTAGGGCTGTCAGCTTCATCATCCCTTTTTGTTGCTTGACCATATTTACTTTCTGCCTGTAGACTACCTTGTTTACCTTCATTACTATCTTGAATTTGTTGAGGGCTGCTTTAATTGGGACTTTGCATGCTGCAATTATCTTCATTGTTTTCTTTAGCCTCTGTGTGTGGGCTACCACCATGGTCACTTTGCATGTTGTCACCTCCCTCACTGTCTATTTGAGGACTATTTTTTTGTTCATCATCACTACCCTGCTTAGAATCTTCATTATTTCCTTGAGGACTATCTTCCTAATCACTGTGCTGCTGATGGTCACTTTGTATTTCATCACTACTTTATACCTCTTCACTTTGCTCTCTATCACCACTAGCTTGCTACTCTTGATCATCACTACTTTTCACCTCTCCTTCACTGCTCTGTTTCTTTTCATCATCACTAATTTGCTGCTCATGGTCACTGCTCTATTTCTCTTCATCATCACTAATTTGCTGCTCACGGTCACTGCCCTATGATTTGTCACTTGGTTCAGGCTCACTAATTTTCTTAGTGTCCCAATGTTCCTCATCACCACTAACCTCATGCCTACTTTCAAAAGAGTGCTCTTTTTCACTGTCAATCATGGGTGATGTTTGCCTTTGAGGAGTGTTTTGACTTGATGGAGGAGAGACATAGTGAGTGGAGGGTGAGGAGGATATGTGGGATGGGCCATGAGATGAAGAGGTAGTGGAAAAATATGGATGAGAAATGAAAGTCTCCTAAGACACTCCTTTCTTTTCAAGCTAGCGAAGGATGATGATTTTGATGAGAGAATGATGGAAAATACTAGCTTTTTGCTTAGCAGGAGGTATATTTTCAATAAGGGAGGACATCTTGTCTATGCTTTTGCAGAGGAAGAAAGGTAGGTTCAGCAACTGAGTTCTTGTGAAATGCATGATAAGCCTGATGTGATAGGAATAAATCCGAGAAAGCCTCCCTTCACATGTGAAATACTTCATGATGACTCTCATGAGGGGCGCATAGCTGCTCAATAAGTGAGAAAAAGGAAATATACCTTGGCAAGCATCCTGATGGTCAGGTTTTAAGAAAGGTTTATAGTGGTTCAGATCTAGGTATGCTTGTTTGAACCACTTTTCTCCTATATAGGGGATCTTAGTTGCTTTGAAGACAGCCCTAGGAGTGAGTTTAAAATCCAGACCTGCTAAGTGGACATGCTTTCCTTGCAGCCTCAGGGTGAACAGTTGTGTTAAGGGAGGGTAATTGGTGACTTCCTGGACTTTTTGGAAAAAATCAACGCAACCTACCTCATGGAAGTTAAAAAGAATTGAAGGGGATTCATTTACTTCCTGAGTTGTAACAAGCTCAAATATTTTGTGAAAACCCCCCTTGCTGACATTCTTTGGAGGCATAGCTTTTTTTTAGGCTTTCTTTCACTCTATTATCAAAACAGGCCTTCAAAATGAACTAAAAACAAAACTCTTCCTTCAACACTGTAAGTCTTTTTTAACTAGCAACCAGGTTCTTTTAATGAAAATAGTTTTTCTTTCCTAAGAAATGTGCCTTTTCTGCTTTGAAAATACTGAGTTTCTCCCTTTTCAAAAACTATGTCTGGCTTCTTAAGAAAAACAGGGCTTTCAACTGATAATGATCTCTTTCTTAAAAACTAGGGTTTTGTCTTTAATCAACAAGCAGGTCTTTTGTAGCCAAACAATAAACCCTCTTTCATCAATCACTGTCATGTTGTATCTTAGAAAACCTGGTGGTTTTTTAGGAATAAACTGTGTTTTTCTCCTTCAGAGGACTGTGCTTTTCTTGTCAACCAAATTGACTCTTAACCCCTCCCAAACTCAAAAACTTAGGTGAAGAAAATTGGTGAATACCTCTTAAAAATGTGTGGCTTCTTTTTGGAGATGAGTTCACAGGGCGAAAATCTACTTTGAGGTGAAATGAAGGTGTGTTTAGTGGTGCTACACTCCTATGCACAGGCGTGTAGCACCTACAGGCCATGGCAGATCTGTCGGGTCGGGCCCTGGGCGCCCTCTGAATGCCAGGCGGGTCGGTTGGTCAAAACGCACAAGCACGTCACACACTGCTACAGGCGCATCACGTCGTGTGCAGAAGCCCTTGTAAAGGTGCTTACAGGCGCATTGTGCCATGTGCATAAGCCCTTGTAAAGGTGCTTACAGGCGCTTCACGCTAAATTTCAGGCACGTCGCGTCTTCAATTTTCTACAAATGCTCGCCCAAGGTTTCGAAAAAAAATGTTTTTTCTTTGCCCTTTTGCACAAATAGAAAATGATCTTAAATTTTCAGAGCTTTTATAGCTCCTTTAAAACGTTTTTGAATGCCCTTTCTTCCCTCCTTTTAGTGATTTTTACCTTTTACCTTTTCTTTTGTATTTGAAAACCAACAACTTTCCTCATTTTAAACAGCATTTGTCATTGAAAACTCCCTTTGACATGAAAAGAGGCTCTCACTATGTATTAATGACACTTTTTCTCAACCACAGAATTTACACTGGGCAACCTGACCATCTGTTCATTTTGAAAGAGGTCTTATGTTTGACAAACTGCATGGGAACTTATCCTATACTCCATGTTTTAACCCCTTTAAAACTTTGTCTATTTATTTGAAAAAGGTTGTTTTCAACATTTAAAACTTGCTCTCATCATTTGGTGGAAGGCATTTCAAAACTATAATAGGCTTGTCTGAATGAAAGATGCCTCTTTTACATAAAACACCTGTGTGAATTTATCTTTCTCTCAGTTGCATAATTCACCTTTGAATAGAGCTTGGTGTACCTTTTTATCATTTAGATGAGGTTGATTTAATAAAATTCTAGCCTTGGTTTGTTAGTGAATGCACTCTTTCAAACATTATCTCTCAAACTTCCCATTACTGACAAATGTTTCCAAACACTGTCAATATTTGATGAATTTTGACCCTATTCTTATTTGAAGGAGGTCCTCTTAAACATAGAAAACTTCATCCATCTCAACACTGCTACATTATTTGAAGATTTGTCTTTTGAACCAGTTTTCTGTGGGCCCTCTGCTTATTTGTGAAAGAGGCCTTGTAAACACTGTGTTTTTTCCATCTGCTTATAACTGAAGGAGGCCTTGTGAACACTGTGTTTTTGCATATCTGTCTACCATTTGAGAACTATTCTCGAACAAGTTCTCTGTGGCCCCTCAATGTTTGATAAATTTTATGGGTGATTTTTGACCTCTGTCAACCAATTGTAAAATGTCCATGCACAAATTGTTAGTGGCTCTTTTAGAAAAACCATGTTTATCTTTCAAAAGGGATCCTGTGCTTGTCATTTAAGGGGGTTTCTTTAGGACTGTGAAGGGTGCCCTTCCTTCTCTGAAAGGAGGTCTTTGATCTGTCAATGTTAACCTTTGAGGAAAGCAACTTGTTCCAAATCTAGGCCCTTTGAGATTGTGCCTTTACCCTCTACGTATCTTTTGAAGGAGGCTTCCAAAACATAGTCTTTGTGACCCTTCAGAGCTACTATAAGGTGCCCTACTAATCTGCTGATGGAGGTCCTGAAGACTATAAACTTCATTCATTTCAAAATAGTGACCCCTGTCTGTTTTCTTTGAAAAATACAAAATAGAAGGCAACAGTGAATCCTTGGTACTTATCCTTGATGAAATGATTTGAATCATGATGCCCTTTGCTTCATGAGGAGCTGTCAGTAAAGTAAATCCATTTTTGCATAAAATTACTGGGAATATTCAGGAGTAAATAAAGTGCTTTGTAGGTGGTGAGCGCTCATTTTGATGCATCCTTGAAAAAACTCTTTCTTCCCTTGACTATGTTTTTATAAGGTGTGGTGAACTTGTTTGTGACAACCTTTCAAAGTTTAGTTCCTGATGAAGTATAAGAAGTAGTTGTCCTTCTTCTAATTTCACTGTGATGCCTAATTGTCTTTAAAGCCCTTTTTTCCAGAAGACTATCACTGTTGGTGGTATAAGGCTGATTTGTAGGGCTAGTCATAATCTGCACTTCTTCTAACTTCCATAGTAAACTGATAAAGCATGAAGCTTTCTCCTGAGGTGCTCCTTTTTGCTTACACTCTACTTAGTGTCATCAATCAGTACATCCCTGCAGAGATGTAAAAACATATGCTTTTGAAGTTTGGAGGGCTTCTTTGATGTTTCATTGGGATCATGCCTGATCTAAGCATATTTCTTCAGACAGGGAAACTCCTTCATTTCCTGATTTGAACTTTCCTGAGAATTGCTAGAAACAAAACAAAGTGACCTCTTTGATGATGCATGACCTAGGGATAGAAAAGGGTTTTGGCTTTGGCAAATAACACGACATGATGGCTGGCTGATATTGAAGACAGAGTTTTGGCTTAAAACAGTCTCGCCAAGGAATTTTCCGTAAAACACCATCACCTAGACGTACATACTTTGTCATGGATTTTGAAAATCTTCTTGGGCATGAGTATGTTATCACATGACAAAGTGATCAGTGAGAGAGGGGTAGACAATTTGTTAAATGTTGGATAGTGAGTTGCATAAAATCAAAGGATTTTGATGGTAGAGAGGCAAACTTATAATAGCTATAGACAGGGAGGCTTTGTTGAACTGTAATAGGTAGGGAAAATGAAGGATTTTTCTCATTATAGGCTAAAGGAGAGGGGTAGGAAGACAAAAATTTGTTTTAGGTGTTTTCTAGATGACAAATTGACAGATTGAGATTAGCTTCTAGAAAACTCAGCCAAGGAATCTAGTCATCAAAATAGGAAAAAATACTGATGACTAATAAGTGGGTGATTCAAATTAAATTTCAAATCCACTAGGCTATAAATTCTTTCAAAGCACTTCAAAGAAATTCATTTTTTCCGTTCAGCCATCAGGAGTTTCCAGCAAAGAAGAAATTTTAAGTTTTCTGAGCATTTTGGGTCAAAATTAAAGGGTGTTGCGCGTTTGCACCCAGGTGCTGCACATTTGCCTTGGTGCTGCGCATTTACCCGATGGTGCTACGTGTTTTCATGAGAGCACCAGACCAAATAGATCGGCGTTGCGCATTTGAACAGAGGCGCTGCATGTTTTTCTTGGCACTGCGCGTTCCTCCAAAACGCGAGGGTTTTGAAGAGTTTCACTACCTCCAACAAGCTCAAATCTCCTCCCAATTTCTTCAAGAGGCTTTAAATTAGTAAGTGCACCCTAAATCACCTCTCCTCTAATATATTTGGTGTCCCATAAGAATATTTGAAGTGCTTGTTGCTATGAAACCCTAGTTTTCATTTCCTTCCCAATTTTCAGGCATCATATCCACCATATTCATGTCCCTGTACACATATCAGTCATAAAAATTGTTAAATCCTAGGGTTTTCATAGACCTAGGTCTTCATTTACATTCACTCCCTCCATTTTCCTAAGCTATTCATTTCACCTCTCACTCCCTTCATCTCATTCCATTTACCTTAGGGTTTCCAAAGCCTTCAAGCCCATAATGTATAAAGAAGAGGATAGAAGTGTCAGTGAGGAACAAACACCAAAGAAGAAATCATGTAAGAAATAAGGAAAAATCATCAGATATGAACCAACAACTACAAAAGAGCTACTAAAGTCAAAATGCTTCACAAACCCTAATTTCCTCTCCCATTGAGGTAGGGTTTGATATGGAAACGAGACATTTGAGAAGAAGAGCCATAAGGTAGGTCATATCAGTAAGTATGAGATCATTTCAACTCATAAACATCATGTCTCCATCATTTTTTTAGAAGTCTTTCCAAGAGTCAAGTCATTTGCCACTCATCGGGCCAATTCCGCTTTAAACTATGTTTCCAACCAAAAAGATATGAATTTGATAAAAGTGAGAGAGTTTTTTTTTTTCCATCATAGGTCCAAGAAGAAAAAACTCCTTCAATTTTTACATAGGTGTCATGGTTCTATAGAAATGTCAAAAATACAGGTGCTACAAGAGGTTTGCTGCATTTGTGGAGTGACCTTGGGAAAATCAAGTTTTCTCATAGCTGGATTGTCCAAATGACTTGCTTGATGAGTCAAATGATAACTATACAGAGATATATTTCCAATGAGCTATCATGAGTTCAATTTTGAGTTGAGAAGGCCTCCAAAAGTTGCCTGCACTAGCACTCTGCATTTCTGCACCCTCTTCAACACTTTTTGACCAGTATTGGGAAAAATAACTTTTGACAAGGAAAATCAACGCCAATAAGAAAAAAAAGGTAGATTTGGAAATTATACTTGATTATATTTCTAATGAGTTATCCTGGGCCCAATTTTGAAACAAGGAAGGCCTCCAAATGTGGTCTTCAAAAAGGTGAAAATTCAGTGTTTTTGAGTATTTTTGCACTAAAAAATTTGCCAAATGCGTAGTGCCTAAGGCGCTGAGCTCTTTTTTGGGGCATCCAAATGAAAAATGGGCACCACCATCATGTTCATAATGATGAATACATAAACCCTAGTAAGTTTCAGAAAATGTGGAGGAGAAATGGTCCCTCAAAAGTGCAAAAAACCACCAAATGTTCATGTTTCTGCCTCCTTTTTTGACCTAGGCGCTGCGTATTTACCAACCTTGGCAGATTCACTTTTTGATAGGGCAGATGAGCACCATTTTGGAAACGGGAGGCATTTGGAAACTAGACTTAGAGATATTTCCAATGAGGTATCTTGGAGCTGATTTGGACACCAGGAAGGCCTCCAAAAGTTTCTTGCAAAACAGGCTATTTTTCCTATTAGGGCATTGTGTGTTTGCCAGGAAAATGCAATTTTCACAGTTTTCAACAATTTTCTGATTTTCACTCCAGCTTGACTTTTTATCTTTGGAAATGAGAAATTATTGATGTAAAAGTTCACTATAAATGTAAATGTCATGTTTTTACTATTATCTAGGGTAGATACATTAAGTAATTCCTCTAGAGGTCCAATGAATCAGTTTCCTCTCTTTTAGAGGCAAATTGTTGGGTCTTCCTAGTCTTCAGTTTCTTGTTTGGGAGTAGATGAAACTGATTCCTATCTCATGGATTCGACTCCTTGAGGCTAGGGAGAGTGGTTTTGAGGTCTATATGATGTCTTTCCTCAGTCATTGTAATGGTTGGACTCACTTGGAGGTTTTGCATCTCAAGAGACATACTTTTGTATCAGTTTGGGCCTGGACATTAATCAAATTTACAACTATTTTTTATGGGATCCATGTGGTATTGTGTTTATTTGCAGTTTCTTCTTTTGTTATCATATGTTCATCCTTAATTTCATTGCTATTAAGTGAATTTTTTCAAGTTAGATAAACAGAATCCATAATTTCTATGCTCTATTTTGGGAAAACATTCATAATTTGTAATTTATTCAGTTTAGAAAGAAACCATGAATTCACCATGCTCTTTCTAGCTCCTCACCTGTCTTGATCATCCCATCATCAAAACCTGAAAGTGCTAAACAATGTACTTACCTTTCCCCATAGAACACCCTGCAAATTTTGACCTAATTTCCTTGCCCTAGCTGTTTGACTCCTCTTGATCCAAAAAAACCCTACACAATCAAAATCAAAACTGTGAGCTACTATACCTAGCCTAATATCTTCTTTCCTCAGTCATCTTGATTGTGATCCTTACAGAGAGAGCCCTCTCCTGGCCTAGTAGGGCTAGCTACTTGGCTAAGCGTGGTTTGAGGTTACCTCGGAATTTCCTTTCTCAGCCTGAGGTTCAATCCAAGTGATAACATGACCCACAATTTATTTTTCTCCCATTTTCCTGATATGGAATAAGTTTCTTGTGCGTGCATGTCTTCTCATCCAATTGTTGATTGTATGTATATCAACAATTTAATATTTCACTCATCTACATGAGGTGTATCTTAGATATTGCCCAAATGCTTCGATCATATCTTGGCTCATCAATTCTGGCTTTTTCATTCTCAGAAATATTACTTCAAATTTCAAGAAAACTTCAGGAATTTGCTCATATTCATGAGAAAATTCAATTGATTGAATTTTCTTATGCAAATAAGATTGCCCAAATATTTCAAAATCTACAAATATTTAAGATTGCAAATAACCTTTCTATATTTTTTATATTATGTATATAAAGTTATATACAATGTTCTTTAGTAGAGAGGGTAAGCTTAATTGGTCTAGTCAAGTGGTTAAAACACTTTTTTTATTTAGAAGCCTAGAAGCTTTCAGGTGGGAATCTACCTGATAAAAATACTCTGTAAACTTAGCAGTCACTAGTCACTGATCTTAGGTTCAAACTTCATTCATAACTTAAACCACTATATCAGATCCACATTTTCATTCAAACAATTAGGAAATTTTGATTAAAATTTTTTGTTACAAAATCACCAATCTCATAAAACTAGACTCTTTTGGCACATTACTCTGTCAAATTTATTGAAAAGTTCTCAGTTTAGGGTAGTTGTTAAATTTCCAAGAACATATATGCAGATGTTTTTAAAAAAAATCATTCATAATGCCTAAATAAAGAGTTTTGTGAGATGCTCATGGGACATAGAGTAGATGATGATAAGGTGTTTTGTTAAAGACTCTGAAGTGTAACGGTCACCAGTTCAAAACTCCCCACTCAAAAATCCATTCATGCTAAGAGTTAGTCTGGCCCAAGCTCCTTGCCATCCCTCCTTATATAAGTATATTTCATTTATCATTTAAACAAATAAAATTCCTGGCCATCCCTCCTATATAAGTATATTTCATTTATCATTTAAACAAATAAGATAACCTAAAAAATGAACCTTTGCGTCTTAAAACTATTTTGAGTTTTAGAAATTAGCAGCTCATAATGGATTATTTAAGAAAGTTTGGAACATAATAATTCATTTTCTTTAGAAAAAAATAAAAACAACACTTTCCATTTATTATAATCTAAAACACAGGTGGCAACTGTGCTTGCGATTGCAGAAAAAGATGTCGTAGCATTTACAATTATTCAGCAAATGTCAAGTCATGGCATTAGTAAACTTGTTATGGGATCATCTTCTCGCAATGCCATTACAAGGTAAAAGTGATTAAAAAACGTTTAGAATGAAGTGGTTTAGCATGTAGTGAGTTTCAGGTTGAAATTAAAAATCAAACCATCTTACACTGGATTACAACTTATCTTAAAACATTGATATTTTTATTCTTGAATTTGAAAACATATTTATTTCGAGTAATTATATGGTTGTTTAGAACTTATTTTAAAACATTTATATTTTTATTCTTGAATTTCATAACATCTTATTTTTGAATTTCAAAACATAAGAGAATTGAACATTATTTTTATCGAGAAAGAGAATTAAACTTATGATGAGTGTTATAACAATTTGTCTCATCACCGTTTAACCAAAACCTCATAAATGATAAATAAAATAATTGAAAGTAAATAAAAGTAATTTATTTTTAACATAGATAAAGTAATTAAAAGTAAAAAGAAGATTAATTTATTTTTAACATGAAATAGAACTCTAATTTCTTTATTATTTAATATCTAAAAACCTTACATGTAAAAATAATATTATTAATATTACATAATGTTTGATTCATTTTATCTTTAGTTGGTATGTATATATGTGTGTGTGAGAGTACCTTATAAATAGAATATTTCAATGTTCATATTAAATAACATATTTTTTATCAACTAAAAATAAAGTTATATATATATAGATATATACACACGTTTTTTATTGAGTTAAAATTAGTAATTTATTTCATTTTTAATATGGAGTTGATATATAACAATTAAAAAATATTAACAACAAAAAAAAGTTTAATGTGGGTTATAAAACAATTTTTTAAGATAATATATAGAAAAAGGGTAAATAGTTCTTATGTTTTTAATAGGTGCTTTCTAATCAAGGTATGAGAGATATTTGTGATTCTTTCAATGTTTAATATAGAATTAATACGTAACATTTTGAAAAATAATAATAAGAAAAATAATTTGATATATAGAGAGAGAGTCTTATGAATATATGTTTTATATTTCCCAACATGTGAAAGAATGTATTGACATTTTAACGTGGAGAATATGATTCACAAATAAAATATTTCAAAAAATTTAATTAAGTATATATTATATAAAATAAATGAAAATAGATCCATCTTAACTTTAAATCTGTAAAATTATGAAAAACAATTTATAAACTAAATATCAAAAAAGTAAATACCAAGTAAAAAATTCTTAATTTTTGTTGAATACAAAATAACCTATGAAATTCATAATTTTAGTTATGTTCACCTCATTTACCTATGGTTACCTCATACATTAACCCTGTTTTTCTCCGGGAGATTCAAGGGAGTTGATGTACCCGGAACTGTTGGGAAAAATGCCCCTGATTTTTGTACGGTATATGAAATATCAAGTAGTAATCAAGTTAGGAGAAGTCACAACATTTCAATTCCGGCAAGCACAATTCCGGCAAGGTCAATTTCAACGATAAGTCAAACCTCAAGCATTCCTGGGTATGAAGTTTATGAAAGTGAAAGTGGAAGTTCTTCAATGTCAAGATCGAAAGAGAGTCAAAGATCGTGGGTATAGTACAACGAGCATAGAGGAAAGAGAGTCTCCATGGGATTTGAAATCCATGCTTATCACAGGACCAGGTAAGAAATGAATCCTTTAAGAAAATAAATATACTCGTGTCCGGAGGCATTTTAGTTTTAGTTTTAGTATAGATGATAGTTATGTTGTAAAATTTTATGTATTGTTGTCAAATATTTAAAATAAAATTAATAATTATTAAGATAAGTATGAATTGGTTATTTAATGAGTTGTTGTAAAATTTTATGTAATGCGATATTGTTAAATATTTAAAATTAAAAGTGAATAATTATTAAAATAAGTTTGATTTAGTCATTTGATGAGTTTATTGATGGTGATTTACAAGCTTAAGTTTGAGGAAATCTATTGTAAAATGTAAGAGTATCAACTTAGATCTATTTTAACTTTGAATTTAATCTTTCTTGGCACTTGGTAGATTCAGATTTAAAATGTACTTAGGTTGGTTAATTAAATTTTCCATTTTTACAACAAGACTCACTCTACAACTTAGCAATGTTATAAAATGTTATGTAATGTAATGTTAATTTGTCAAACTATTTACTAGCAATTGCATCATTACCCGATGTTGCCAAAGGAAATCGCTTTAAGAGAGATCTAATAGTTGCTACAAGATATCTATAGTGATTTTGGTCAATTTTAGTAAAGGCATGAAAAGATTGTGCCATATCCCAATTTTTATTTTGATAATAAGTGTATCTCAACTAGTTTTTATTTCTCTTGTTTTTTTTTCAACAAAAAAACTATTTCATTGTAAATAAAAGTTTAAAGGAGCTATTTCTCACATCCATGTAACTACACAAATTACATAGACTGTGATGCAAAGATTGGGAAAAATAGCCCATCAAATTTTAATTGTACTAAGTGATCCACTTTTTCCAAAAACCAAGTGATCCACATCCGTAACATGATTAAAAAACTGCAGTAGAAAAAGAACTAATATAGCTAGGATTCAAACAACTAATTTTCTATAAGAAAAAACACTATATTTATTTTACTAGATAAAAATTATAAATTTTTTAGTTTATAAATAAACTACTAGCAAATAATATAATCATTTAAATTTCTTAATATTTTTTATTTATAAAAACACTAATAGAAAATAATATGGTAATGATCTTTAATCATATATTTATATAAAAAAAATAATAGTGAATTAGTTTTGTATGAGATAGTTGGGTGGAACAATTAACCTAAGTAGTGTGCTCTAAACCAAAAACGCTATACAAAGTAAATATTTTGTAAATTTAAGATTTGAATTCGTATAAAATTTAGTTGGACCATATTTCTAAAATTTTATAAAATTTGCGTCACACTCTAATGATGATCATGTATAAAAATCTTGGAACTTTCCATTATATAATTGATTTAAAATTTAAACCAATGATAAAGTACATTATGCCAAACAACGCAGTTAAATAGTTAGGAGCTTTGTTTTGCATTTATTTATTATTATTATTGTTAAATCGATTTAACGTAAACAATTATTTACCTTAATTGTTTAGACATTTTCCTGTGTGTTATCATCTTACACATTTATGACCCTAATATAATTTTCGAATTTCAATTATGGAGAGAAAATAATTCAAGTAAATGCAAAGAAATGAATATGTCCTATTAATTAGACAATGAACATGTAACAAAATACAAGTATAGGATATATTTCAGGCTGCAAAATATTTCTGGCAATTAGTAATAAACGGATATGTTTTAGTGTCATTTTTTGGAATTTCTAGTGTTGGTGTTGGAATTTGGTTAAAAATTTTGAGGTGTTGATTTTTTTTATTTAAACAGGTTTTTTACTATAAATGGATTCAGCACCTTTAAAAATCCTTAGAGCACTTAGATTATGCAGACACACCCATCAAGCTTCTGATTTCAATGAATTCCTGCCAAATTTTAGAGAAATTAAACGTGAAAAATCCACTAGAAAATCTTCAAAAAAATCTCACTGTTAGTCACCAGTAATTTTTCTGATATCAAAAGATGACTAAGTTGTAAAGCCTATATTTCTAGAAACAATATTTGAAGAAACATTTTGAATTCTAGAAATCTCACTGACTTCATCATCCTACACCTAATTGTTCCACTATAAACTTATCTTTTGCCTTCTCAAAGTTTACCCTGCTGCAAAGAAAACTCCATTTTCTTGGCCTTTTTGCCTCATTTTCATTACTTCACTTACACCCTCATTAATTCCCTTTTTCCCCTCTCAAAAAACCCTAAAAAATTCCCCTCACACATCATTTTCTTCTAAAAAACCCTTAAACAATGTAAAAACCCTTTTTACATTGTTTAAAGCTAACTTCTAAGCCTATCAGACCCTTTAAATTTTCATAAAAACTCTGTTTTTATGTTAAAAGTGAATTTTTTCATAAATTGGGTCTTTAGCCCCTTCTCGTCTCAGCCATGGTCCCCTTTGCTCCCATAAGACCAAGGCTTCCACCCATTTCTAAAGCCCCTTCACTGATTTTAGTTTTATACCCCCAACCTTATAAAAAACCACTCAAACCTTCGAAAAACATTAAAAAGAGGGCCCGCTTCTTTTTCACTTGCAGATTTTACCAGGAAAATCTCCACCATTGATTGGGATTTTTCCCCCGATGCAACGGTCATCCCATCTCCTTCCTCAACCCTGCATATAACCCAACCCCGCAACACGAAAAAACTACCACGCCATCAAGCCGAGCCCCACTTTCCACTACCCCCCTGCCGACCAACCGCAGCCCGCCACCTGTCCTGGGCTCCACTCCACAGATTTGCGCACTGGTCCCTCCACCCTTCTGCACCATCGATCTCACCCCTTGAGATTTGACGGTCCAAATCCAATATCGCACGGAAATCGGCGCTGATCTTTAACGATCCTGACCCGTGCGAAATGGGCAATTTCGCCCTACTACGCGACAGTCAATTAGTGGAATCACGCAGCCCTGGCCCAATACCTTTTACCGCCTTTCACCTACGTGATAAACCGCCGTGGTTTTCCTAAACCACCTTTCTCCCCCTCGTGCCAAAATTCAAATTTTCTCGTCTCTCCGCTATGTTCCACCTCAGTAACCCTCCTCTCTACACTCCCTCATTCTTTTCAAATTTCCCCCAATGCTCCAAACCCCAAGAAAAGGCAGTTTAACCCCTCCCGCAGGTTTTAAATTAACGTTGTTTTATGTTTTTGTAGGTTTTAATGGCGATTATGCCCTGAAAATGCATTTTTATAGCCAAAGAAATAATGAGATTAACCTTTGGATGACGATCCAGGAGATAAATTCATATAAAAAGAGGCCAAGAGCATTTACATAAAAAAACTTAAACCTCGATGAATCATGATCATCGATGAGTTATAAACCCTCATACCATGGAGAAACCCTCCCTGCACACAAAGGAAAAATGCCACAAAAGCATTAGTAAAGGAATAAAGAATATAAGGTCAAAAGGGCTAGTTACAGATCCAAGGATAAAACAGAAGATTAGCCTTTAAAGACAGTGATTAAAGATGAAAATTCAAAGGTTTAAAGGTAAATGATAAATGAATAAAACAGTCATAAAGCAGAATAGAGGATAAAGGCAGTAAGGCAGATTATAAAAAAAAAAACAAATTTTGAAGGCCTAAAAGATAAATTTATGATTAGAACAAAGACAGATAACCCAAAAATAGCCTCGAATAACTCAACAAAGAAGCAGTTACTGCTACAAAAGATTAAACTTCCACCCATAGCATGTTTCCTTTCCATAAAGGCATTTTGGTAGTTATTCCACAGTCAGAGATATTTTATATCTTTCAAGGAAGTTATTGTAAAAGTTATTATAGGCCTTAAAAGTAAAACTTTTTACCTCTTCCTCTTTATAAGTTAAGACAGAGTTATTAAAACAAAGATTTAGCTAAAGATATTCCTACCTTATGCCTTGCATGGTTTTCAAGGTTAGGAATGCATTTAATATGTAATTAATGACATTCAAACCCTATCTTGAGCTCCACCTCCTCATTTGCAGCATAAATACTGCATCTGAACTCATTGTATTGTTGGCATTTGATGAATCTTTGAAGTAATATATAGTCTCTTGAAAGTTCAAGGAAAATTGATGTCTTGGATCTTGTGGATGCCCTTATTTGTTTGTTGATGGAGGAGGCTAGATCACTGGATCCCTGAGCTTGCATGTTGGTGAAGTGCTTCTATCTGTTATTGTTATTTCCTGTTTTCATGATGTTTTCATATTTCTTTGTTACAGTATAGAAAAGGTTTTAGGCTAATAAATGTCTTTTGAAAGCACCTTTGTTCTGTTTACTCTTAATTGTCTTAATGTTTTCTTCTGCAAGGTATGATTTGAGGATTCTTAATCGCCCTCCAGTTCCATCTAGCTTGTTATTTTAGAAATAATTCAATAGAGTATAACCAAAGAGTCTCTCTTTTGGTAAGTCCATGCTCCTTTGAGTGCGACTTGAGAGGTTGTTTTAAAGAATGATTTCAATAGAGTGAAACCAGGAAATTCAGTGGTGAGTCCATGCTCCTTTGAGTACAACTTGAGAATTGTTTCTGAAACTTCTTTAAAGTATGCTTAGTAGAGTCTAAACCAGGGAAGTCTATGGTGTGCCATGTCCTATGGTCTACCTTTAAAAAGTTGCTTTGAATATCCTTATCAAAAGCATATTAGATTATATCTGTTTGATATTAGGCTGCTCTTATTGTTATCTTATATGTTTTCTTTATCTGAAAGTAGTCTTTGATTGCTGAATTGTTGTCTGAAAGGTTTGCTTATTAAAAGTATTTCCAAAGAAGTCTATGGTTTGCCCTATCCTTTGGCTTGCTTCAAAACAGTTACCTTGAAATATTTCTCTTGTTTAAAGTACATGATAAATAATTCTTAATTGCTCTTTGTCCTACTTTTCATTCTTATCCTTAATGTTCACCTCATTATCCCAAAAACTTTGAAGATCCACTAGCAAAGTTATATTTTCCGTATGATACTCCCCGATCCTTTAATAAAATTATCATAACTTCCATTTGACTCCATTGCCCAATGATTTAGATATTTCCTCATTCTATCTATACTTTTTGATCATTATGTCCAACCAAAACAATCAAACAAACTTTGCACTTAATAACTAGCCTAAAATCAACCCTTAAAAGAAAACAAGCACATATCATTTGCAAATAACCTAAGAGATCCCTCTCTGAGTCTAGGAAGGCTAGGTCCTAGAACTCTAAAGACTGGTTCCATGTTTCCTTGTCATTTGGTATGCCAATCTTCCAAATCATAGGACCACAACATTCTAGCGATCACGATGGGACCTTCTGAGTCAGTGACAAAATAAATACTCCTTAGGACTCCAAAAACCATAAGAACCACATAAAAACTTAAAAAACCCCAAAAACATTCTTAGAATGGTTTTATTACTCATTTGGTGGTGGAACATAACTCATTTTACCTTCAAAAAAGCTAAAAATTTCCACCTGGCGACTCCACTAGCCCCAATAGGCCTATTTATCCACTAGTTCTTTTAGATTCCCTTAAGATTGTATCAAATCAGTCCTAAAGAAGTTTGGAAGCCTAGTCCCATATTCTAGAAAGGTACTAAAACACTAAGAGAGGTCAAAACATTTGAAAACAATCCTTAAAGTTTTTAGCCTCTCTACATTTTGAACTTGAAATCTGGGTTCACATAGGATCAATACTAGATCTCATCCAGACCCTAATCCTCCTCCAATAGTTGATGATCTAGAAAATATTTTGTGGCAAACTTCTAAAACTGGAAATTTGACTACCGATAGGACTATCCAAAGAATAAGATATGTCCCTGAAAACCTTACAGTCTTGAAAGATCTTCACTTTGACTTATCTCACACAAAGAACCTATTTAGAACCAAGTCACATAGTGATATTGACCAATCTAACCTTGAGCCCACAGATTTGCAGCAGAACTTTTGCAGAGAAGCATCTCCTTCCACTCCTCTTGATTTTCAGCTTCTCCACCACTTCAGTTCTTTCCATGGAAAATCTGCTCATAATTAGCTTGCTGGCCCAAGTACTTCCACCATTCCCATCCACACATCCACTGTTCAAAACACTCTTTTTCATCCCACTTTCCCTTTCACAAATCTACCTCTTGTAAATCCCCCACGTACTCCCACCATGGTAGCATGGTATGCCCCATTAGTGTTACCTAAACCTTTGATTCCTTTACCAAATGATTATCAATCTAGAATTCCCCATTTCATTGGAACTGAATCTGCTTCTACCCAAGAGCATGTAGATAAAATGGATGATGTTTTTGATTACATGGAAATAGAAGAAGAGACCATTAAGATGAGAATATTTGGCCAAACTTTAGGAGGAGAAGCCAAGAAATGGTTTAAAAACTTAACTCCTAATAGCATAAGTGATCTTCCTTCTTTATACCAAACATTCATAAACAAATGGGAAATAAAAAAGAACCCTCTCAAAATCCTTTCAGAATATAGCAACCTTAATAGAAACATTGGGGAAAGTGTCCAAGATTATTGCACTAGATTCAATAGTGTTTACAATGCACTTCCCCCAAACATGAAACCTCCACTAGGCTTAGCCTTAGCTAAATTTCCTGAAGGCTTTGATCTAGACATGGCCTACCAGCTAAGAGAAAGAGACCCCTTAACCTTAGAAGATATAAAAATGGAAGCCATAAGTGTAGAGGCAATTCTGATTGAAAAAAGATCTAGGTTGAAATCAGAGAAAAGAGTTACATACAAATATGAAACAATGGAATCAACCTCATCATCTAATGCCAAAATTAACAACTAGTGAGGGTGATGGAAAGAATGATTGAGAAAATAAACTTAAATGATAAAATGCCTCCAAGAGAAAACCAAGTTAATCCCCAAAACATAAATAGAAATCCTAATTTCAGAAGAGACCCTATTCAAGATAGACAAAGAGATAATGACCAGAAAATTAGGCCTCCCTTTCAAAAAAACTATGAAGATCAGGAAGAAGAAAGGGAAACTGAAAGGTTGGAAGAAAATCATGTGAATCTGATAGGATCTGACAGTGAGACAGATGTTTTCCTCACTGAAGAAGAACATGATTATTTTCAATTTGTTTTAGGAGAAGAATTTAACGAAATAATGTATCTATAAAATTTAGCAACCTAATTGCTAAAAGACTATGCTTACAAAACAAAGATGTAAATATGTCAAAAATTAGTCCCTTTTCACCTTGAGGTAGCTAAGATCAAAATTAGCATACCCTTAGTTGAACTAGTAACCCAGGATGCATATAAAAATAAATTTTTGAAAGCTTTGAATATAGGCAATGATACTGATACTTTGAACTTGATAGATGATAAACCAAAATTGTTGTTTGGTCCTAAGGTAGAAGGAAAATACCAAGAAGGGACCATTCCTCCATTTTAGGTCAGCTTAAATATACATGACAAAATATTACGCAATGCCATGCTAGACTCGGCTGCCTCTCACAACCTTATGCCAAAAGTAGTGATAAAGAGATTAGGCTTGGAGATTACTAAACCTTAGAAGGACCTATATTCCTTTGATTCAAGCAAAGTCAAGTGCTTAGGCCTGATCAAGGATTTATGTGTCAATCTGGCACAAATTCCTGCTAAGGGTCTAGTTATGGACATAGTTGTTGCTGACATTCCCCCAAAATATGGTATGCTTTTATCTAGATCATGGGGATCCAAACTTCAAGGAAACCTTCAAATGGACATGTCTTATGCTACCATACCAGTTTTTAACGAAACTAGAAGATTATACAGAGAATCTCATATGAAATTTATGGTAAGCAACATAGATAGGCCAAACAACACTCTTGCTTATTCTATTCATTCGGATTTAGACTCCTTTATCTTGTACAATGAAGATGAAATCAGCCAACAAGAAAAGGAGAATGAAATAGGTTTGAGTTCCCCTAAACAATTAAATCATTCCCCAAAAGAAGAATCTAACAACCCTAACCTTAGCAGCCTTGAGAAGTAAAAGGAAAATAAGCATGAGATAGAAACACTGCGGGAAATGAGCTTTGATGGCTCTTGTAGCAAAACAAGTTCTGGAGTTGGTGTATGGATACACAATACAAACCGAGGACATTCTTATAAACTTGATTTCCAATGCACCAATAACATTGCAGAATATGAAGCTCTCCTACTTGGCCTACATTTGCTCAAAGATTTAGAAGCCAATAAAATATCAATCCAAGGATATTTAGAGCTAATTATTAGGCAAATAAAAGGGGAGTATTCAGCCAAAAACCCAAGACTAAGAGAATATATAAATGCTGCCTTGGAGCTCCTAAAAACCTTTGAAAAATATGAACTCATTTTCATCCCTAAAGCTCAAAACAACCTTGCAAATGAACTTGCCTTTGCTACCAGCAATTGCCAAATCCCCCATGAAAATGAAAAATTCACTGTCAAAGTAAAAAACAGGCCCACAGTCCCTGACAATGAAGACTATTGGCAATTATTTGAAGGTGATAAACACATTGAGGATTTTCTGCAATCAAAGAATGATTTTTTTGAATTAACACCTAGCTCAAGCCATGAAAAAGAATGTTTTGATGAAAAACAATTCCATAAAATAGAGCTGTCCTCTACTGCTGATATAAATCAATTTGAATATCTTTATATAGCATAATTACTAAACAAAACAGACCAAAATGACATTGAAGTTTTACAATGTAAA
This sequence comes from Pinus albicaulis, assembly GCA_034641835.2. Lineage (NCBI taxonomy): Eukaryota > Viridiplantae > Streptophyta > Pinopsida > Pinales > Pinaceae > Pinus > Pinus albicaulis. The sequence continues at coordinate 313,510 of JAXQQM020090946.1, read as the reverse complement.
AATGATTCAATACCAAGAGGTCTTACACCATTAGAGGAGTTGTTTAATTTCAATGATGTAGCCAAAAAACCAAATATCGAGCCTACAGAAACCAATGTAGAAGAACATAACATAGGTAGCATAGATGAATCCAAAATGATCAAGTTATCTGGCGCTCTCCCTACTCATATCAAACAAGAATATATTGAACTTTTCAAAGAGTTTGGAGATGTGTTTGCATGGGGGTACAAAGATCTGAAATCATATGATACTAGCATTATTCAACACAAAATTCCTCTTAAGGAAAATCAAAAACCTTTCAGAAAAAAAATAAGAAGGATAAACCCTGTTTTATTATCTTTAGTTGAGAAAGATATTAAGAAGATGTATGATGCTGGAATCATAGTTCTCCTTAGATACTCACAGTGGGTGTCCAACCTTGTGTCTGTTAGAAAGAAGACTGAGGAAATTAGGCTTTGCATTGACTTTAGGAATTTGAACAGAGCCTCCCTGAAAGATAATTATCCCTTGCCTTAAATGGACCACATACTTCAAAAGGTGGTTGCATCTAAGAGAATATCACTTTTGGATGGTTTTTCAGGCTACAACCAAGTGCTAGTACTCCCAAGTGATCAACACAAAATTTCTTTTACCACACATTGAGGTGCATTCATGTATGTTAAAATGCCATTTGGTTTAATGAATGCAGGGGCCACATTCCAAAGGGCCATGGACATAGCTTTTTTAGAAGACATAGGCTATTTTATAATCATTTACCTTGATGAAATTACTGTTTTCTCCAAAAATGATAAATAAAATTTGATTCATTTGAGAAAGGTTTGGAGAAATGTAGAAAATATGGCTTATCTTTGAATCCCAAAAAGACACTCTTTGGTCTCCAAGAAGGAAAACTTCTTGGCCACATAATTTCTGAAGAGGGAATCAAACTAGACCCTAAACAGATTGAAGGCATATTGAAAATCAACCATCCTAGAAACCTCAAAGAGTTGCAATCTTTCATTGGGAAGATCAATTTTTTTAGAAGGTTCATCCCCAATGTTGCTGAACTTTTGAGGAATATCACAAACATGCTCAAAAAGGAAACAAGATTTAAGTGGACCTTAGAATCCAAACATTCATTTTAACTGGTGAAACAAGCTCTCACTCAAACACCAGTCCTTATTAGTCCTGATTTCACTAAGGGTTTCTACATTTTCTTATTTGCCTCTGAACACACTATTGTTGCAGTCTTGTTGCAAAAGAATAACATGGGCCAAGAACAACTGATATCCTTTTTCAGTAGAGCCTTAAGAGATGCTCCACTCAAGTATAATATCATGGAGAAGCAAGCCTTAGCCTTGATAAAAGCATTAAAATATTTCTGAGTTTACATTTTACACTCACACATCATTGCTTTTGTCCCACATATTGTTGTCAAGGACATTCTAAATCAAGACCCTGATGGTAAAAGGGGAAAATGGATTGCAATTATCTTAGAATATGATCTAGAGATCAGGCCTACCAAGTTGATTAAAGGATAGGGTTTAGCAAAACTCATGTCAGAATCAAATTTCCAAGCATTAGATATAAACATGGTTGATGTTTTAGAAGAAACATAAGAATTCATAGCTCCTCACATTGAAGAAATATTTTTGAATTCAGAGAGTAGGGTGTCCTCAGACACACAACTTACTTTATTCGATCAAGCAAAATATTACAAGGCAGACCACAGAGTTTACACACACGTAACTCACACTCTCATTCTCTCATTACACATTACAATGAAAATAGGAAACTAACCTATTTATAAGCTCTATGCTCTAAATTAATCTAATTATGGATCACTTGGAAAATAAACAAGTGTCCATTTACAATAAATGAGATTCTAACCACTCTACTAACTTCACTCCTAACTTAGAGCCTAGGAAACGAATCTTTTCTAGAGTCCTAATTTTTATTAACAAATTTCTAATTCTAAATATCTCACAAATATATTAAATATTCTAGAATAATAATTATTAATTTAATATCTTAAATTAATAATTATTTTATTCAAATACTATAACCTATGATAAAATTATTTTTGGATCATCTAACATTCCCCCCTATGATCCAAAGATACATTACAACAGATACCAAGTTCATCCCTAAACTTAGTAAACTTTATTCTACCAAGAGGTTTTGTGAAAATGTCGGAGGTCTAATCTTCTGAAGGGTAAAACACTGGCTTGATGACGTCCTTTGCAATGAGAGATCTGATATGATGATACTTGGTGTCCACATGCTTTGTCTTTGAATGGAAAACTGGATTCTTGGCAAGCTTTATTGCTGATTGATTGTCGATGAATAATGAAGTAGCTTCTGCTGGAGGAATCCCCAAGTCCTATAAAACTCGACATAACCAAACAATCTCACATGCTGCTTCCCATGCTGAAATGTACCCTACTTCTGCTAAAGAAGTGGCCACTGTACTTTGCTTCTTGCAACTCCAGGAAACTGCTGCTGACCCCATGTTCATTAAGTAACCTGAGGTTGATGCCCTGTCATTAATACTGCCAGCAAAGTCGGCATCAGAAAATCCACCAAGTACAAAATTTTTAGTCTTTTTGTAAAGAAGACCAAAATCTTTTGTTCCTTGGATATATCGAAGAACTCTTTTGGCTGCATTCCAATGGCTGTCTAATGGTTCCTGCATAAAACGTGAAAGAATATTGACTGCATAAGATAGATCAGGACGAGTGGTTTTCAAATAAATCAAGCTGCCAATCAACTGTCTGTAAGTCGTGCTGTCCACTCTTTCCCCCCCTTCAAATTTTGAAAGTTTTAAGTTTTGTTCCATAGGGGTAAGGACAGGCTTACAATCCTGCATTCCAAATTGCTGAAGAATTTTTTCTACATATTTACTCTGGGAAATGAAGATCTGATGTGGACGTTGGAATACTTCAACCCCAAGATAGTAGTGAAGTAGTCCCAAATATGTCATCTTAAAACCTGCATGCAACTCCTTTTTCACCTGTTCAATGTGATCATCATTGTTTCCTGTAATGATCAAATCATCAACATACATAATGAGAATGACCAGATATTTTCCCTGTTGGTGCACATACAAAGTATCATCAGATTCACTGCGATGAAAACCAACTTTGCGAAGGTATTCATCCATTTTGGCATACCAGGCGCGGGGAGCTTGTTTTAATCCATATAAAGCCTTGATTAATTTTCAGACTTTATGTTCTTTCCCTTTAACTTCAAACCCTGGTGGTTGTGTCATGTATACATCTTCCTGTAAGTCCCCGTTGAGAAAAGCGCTTTTGACATCCATTTGATGAACTTTCCACCCTTTCTGAGCTGCTAAGGCAAGTGTAAGGCGGATGGTGTTCCATTTGGCTGTGGGAGCAAAGGTCTCCTCATAATCGATCCCTTCCTGCTGTGCAAAACCTTTGGCAACAAGGCGTGCTTTATACTTGTCAATATCACCATTTTTCTTGTACTTAATTCGATAAACCCATTTGCATCCAATAGGTTTAACATGTTGAGGACAATCAACAAGTTGCCAAGTGTTGTTGTCTTGAACTGCCTGATATTCATCAACCATTGCTTGTTGCCATGCTTTATGTTTTACTGCCTCTTGAAAAGAAGAAGGTTCATTAAAATCATTTGCTATCAAAGCAAAATTTCCTTCATTTCGTTTTGATCCCCTTGTTCCTGTTTTGTTTTGTTCATTAGGCCTTACATCTTTCAAGAGTTGAACTGCCCATTTTGGAAGTTGTTGCTCACTTGTTTGAGGTTCTAAGAAGTCTCCGTCATTGTAGAGGGGATTAATGTAAACTGATGTTGGTCGTTCAGGAGGTGAATCTGGAGAATCACTGTCAGAAGAACTGCTGCTGGTTGGAGACGCTGATGAACTGCTAGAAGACCCAGATGGTTTTGGTGAAGTAGATGGACTGGATGACTCATCTTCAGAGGAAGGAAAATCAAGTTCATACCAATTTGGTGAAGTTGGTTGACTTTGCATATTTCCTTTCCTTTTACTGCCTTTAGTTTCTAACTTGTGAAGAAGACTTTTGATTTCTTCAGCACTCTTACTCTCTGTTTCATCAAAAATGACATCCCTGCTCACAATAAATTTTCCATTGGTCAAAATATGATACCCTTTATTTTCATCTGAATAGCCAATCATGGTGCATTTCAAACTTCTTGAATCAAGCTTAGTTCTCTTTTCTTTGGGAACTAAGGCATAACAGATGGATCCAAAAACTCGAAGATGTTTAACTTTAGGTTTGAAACCAAACCAAGCTTCATAAGGGGTGATTCCTTCTAAAGAAGTAGTTGGAGATCTGTTTCTTAGATAGACAACTGTATGGATTGCTTCTGCCCAATATGTTGGACTTAACCCTTTGAAAGTTAACATGGATCTCGCCATGCCTAACAATGTGCGATTCATCCTTTCTACGACTCCATTTTGTTGTGGAGTGTAAACATTTGTAAGATGCCTTCTGATGCCATTTTCACTGCAATAAGTTTTGAATTCATTTGAATTGAATTCTCCCCCATTATCTGTCCTGAGAGTACCTATCTTTTCTTTGGCCTCATTTTCAACAAGTTGTCGAAAAATTTTAAATTTCTCAAATGCTTCTGACTTGTTTTTCAAGAAGTAAACCCAAGTCATTCTACTGAAATCATCAATAAATAGCAAGAAATATTTGCAACCACCTAATGAACTTTGTAGTGGACCACACACATCACTGTGAACTAGTTGCAGCAGCCTGTTTGCACGCCATGTACTTGTTGGAAAACTTTCTCGACTCTATTTGCCATAAATGCAAGCTTCACATTTTGCATTTTCTTTGTTGAAAGTCGGAAGTCCTTTAACCATCCCTTGTTTCTGCAATTGAGAAAGACTGTCAAAATTCAAATGTCCATATCTTACATGCCATAATCTTATAGGTGAAATTCCTGTAGTAACTGCCCCTGCAAAATCAGAATGCCTTGGAATAACTATTCCTTTCATCCTTAACAATTTTCCTTCTTCATATCCTGTCATCATTGTTTGGAAGTTCTGTTTAACTGAATTAATGTTAACTAAGCCATCTTCCATAATTATTTGATGCCCTGCTTGTCGAATCATGACCAAAGAAAACAAATTTTTCTTAAAGGTGGGAACATACCACACATTGGAAATCAATTTTTCTCCAATGTCAGGGAGAAAAACTTTGACTGCACCTTTTCCATAAGGCGTATGTTTTGTATCATCTGCTAGAAAGATGGAGTTAAGATGGCACTCTTGAAAATTCCAAAAGAAATCTCGTCTACAGGTCATGTGCTGAGTTGCTCTTGAATCCAAAATCCAAGCATCTTCATAATCACTCTTAACATAAGAGGAAAGTTGGATTGCTGGTGAAGAAGTGAAGACATATTCTGAGTCATTATCATCTTGATCTTGATCATTTGCAAACTGTGCTGAAGGCTATTGAAACTTAGAAATTTTATTGATAGATGTGCGACAATCTGAAGCATAGTGACCAACTCTGTTACATCGCCTGCAAACAATTTGACTCAAATCAGTGCCTCTTCCTTGAGACTGTCCTCTGCCTTGAGACTGTCCTCGACCTCTGCTTTGTCCTCTGTTTTGAGATTGTCCTCTTCCTGGATTCTGTCCTGTGCTTTGCTGAGATCCTCTGTTTTGATTGTTGCCTCTGCCTTGAGAATTGTTTCTGCCTGAATTGGAGCCTTTGTTGGAGTTGTTTCCTCTGTGTTGACTGCGACCACGACCTTGCGCTGCTTGATTTTGATTAAAATTACCTTTGCCTTTGTTTTTGGAATTTTCAGCTGAGGAGTTGCTAGTACTGGCTTCTGTGAGAAAAACATCTTCACCAACTTTCTTTTTCTTCCCAAAAGTTTTATCATGTTGAGTCAACATTTCGCAGAGCTCATCAAACTTTAGCTTTTCTAACTTTCCAGTGAGCTGTAAAGTTTCTAAAAAATGTGTGTAGGAAGAAGGAAGCCCAACAATTAAAATTGTGACCATAAAACTATCATCAACTGCTTGAAAACCAACATTAACAATTTCCTGCTTAATATTCTTAAGTCTGGAGATGTATTCAAGAATATCTCCTTCTTTAGTCAATTTTTGATGCAACAATTTTAATTGTAGATCAACTCTTTTTGATTGAGGCTGAGTATCAAACAACTCTTTAAAAGTTCTCAAAGCAGACCAAGCATCTTTAGCATTTTCGATATGGACATACATTTCATCATTGACAGAGGATTTAATGAGAGCTAATGCTTTGGCGTTTTTAACTTCCCATTTTGCTAGCACAACTGCATCTATAGGTTTATTTGGCTTTACATCTCCATCACAAATATCATGCCATAGTTCATTATAAACAAGAGTGCTTTCGATGAGGTGTTGCCATGTTTTGTAAGATTTTGAGCCTTCAAGTTTGTCGGAATCAGAAAAGAAATTAATCAACTTAGACATTGTAGTGTTAAGACTTCACACCACGAATCAAGCTCCAAAAAATCAAGATGCGCAACACAACAGCAACACACGACGCAAAAAACGAACTATCGGGGCTTGGCCTTGACCCTCGAATAGTCGTCGAAACAGGAGAAAATTGACTGAGCTTTGCACTTGGCTCTAGTCAATTTCTCAAATATTTACAAGGCAACTTTCAAAATTTGACTTTTACAATGGTGCTTTTGCACAATCTGGTAAAAAAAAATTACCCCCCCTCAAGTAAAATTACTTTGAGTCACACTGTCACTCCATAAACAAATTTACAAAACACAAATCTCCTTATTACTCCAAAAATTACAACACCCTTATTACTCCAATTACAATGCTTCAAAAACTATTTCTACTTATTCAACTTATTCCTCCAAATAAAATATGATTTTAATTGCAAATAACAATTACAAACTTTAAAAAACACCCCAATTACAAAAGAAAATACTTTAATAACTCTTTTGCAATTAAAATCACATTAAACGCAGAAGTCGATGCTGTTGATATGATGATATGACTTTCGAACTTGCTGGTACATACGTCTGTTCAAAATGCAGAACGTTGGCTCAGTTCAAACATTGGCTTTTATTCAAACTCTGGTTAGACATGCAGAATCGATGCTTCATGCCACAAATGAACGCTGGCAGATTACAACACTTTCAAGTGCAGATTCTAAACGCTTTATCAATTATTTGCATAACGCTGGAAATTTCTAAACGTTGTTTTCAATTATTTGCAGAATGCTGGCAGTTCTAAACACTGGCAATTCTAAATGTTGTTTCAATATGCTGTCAAACGCATTTAAAAAGGTTGTTTCAATTAATTTAAAACGCTGTTTAAAAACGCAGGTTTCAAAAATTTCACGTTGGTTTCTGTTTGCTCCAAGATGTCACGTTGGTTCCTATTTTCAAATGCTGATTCGATTCATTCAATGCCAATTAAAACGATGTTGTAGAAAGTGCAGACAAATTCTAATACCACATACATCCGTTCATACATTCTTTCAAAACGCTGGTTCATAATCGATTATTCAAAATCGATCTTGCAGATTTCAAAATCGATCTTCTTACCTTCAATTGCAGATTGCAACGCTGGTTTTAGCGCTGGAAAACTATTTTTTTGTTTTTAAAAAATGTTGTTTCAACGTTGGCATTGCTAAATCGATATTTCAGAAAACGCTGTTCTCTAAATCGATTTGCAGAATATTACAATGACTGGAATATATACAGTGCTTTATACAAACTTCTTATAAAGTAATTCAATCCAAAAAAAAATAAACCTTGGCAAGAGCGCTCTCCTTTTTTTTTGTTCACTCAAACAATTTTTAAAAAAATCACACATATTTGCAGTGGTTCCTTTTAAAAAATGATTTTAGAATTTGCAGATCTAAAATCAATAAAAAAAATTGCAAATTTCATACCAATCTTTTGTTTATCACTTCAACGGAGTTGAGTTTTCCACGACCTGATAGAGCTGGAATCTCCTCCTCACAGTGTTATTGTGGCTCCGACACCACATGAAAGTGCAGAAGTGTCCTCAGACACACAACTTTATTGATCAAGCAAAAAGATTACATAGCAAATTACAGGAGTTTACACACGTAAACTCACACTCTCACATTCTCTCATTATACATTACAATGAAAATAGGAAACTAACCTATTTATATGCTCTATGCTCTAACTTAATCTAATTATGGATCACTTGGAAAATAAACAAGTGTCCATTTACAATAAATGAGATTCTAACCACTCTACTAACTTCACTCCTAACTTAGAGCCTAGGAAACGACTCTTTTCTAGAGTCCTAATTTTTATTAACAAATTTCTAATTCTAAATATCTCACAAATATATTAAATATTCTAGAATAATAATTATTAATTTACTATCTTAAATTAATAATTATTTTATTCAAATACTATAACCTATGATAAAATTATTTTTGGATCATCTAACATTCACCTTCATATGAATTATGTTCTTTCTTCTCTATATTAATACTCCTCCTTCTCCTCAAAGACTAAAGCTATATTCTTGAAAAAAAAGCTTTAAATTACTGCATTTTAGATGGAGTATTATATTGGAAAAATGTTGTTGGTATATTGCTTAAATGTTTTCTTAAGGATGATGCAGGAAAATTCATGCATGAGATGCATGAGGGAGAATGTGGAGGCCATCTTTACTGGAAGACAACAGCCAACAAGACTCTTAGAGCTGGTTATTATTGGCCCACCCTTTTCCCAGACACTCAAAAATTAGTCATGACTTGCCATAAGTGTCAGATTTTTGATGGTAAGAGAAAGCTCCTACCTTTGCCTTTGCATCCCATGAGTGTTGAGGCTCCCTTCCAGCAATGGGGTTTATACTTTATTGGAGAAATTCACGCAACATCATCTTCCCAACATAAGTGGATCCTTACTGCCACAGATTACTTTACCAAGTGGATAGAAGCCATTCCTTCTAGGAATGCTACTGACTCTGTCATTATCAAGTTCCTTGAAACCAACATACTATCCATATTTGGTTGTCCTAGGAAAATTATTACAGACAATATTGTTGCCTTCAAATCCAAAAGAATGGTTGATTTCTGTTACAAATATCATATCACATTGGGCCATTCCATAGCTTAATACCCCCAGGGAAATGGATTAGCTCAATCCTCCAACAAAAGTCTGGTCAACATTATCAAAAAATTGTTGGATCAAAATCAGAAATCATGGCATAGTAAGTTGGTTCATGCATTATTGGATGATAGGCTAACCACCAAGAAATCAATAAATATGTCCCCCTATCAGCTTGTATATGGCATAAATGCAGTCTTCCCTACATCTTTGGGAGTCCTAGTCATAAAAATTATCTAAGAAGTACAAATAGAGGAAAATGACATGCAAAGAAGACTAAATCAAACTATTCATTTACAGCAGAAAAGAGAAGAGGTATACAAAAAAACATCAAGAAGATCTTTGACAGAAGGAACAAATCAAATAACTTCCAAGTTGGAGACACAGTTTTGAAATGAGATTCAAAGAGAGAAGATAAAGGTAAACATGGCAGGTTTGAGAATTTATGGGACGGACCTTATATCATTCACTCAATTAGAGGTCATAATGCTTTATTTTTACAAGGGCTTAATGGAGAAGAAATATTTGGAGGTCCTGTCAATGGTAGGATGCTTAAACATTATTTTTTTCAAGAGTACTATATCCAAAGTTTTCACTCATTATACATAACATAGCATGAGAAAAATCAAATAAAATACAAAAACAATGAAAGAAAATAAAAGGTAAAAGAGGGAAAATCAAAAGAGGTACAACCCCATACCCAAAAAACAGTACTGCTGAAAGTGTGCAAGTCTAAATGCCACTACTGATTTAAAATGATATCTATGATTATGCTAGATGGCTGAACATGCTTTCAATTTATGTTGATAAGTTAGTAGAAACAAAGATTGTCAAATATTATTTCAGACTTGACTTATCAAGAATGATAGATTAGGGAAATATAAAGATCCTAGTTCCACATGCTCAAAACAGAACCAAAGAGATAGGTGAGGATATATTCCAAATGACAAATCATACCCTTATCTTTCTAAGTTTACTTTTGATGAAAATAATGTTTGTGTGCAGCTTGTTTCAATGTCACAACCATGGTGAATCAGACTATCTAAACCTGATTTAAAAAAAAAAAACCATGCTTTAAATTTCATGTCACTAGATAAAGAATCAAGGCTACCAAACAGCTTAATATTTACAGTCAAATAGTTCAAGTAGAAAATGAAAAGAGTTCAACAGTTTAATCTAAATTCTTGGAAGAAATAAGGATAGGAGTAGATATTTTATTCTCAGTTTTCAAAAATAAAATGTCAAGAGTTTGCCAATACAAATGCACTCAAAGAAGAAAAAATATTAGGACATGTAGGATTGGATAGGTAGAAATGTTGTCAAAGGAAATCACATGTTGCAGACTTTTAAGACTTTTCACTTCAAAGGAATACCAGCAAGTGAAAAAGAAGGGAAATCTGCCCAAATGGATAAGGCATTGATCTACTAAAACTCAGAGATTTCATGAGCTGAGGTTCTAGACACCTTGGAAGGAAAGTTTCCATCCCCAAGTGGAGCCACTGTTAGTCATCAGTAATTTTTCTGATATCAAAATATGACTAAGTTGTAAAGCCTAGATTTCTAGAAACAATCTTTGAAGAAATGTTTTGAGTTCTAGAAATTTCACTGCCTTCATCATCCTACACATAATTGTTCCACTACAAACTTATCTTTTGCCTTCTCAAAGTTTACCCTGCTGCAAAGAAAAATCCATTTTCTAGGCCTGTTTGCCTCATTTTCATTACCTCAGTTACACCCTCATTCATTCCCTTTTTCCCCTCTCAAAAAAACCTCAAAAATTCCCCTCACACATCATTTTCTTCTAAAAAACCCTTAAACAATGTAAAAACCATTTTTACATTGTTTAAAGCTATCTTCTAAGCCTATTAGACCCTTTAAATTTTCATAAAAACTTTGTTTTTATGTTAAAAGTGCATTTTTTCATAAATCAGGCCTTTAGCCCCTTCTCGTCTCAGCCCCGCTGTCCCCTCTGCTCCCATAAGACCACCTTGTTGGGTATGTGTTATATTCCTTCCATGACTAATCATGCGTGGGGGGTAAGAGGGGTAAGAAGGGGGTGATAAGCCCTTTTGTTGGGATTACAGGGCAACACCTAGCAAAAAATTTTGGTCCTTAATTTCCGGTGGGTAGTCCGCGTCCATGGTTTTGTGCATGCTTTTGCACATGGTATTGGGGTACGATGGTTTTCGGCCTCTGGTATTTTGTAGATCCGGTCAAGGGAACTACGGCTATGTTCTAATCCGGGGTTAATGGATTGGGGTTTATGTATGCTTCGGCATGTATATATATGTGTTGTAACACTAAAAGGAATATAATGAAAAATCAAGCTGGTCGTCCCGATTTGGGATCCAGGGGAAAATATTTGTGTTTATCTGTTTTATGTTTTATGCTCTTGCTATTGTTTATTTTCTGTTATAAGAATCGTGTGTAGATATATCTGTTCAGGGTTAAAACCTACATTTGGTATCAGAGCTATTTCGGCATCAAGGGGACGCCTTTGTTGTTGAGGGTTTTTTGCTCGGGCCTGTGGTAGACCCTGTGCAGTGGGAGATCTGTGGGATCGATTCTTACGGTGAAAGAATATGGCGAGCGGCGGAAAGATAGAGATCGAGAAATTTAATGGTCAGAGTTTTGAGTTGTGGAAGCTCAAGATGGAGGATCTGTTGGTGGATAAAGATCAGTGGATTGCGGTAGATCCAGGTACTAAACCAACGGCAATGTCAGATGAAGACTGGAAGAAACTAGATCGGAAGGCTAAGAGCACAATACGGTTGTGTGTCTCAGATTCAGTATTGTTGAATGTATCTGGGGAAGCTACGGCGAAGACCTTGTGGGAAAAGCTAGGGACTTTGTATCAATCTAAGTCTCTGGTGAATAAGTTGTTCCTGCGGAAAAAGCTGTATAACTTGAGGATGAAGGATGGAGACTCGGTGACAGAGCATCTGAACACCTTCAATACTGTGGTAAGTCAGCTGTCATCTGTTGATATTAAAATCTCATATGAAGATAAGTGCATCAGCTTGTTGTGTTCTCTACCAGATTCATGGGATAGTCTCGTTATTGCAATAGGTAGCAATACAACTACCTTGAATTTTGATGACATTGTCTCAGCCTTGCTGTCGGAGGAAATGAGACGGAGAAATATGGAGGGCCAGAATGGAGATGCCTTATCTGTACGAGGAAGGTCCCAAAACAAAAACAAGAATAAGGTTTCGAGTGGGAGATCCAAATCTAGAGGGAGATCTAAATCTCCTGGAAAGTTTGTAAAGGTATGCTGGAAATGCGGAAATGAAGGGCACTACAAAAAGGAGTGCAGATCTAAAGCTCCTGAGAAAGGAAAGGGATCTGATGATGCTCCTTCTGCAGAGGAAAAAACCACCTCGGATGAAGGTGGGGATGTGTATTTGGCTTCTTCTTCAAATACACATGTAGATCATGAGTCATGGTTGATTGACTCAAGTGCATCCTTTCACTTCACTCCCCATAGGGAGTGGTTCTATGAGTATGAGAAATATGATGGTGGTGATGTCTTCCTAGGGGATGATAGGAAGGCCAGAATCGTCGGACATGGAAAGGTCAAGCTGAAGCTGCAAGGTGGAAGGATTAGAACACTTCCTGGTGTTCTGCATATTCCTGCATTGGCCAGAAATCTGATTTCTGTAAGCAAGATGGATGATGCGGGTGTAAAAACAGTGTTCGAGAAAGATGCCTGCAAGATGGTTCGGGGAGCACTGTTATTAATGCAGGGAGTTCGGACTAGAACTCTATACAAGCTACAAGGTAGCACTGTTATTGATGGGTGTAATAGTTCTGTGGTTCCTGAAAGTGGGACGGAAAGTCTAGCTGTCTCTGGAGAAAAGACCATGCTATGGCATCAAAGGCTTGGACATATTGGAGAGAAGGGCCTTCGGATACTGCATAGAAATGGTATGGTAGAAGTTATGTCTAATTTCTCTCTGGATTTCGATTTCTGTGAACATTGTGTATATGGGAAGCAGAATCGGGTGAGTTTTCCTTCTGGTGCTAAGAGGGCGAACAAGATATTAGAACTTGTGCACAGTGATGTGTTTGGACCTGTGTCAGTTCCATCACTGGGAAAGTCCGTGTACTATGTTTCATTCATAGATGACTTCTCAAAGAATACATGGATATATTTCTTGAGGAAGACATCTGAAGTCTTTGACATATTTAAAGAATTTAACGCTCTGGTGGAAAACCAGACATAGAAGAAGATAAAGGTGTTGAGGACAGATAATGGTGGGGAGTTCTGCAAGAAGGAATTTGAAGATTTCTATAAGAAGTGTGGTATAGCATGGAAAAATAATACTCCATACAAACCTCAGCAAAATGGAGTTGCAGAAAGAATGAATAGAACACTGATGGAAAAGGCAAAAAGCATGCTCAGTGGTACCGGGTTAGGACAAGAATTCTGGGTAGAGGCAGTGGAGACTGCATGTTACTTAGTTAACAGATCACCTTCATCAGCGTTGGAGGATAAGACCCCACATGAGGTATGGACTGGTAAGAAACCCTCTATTTCACATCTAAGGGTATTTGGATGTGATGCATATGTACACGTTCCAAAGGAGAAAAGGACAAAGTTGGATAATAAATCTGAAAGGTGCATCTTTATTGGGTATAAGGATGGTTTAAAGGGTTACAAGCTTTGGAACCCAGAAACAAGGAAGGTTGTGTACAGTCGAGATGTGGTGTTTAGAGAAGTGAAAGATGTTTTTAAACATGAAGTCCTACCAAAGGAACCTGAGAAGATAGAGTTTGAACTAAAGGAGGATGAATCAGACTCTACAACAGAAGAAGACTCAGAAGATGATGAGCCACAAACTCCAGCTTTAAGAAGATCAGTTCGGGAAAGAAGGCAACCCGAAAGGTATAGTCCATCTGCTTTCTGTTCAGGTTTTGCCTTAACTATAACTGATGATGAACCCAGAACTGTCAGGGAGGCAGTAGATTCAGAGGATGGAAAACTCTAAAAGGAGGCCATGGTTGATGAAATGGCATCCTTGCACAAAAACGATGCATGGGATCTGGTGGAGTTGCCGGCTGGAAGGAAGCCCATTGGGAGAAAATGGGTGTTTAAAAAGAAGATGAATGTAGAAGGCAAGGTGGAGAAATAAAAAGCTCAGTTGGTAGCAAAAGGTTATTCCCAGGTGCCGGGAATTGATTTTGGTGATATTTTTTCTCCTGTTGCCAAAGTTACTTCTATTAGATTACTTTTATCTGTTGTTGCTGCATTTGATTTTGAGATAGAACAGATGGATGTGAAGACAAATTTTCTTCACGGGGATCTAGAAGAGGAGATCTACATGAAGCAACCTGAAGGCTTTATGGTGAAGGGTAAGAAAGAACTAGTATGCAGGTTGAAGAAGTCTCTGTATGGGTTAAAACAGTCACCAAGGATGTGGTATCAAAAATTTGATACCTATATACGGGACTTGGCTTCACTAGAAGCAAGGAGGATCACTGTGTTTATTTTAAATTAATTGGTGACCATGTTATTTATTTGGTCTTGTATGTGGATGATATGTTGTTGATTGGAAATGACAAAGAAATTATCCAAGATTTGAAGACCCAGTTGTTCTCCAAATTCAACATGAAGGATCTTGGTGCTGCAAACTATATTTTGGGCATGGAAATTAAGAGAGATCGAGCAAAGAGGAAGCTCTGGTTAAACCAGAGGAAGTATGTCGAGACTATATTGCAGAGGTTCAATATGCAGGATAGTAAACCGGTGAATTTTCCTATTCCTGTAGGTGTAAAGCTGTCTGCTGAACAGTGTCCCAAGACACAAGAAGAAGAGGAGGATATGTCCCGTGTTCCATATGCAAGTGCAGTGGGTAGTCTGATGTATGCAATGGTCTTTACTAGACCAGACATTGCACATGCAGTGGGAGTATTGAGCAGGTTTATGTCAAACCCAGGGAAGGAGCATTGGACAGCAGTGAAGCGGGTTTTCAGATATTTACGTGGCACTAGTGATTATGGATTGTGCTACCAGGGAAGACTAGGATTGGAAATAATGTTGGACATTCATGGTTTTTTTGATGCAGACTGGGCTGGAGATCTGGACCAAAGAAGATCTAAAAGTGGGTATGTGTTTAGCCTATTTGGAGGCGCAGTCAGTTGGATGAGTAAAATACAGTCTGTAGTGGCTCTTTCAACTACAGAGGCAGAATACATAGCAGCCACTCATGCAAGCAAGGAAGCAGTTTGGTTGCAGAGATTGTGTTCAAGTATGGGGTTGGTACATCAAGCTATAAGGATAGACTGTGATAGCCAAAGTGAAATTTTCTTGGCTAAGAACCCTGCTTATCATTCAAAGACAAAGCACATTTATGTTCAATATCACTTTGTTAGAGATATGGTTGAGGCTAAAAGGGTGTTGCTGGTAAAGGTGGACACTTTGAAGAATGTTGCAGATGCATTGACAAAGTCTGTGAGCACTCATAATTTCTCTTGGTGTAGAGAAAAAATGGGTGTTGAATAATTGGCCCAATGACTAAGCTCTCCTGTGGCCCCCTGTGGAAAGAAAACAACAAGTGGGAGAATGTTGGGTATGTATTATATTATTTCCACAACTAATCATGCATGGGGGGGTAAGACTGGGGCGATAGCCCCCTTTGGAAGTTGGATGCGACGGGGGTCATAGGGGGCGGTAGCTACGTTAGAATCGTGGTAGCACCCAGACAAAATTTGGTCCTTAATTTCGGGTGGGCGGTGCACCCTTGGTTTTGTGCATGTTTTTGCACATGGTTTTGGGGTACGATGGTTTTTGGCCCCTGGTATTTTTGTAGATCCGGTCAAGGGAACTACGGTTATGTTCTAATCCAGGGTTAATGGATTGGGGTTTATGTATGCTTCGGCATATATATATATGTGTTGTAACACTAAAAGGAATATAATGAAAAATCAAGCTGGTCGTCCCAATTTGGGATCCAGGGGAAAATCTCTGTGTTTATCTGTTTTATCTTTTATGCTCTCGCTATTGTTTATTTTCTGTTATAAGATTCGTGTGTAGATAATTTTATTACTAAAGCCCCTTGCCTTCTTTTATTTTTATACCCCCAACCTTATAAAAACCCACTCAAACCTTCGAAAAACATTAAAAAGAGGGCCCGCTTCTTTTTTCACTTGCACCTTTTACCAGGAAAATCTGCACCGTTGATCGGGATTTGTTCCCCCGATCCAATGGTCATCCCATCTCCTTCCTCAACCCCACATATAACCCAACCCCGCAACACGACAAAACTACCACGCCACCAAGCTGGGCCCCACTTTCCACTACCCCCTTGCCGACCAACTGCAACCCGCCACCTGTCCTGGGCTCCACTCCACAGACTTGCACATCGGTCCCTCCACCCTTTTGCACTGTTGATCTCACCCCTTGAGATCTAACGGTCCAAATCCAATATTGCGCGGAAATCGGCGCTAATCTTTAACGATCCCAACCCACGCAAAATGGGAGGTTTTTCCCTACCACACAGTAGTAAGTTAATGGAATCGTGCACCCCTAGCCCAATACCACTTATCGCCTTTCACCTACGCGATAAACTGTTGTGGTTTTCCTAAACCACCTTTCTCCCCCTCGCACCAAAATTCGAATTTCCTCGACTCTCCATTATGTTCCACCTCGGGAACCCTCCTCTCTCCACTCCCTCCTTCTCTACAAATTGCCCCCGATGCTCCAAACCCTAAGAAAAGGCAGTTTAACCCCTCCCACATGTTTTAAATTAACATTTTTTTATATGTTTTTTTAGGTTTTAATGGCGGTTATGCCCTGAAAATGCATTTCGACAGCCAAAGAAATAATGAGATTAACCTCTGGATGACGATCCAGGAGATAAATTCATATAAAAAGAGGCCAAGAGGGTTTACATAAAAAACTTAAACCTCGATGAATCATGATCATCGATGAGTTATAAACCCTCATACCATGGAGAAACCCTCCCTGCACACAAAGGAAAAATACGACAGAAGCATCAATAAAGGAATAAAGAATAGAAGGATTAAAAGGGCAAATTATAGATCCAAGGATAAAACAAAAGATTAGCCTTTAAAGACAGTGATTAAAGATGAAAATTCAAAGGTTTAAAGATAAAGGATAATTGAATAAAACATTCATAAAGTAGAATAGAGGATAAAGGTAGTAAGGCAAATTATCAAAACAAAATCAAGGTTCAAAGGCCTAAAAGACAGATTTATGATTAGAACAAAGACAGATAACCAAAAGATAGCCTCGAATAACTCAACAAGGAAGCAATTATTCCTCCAAAAGATCAAACTGCCACCTATAGCATGTTTCCTTTCCATAAAGGCATTTTGGCAGTTATTCCAAAGTCAGAGATATTTTATATCTGTCAAGGAAGTTATTGTAAAAGTTATTATAGGCCTTAAAAGTCAAAATTTTTATCTCTTCCTCTTTAGAAGTTAAGATAGAGTTATTAAAACAGAGAAGTAGCTGTAGATGTTCCTACCTTATGCCTTGCATGGTTTTCAAGGTTAGGAATGCATTTACTCTGTAATTAATGACACTCAAACCCTATCTTGAGCTCCACCTCCTCATTTGCAGCATAAATATTGCATATGAGCTCATTGTATTTTTGGTATTTGATGACTCTTTGAAGTAATACATAGTCTCTTGAAAGTTGAAGGAAAATTGATGTCTTGGATCTTGTGGATGCCCTAATTTGTTTGCTGATGGAGGAGGCTAGATCACTAGATCCCTAAGCTTGGACGCTGGTGAAGTGCTTCTATCTGTTATTGCTATTTCCCATTTTCATGATGTTTTCATCTTTCTTTGTTACAGTAGAGCAAAGGTTTTATGCTAAGAAATTTCTTTTGAAAGAACCTTAGTTCTATTTACTCTTCATTTTCTTAATGTTTCCTTCTAAAAGGTTTGATTGGAGGATTCTTAATTTCCCTCCAGTTCCACCTAGCTTGTTATTTTAGAAATAATTCAATAAAGTATAACCAAGGAGTTTCTCTTTTGGTAAGTCCATGTTCCTTTGAGTATGGCTTGAGAGGTTGTTTTAAGGAATGATTTCAATAGAGTGAAACCAGTAAATTCAATGGTGAGTCCATGCTCCTTTGAATAAAACTTGAGAACTGTTTCTGAAACTTCTTTAAAGTATGCTTAGTAGAGTCTAAACCAGGGAATTCTATGGTGTGCCCTGTCCTTTGTTCTGCCATTAAAAATTTGCTTTGAATATCCTTAGAGAGTTAGTCAAAAGCAGATTAGATTATTTCTGTTTGACCTTAGGCTGCTCTTATTGTTATCTTATATGTTTTCTTTATTTGAAAGTAGTCTTTGATTGCTGAATTGTTGTCTGAAAGGTTTTCTTATTAAAAGTATTTCCAAATAAGCTTATGGTTTTCCCTATCCTTTGGCTTGCTTCAAAATAATTACCTTGAAATATTTCTCTTGTTTAAAGTACATGATAAATAATTCTTAATTGCTCTTTGTCCTACTTTTCATTCTTATCCTTAATGTTCACCTCATTATCCCAAAAACTTTGAAGATCCACTAGCCAAGTTAAATTTTCCCTATGATACTCCCCGATCCTTTAATAAACTTATCATAACTTCCATTTTACTCCATTGCCCAATGATTTAGATATTTCCTCATTCTATATATACTTTTTGATCATTATGTCCAACCAAAACAATCAAACAAACTTTGCACTTAATAACTAGCCTAAAATCAACCCTTAAAAGCAAACAAGCACATATCCTTTGCAAATAACCTGAGAGATCCCTCTCTGAGTCTAGGAAGGCTAGGTCCTAGAAATCTAAATACTGGTTCCATGTTGCCTTGTCATTTGGTATGTCAATCTGCCAAATCACAGGACCATAACACCCACTAAAAACAACTGACTAATAAATTCTAGAAATAGACCCAAACAACCACTCAAGAAGATTCAGAGAATCTTTACAATCGAAATAAGGGTTGCATTATGTTATAATTGGAAATATGGCAACATAATTGGAGATATGGTATCATGGGGCAGTTGAATACACCATGTAAACCATTCCTCTTGGCACAAATTTTATATAATCATGAGTTATCAATTGATCAACGGTGAGCAAGCAGGGAACAAGATACATACTTCGCGGAAACAAGAAGTTTAGTTTCAAAATATCACGGACAATGACCATACACGCAATCAAACTTCTGTATTTCAAGATTATTGAGAGCCAGCACATAGTTGTAGTGCTAATTTATAGAAACAGACACTGATGAAAACACATAGAATTGGAACGGAAAGCGATGTCAATGTCAATTCATCTTTAACTTCCCATTTTTGCTGCAGCCTATAATATACTAAAAATTATTATACAAATGCATACGATGATTACAATAGCATATGGTAGACATCACCTTTTCTTGTTACATTTCAAGCTTTCCCATTTCTGACTTGAATATTTCCATTGTTTCAAAGGGCAACCATGTAATAACTCTAATGCCATTTTTTTCCTTAGTCATATGTATTTGTATTTGGAGGTGAAACGAAAATGCA
Source organism: Pinus albicaulis (assembly GCA_034641835.2). Taxonomy (NCBI): domain Eukaryota; kingdom Viridiplantae; phylum Streptophyta; class Pinopsida; order Pinales; family Pinaceae; genus Pinus; species Pinus albicaulis. The sequence continues at coordinate 293,868 of JAXQQM020090946.1, read as the reverse complement.
AACATGAACAAATGGAAAGCTCACTGGAGTCACATTCACTGCCTCACCCTGCATATGTAGGCATCGGGAGACACATTCACTGCCTCACCCTACATATGTAGGTGTCAGGAGAGTGGCAATGAATTCGAGTGTCCAATCTTTTTAGCATAATATTCTGCACCCAATTTTTTTGAAACCAAGTCACATTCAGGATTTGTTGCAAAAGTAGCTACTGCCATCCATTTTGCAACTGTAGGGAATTTTGAATGGTGAAAAATGCACAAGGAGAAGCCCTAGAAATCCTCGAGTAACTAATGAGCTATCATAATTGTATTGTAAACTAAATATTTGCAACTACCTTTGCCTTTTCATCCAACGGTTAAATATGTTTTAATTGTATAACATAGAATCTAATGATTTCAGGTTATGTCAGGATGCATATAGAAGAGTTGTTTTCAAATAGTGACATGCTTAAAAATAAAATTAAAACACTTAGATACATTATAGTAGTCATATCTAACTATATACTTTATACTCGATATAAAATTAAGTATATATCAAGATATATTAAATATTATTATATATTTAATAATAATAATTTATCTAATAATAATAATTTAATAGCTATTATATATTTGGGAGTGTATATTTCCACAGCTTGTAATCATATAGTGGATATAAGTTTATGTAAATATGTTTAATGAGGTCGAACATTGTAAACTAAATATTTGCAATTACCTTTGCCTTTTCATCCAACCGCTAAATATGTTTTAATTGTCGAATATATAATCAAACTGTTTTAGGTTAAGACACGATGCATATAGAAGAGTTGTTTTCAAATAGTGACGCATTACGGCTTAAAAATAAAATTAAAATAGTTAGATAAATTATAGTAGTTATATCTAACTATATAATATTAAGTATATATCAAGATATATTAAATATTATTATATATTTAATAATAATAATTTATCTAATAATAATAATTTAATAGCTATTATATATTTGAGAGTGTATATTTCCACTGCTTATAATCATATAGTTGATATAAGTTTCTGTAAATATGTTTAATGAGTTCGAACATTTCGAGTAGTCTCACCACTCATCATCAAGGACTAAGTAAAACATAATAGATCAAAATCTAGTGTTGTGATGATAATTATAAAGAAAGAACAAACCAGTGAACATTAATATGAATGTTAAAGGAAATCAACAAAATAAAAGTTAATATGAACATTAAAAGAAATCAACAAAATACACGTTAATATGAACATTAAAAGAAATCAACAAAATGAAGTTTAATATGATTTTAACCCTAAATTAAAATATTGTGGTCCAACGATTGCTTGTGGTGGTTTTGTCCCCACAAATCTCGATTCCTTAATTCGTGCTATTAATAAGAAGAATATATATATTTCGGCTCAAGGAGTAGGCTCCCCATATTCGTTGGGGTCTCGGCTCCTGCTAAATCATAAAGAATTGACGTATTTGGCTTGCAAGTTGCTGGAATATGCTAGTGGTGTTATAAGGTAGCCACCAGAATTGATCCTGGGACCTCCCTTAGATTAGTCTAAAGAGTTACTGATTCACCATTGTCAAATATATATATATATATATATATATTATAAATTAAAATAAAGAGAAAATAATTTTTTTGGACAAAAATAGTGAAAAAATATATAATAAAAAAATAAAATATTGTAAAAAGATTTAGATCATAATAAATTAATAAATTAATATTTGGATAAAAAATGACAGGATTAAAGAGAAATTAAAACTATTAATAATAGTGATTATAGGTTATTCATTATAAATTATATTATTATAGGTTATTCATTATAAATGAAATTGAATATAGTAATTGTTTTTTTAAAGTAAAATTGGATCAAAGATAAAGAGAATATATATATAATAATATAGGAAGATTTGGAACTAGAAAATATATTAAATATTTTGGAAATAATAAATGAATAAATAAAGGTATTTAGATGTTATTTAATAAGTAAAATTACTATAAGGTAAGGTTAATATAAAATTTAATTAATTTTGGTTAAATTAATATAATTATTCAATAAAAAATTAGTGAAATTGAAGTAAAATAAAATAAACAATATTGTATGTCTATATATCTATATATGATCCCAATAAATGATTTATAATAAGGTTATTTTAATAGAATAATGACGAAAACAAATTAATTGAAAGAAAAAATAAAATCTAGATAAAAGTATCCTTATATATAAAAATAGGAGAAAAGTTTATATATATATATATGAAGAGGAGAAAAATTAAAGTCAATAAAAAGAAAGAAAGATAAACATGGAAGGGATGAACAAGAGAAGAAAGGGCTCTAGGATTAGTTAGAACCAATATCACAATTAGGAAGATGAGGAGAATTAGTTTTAGAGGAAATAAGATGGATCATAGGTTTCCAAGCAATGATTAGTTTATATCCATCTTCCTTATTAAAGTTATAGAGTTGTTTTTCAATCTCTTTTCTCATAAGGCATTTCTAGTGCAAGATGACATAGGCTAAGATTGGCTTTGTTGAAACAAATTAAATGTTTGGTATTGAAGGAATAATTGCGTCGAGAGGCACTCTCCAAACTTTATGTTATGTAAACATTTTAACTTAGTCAAATTACATAAAATAAAAATTAATAATTTTAAATTAATAATTAAACCACCCTAGATCCATCTTAATTCGAGATCTATAGGGGTGGAAAGGGATCAAATCACTCATAATGCAAACTTTTCCTATATATAATAATGTAATTTTGATTGGAACAAATGATTTAAAATGAAATTCAAATTCAAAAATAATATTTAATATTTGATATAGTATATATACTTAAAAAAACTAATAATAATTTTGGTTGGCGTAAATATATATATATATATATATATATATATATATAGATATATTTAACTTAATAATTATTATATTTATCCATTATTAATTAATATTATATAATAATTACTAAATCAATCTAGATTCATTTTATTTATAAAGATAAAAAAGATTCAAATTACTAGTTAAAACATAACATTACATTACAACATCATTGTGACACTAAACCTCATCACACCACCAAAGAAAAGAAAAGAAAAGAAAAGAAAAGAAAAAAAAACAAACCATTTCCCTTTCCTCCTATGTGGTTTGTTTGAATTTGCCTATGAAAAAACAAATACTCAAACACATCCTTCCTTGATATAATCAACTCGGGATTCAAGTGTATTAAGATTTGGGCATCGAATATAATCCCATTTGTACATGTCATCATTTTGCATATCGTTAAATCTTATTCTATGTAATATAGAAGTTTTTTTCTAGAAGTTGCATTTGGTTTATGAATATTTGGGAAAATTATGGTTTTGTTTGATTATCGTTATAAAAATTAACAATTGATAATAATTTTATTTGGTTTAAATAAATATATAGATATATTAAATGTAAATAATTATCGTAAGTTAAGAGACCTTAGAAATTGAAAAAAGATGCGTTAATCTCAACAAAGATGATGGTTGGAATATCAACAAGTGCTCGATCCCTATCCTTTATTCTTAATTGTCCCATGTTTCCGCCCTCAATTTGTTTTTTAGGATTTTTTTTGTTGCCTTATTAGTTACTTCGGTATCATTTTCGTTTTTCATTGATCCTCGTTTTCATTAAAAAAAAAAAACAATAATAATAATAATAATAAGTAAATAATAATAATAAGAATAAGAATAAGAATAATAATAAAAATAAAAATAACAATAAGAACAACATTCATATGTTGAGATTCTGACAAAGAGGGAGCTCTGTGGTGAAAACCATGGCGGCTAAGGTTTACTACGTTGGACACCAGGGATGCTGGGCGACGACCTCTTTCACCTGCACCACGGATGGCTTGTGAAACGGAGAACGGCCCCATGATGGTCCATTTTCTCATAACTAGATATGCGGCTCCACAGACCCCACTGTGGCCTCTTTTCGTCACCTATGTGCCCTCTTCGGCCTCTCCCCTTGGCCTGCTTCGACTACTCGAATATGACAATCTTTACACTGGGTCCGATTATACAGGGGCGCTCCTTTTTACGGGAGCAGGGGTATGCATCTAGTTTTTCTCCTCAACTTATATAATACCTACCCAAAGCAAGGGCCGACAGACTCTTAGCTGGGATGGGCACATAGACTCTCTCTGGGGAATAGGCACGTACGGGGACTACTTGGCAATGACGCTTCCTAGTGCTTTTTGTCTGTCTTCTTCTCCCAGTCTCCCTTTGTTTCCTACTGATGTGCCTTGGTACTTGACCCCCTGCAGACCCCTCTGTGACTAGTGTCGAACCCCATATATGATCACACAACTATCATAGACAAATATGTATGTTCTATTCACTTTCAGATTTTTATTAAACCCCCCTGTGGGGAACAATATATTAATATGGGCTCAGGAAAATGGTGGGGTTGAAAATCTGAAACAAATTATAATTCAAGTTACTGGTTACCCTAGCCATCTGCAACCTTTAATACACAGTGGGAGATCCCTACAAGACTTCGGCTCACTAAAATATTACTCCATCTGTTCTGGTTCCACCATCTTTCTCAGTCTGAGATTGAGGGGTGGTACAGCTGAACAACACCCAACTCCATGAAATGCAAGGGGAACCAACACTCCAAAACCTAAACTCCCGAAAGGTCCCTCATACAAGAACATATTATAGGGGAAAAAAAAGATGCTATACCAACCAGAGCAGCTAAGAATGCTCCCAAACCATATATTGTGGAGCAACTGAATTCCGTGCCAGAGATGAACATAGAGATTTTAGAGATAGACGAACACCGAATTTCTTTTGAATCTCAAGCGATAATCTGCAAATTCAATAGCTCCTGGCCCAAACCAATGGATCTCTTTCATTGGATATTCACCAAATAGACTATGGACTGTGAAATCCACCTCTGTTCAAAGGGGTTTTTCATCATCAAGTTTTCATCCTCGGAAGCCAGAGACATCTTTCTGAGGGAGGGACCATGGTTCTAGGGATCCATTGCGATTTTCATCACACCTTGGTTCCCAAATTTTGACGCAAACACCATGGAAGTGACCAAAATGCCATTTTGGGTCCACTTTACAACCTTCCCCTTCATTTTTTATCAGGAGATCATGTCCAAGTTAAGAAAATGCTCAAAAATGGAAGTGCTTAGAAATCATTGCAATTTGAATGACCTGAAAGGTCTCGTCGCTACGATTCTGACGCCATGAACGGTTCCCAAAACCAAGGTCGTATGTGAAAGTTACTGAGGTTTGAAATCGTCCAGTAAACTCCAAAATTTAGTTGACCAAGTTTGACTTTCAAAATTGGAAAAATTTAAAAAAAATATTCTAAGGAATATTTTGAGAATATTCCTTGGAATATTCCATGGAATATTCCCTATAATATTCCACAAGGCCTTATCACATGTGGACAAGTGGCAACTTTTCATTTGTGGAAAGGTTGACTTTGAATTTTGAGGACCTATCAATGGGTGCCACGTGGCCTGCCCGGAGGTTGCCACATGGCCCCAGGCCGGAGAAGGCTTGGTATGGTAAAAAAAATTTCAAGTTACAGATTTCGATCGTGAGTGGTGTGGCCGACAGCCCATAGGCCCGACTGGCCAGGCTACATGATAATTCTTAATATCTATGGGTTCCGCGTATTATTTGAAGTTTAAAGTTATAAAAGTGAGAAAAATAAAGGGGATACCCCCTTAGGGCTAGCCCGATCCACCATATGATGATATATGGTGACCAAGGCTCTCAAAACTGGTGGCAAAAAATATTAATGTGGTTTAATTAACCACTAAAACGTGGCTTAGCCACTAATCCAAATAATTAGCGCAAATTTCGTTTTGTTTTTTAAAACAGGATTAACCGCCCATAATCCATGTTTATTTTAAATTAATCCAGAATTAAAGAGATGGTAGCATTTATGGCGGGTCTGAAAATTTTGGAGGTCAGCCAACTTTGGCACTCCTAACTGGAGTTCCTCCAGTTTCGGAGGAGGTTTTCTAGTGACACTAGGAAAAAAATTGTTTTGATCATAACTTTCTCAATTTTCGACCAAATAAGATGAAATTTTAGTCAATTTTGGGTTTCTCCAGCATTATGGAGAGTTTAGAATAGGTTTCAGAGTGAACAGTGGTGATATACAACATATTTTGCTTCAGGGAAGAGGAAGGAGCTATTAGGGCCATCATGGAGGAAGCACTGTTTTGGGTTGTATTTCATTGTTTAAGGTGAAAAAAAAGCCATTTATAGCTATTTTCTATCTTATGAAGTCAAATTTACAATTTTTTTTTCCTGTTTAGGCATATTTTTCACTGTGTAACCATTTTGAGAAAATTAATAGAGTAAGGACATACCATTGGGGAGCCTTGGACCGACAGATGTAGCCCAGGAGGGGTGAGCTGCCTCAACATTTTTTTGTGTTATGTTATGTTGAATTTTACTTGCTGTGTATTTTTACTGTGATATGTTAAAAAATAAATTTAATCAACAAATCCTCACACATAAAACTCAGAAACAAACCAAAACTACTTTGTTTAACCTGTGAGTCATGGAGAACACTTTGCACACTAAATTATATGAGAATGGATACTTTGCATAGCATTACAAATAGTTCCATTTTCATATCAGTTGGTATCAGAGCTAGATTTTTAATCTGCATTTGTTCTTGTGCAAATATATAGTTGACTTCTTGCAAGTTTTGATGCTTACTAGGCTCAAGCTCAAGAGAGGGAAAGGACAATTGGTTAGAGCTAAAAATAATCCTCAACTAAGGAGGGCCAAAGAGCCATTAACTCCACCTTCTAATTTACCTCCAAGAGCCATAGAAGAAGCCTCAAGCATGTCTTCAAGAGAAGGAGAAGTTCCTGAAGACATTGATCCCAAAAACGAAGAACGGGTATTCCGAAAGGCTTTCCTAGACATGACTGAGATGGTGAGGATACTCTACCAAGAAAGGAATGAAAAGCTTGTAGGAGAAGGGTCTAAACATTAGAAAGAAGGAGAGGGTTCTTCAGGAGGAAATAAAAGTGATGACAAGTCAAAGAAAGGACATAGAGGAAATGGTGATCCACCATCCCCATATTCATCCTCTTCCTCTACATCGTCATCCTCTACTTCGGTGAATCAATCTCACAAGTCTAAAACCACTGGTAAAAGTCCATTTTTAAAGCTTGATGTTAAATTTGAGTTTCCTATGTCTAATGGTGAAGTCAATGCAAAGAAACTTGACAATTGGATAAGGCAGTTGGAAGTTTATTTGAGGATACAAAACCTTCATGAAGATGACACCAAGATTCGGTTAGCCTCTTTGAGAATGGAAGGTGCAACATTGGTATGGTGGGAAGCCCAAACCAAGGATGAGATTATAAAACATGGTAAGATCACTTTATCATGGGCTGAATTTATTTCTACAATTAAGCAACAATTTTATCCATTAGCTCATTTACAAAAGGCTATCATGAATTGGCAAAGTTTTAGACAACTTAAGGGACAAAATGTACAAGATTACACCCAAGAGTTTAGATGAAGGGCTCTTTTACTAGGAATTGATTTGCATAGCTAAGAGACTTTGCTGAAATATATAGGTGGTTTATATAACTATCTTATACATACTATCCTTATGTTCAATCCTACTAGTCTAGACGAGGTTTGTGTCCAAGCCACGCATTTAGAGGCTAGAGGTGAACAATATTTTGATGGGAATGAGGATAGTGAATTTAAAGGCAAAAGGGAGAAAAATAAATTCAAACTCTAGGAAAGAGAAGGGAAAATTATTTTGTAAAAATTGTTCCAAAACAAGCCATTATGAAGACCATTGCTGGAAACTTCATCTGGATTTGAAGCCAGAAAAAATTAAAACCAAATATAAGGCCAAAGAAAATGGCAAGATGGTTGCAATAGCTGAACAAGACTTAGGGTCTGAATCGGGAGATGAAACTAAGAGCATAACTATGGCACTAAAGAACATAAAGGGGAAAGAGATTGTAAATGAAACAAATCCTAGTTCTAGCACTTTAAACTGTCACATAGAAGCTCCAAATGAAGAGAGGAGTATTGAACTATTTCATCTGAGGATAATTTCCAAACACAAAAATATAGACACACTATTGACAGTGGGTCACAAGTGAATCTCATCTCAGAAGACTTAGTCAAGAAGCTGAAACTTGAGACCATTCCACATCCAAAGCCATATCCACTTGGTTGGATTTGCAAGGATGCTAATTTACAAGTTTCAAGGAAGTGCATGTTGCGCTTCCCCATAACAACTCATTACATTGACATGGTTGAATTAGATGTGGTACTGCTTGACATTACAGGTGTGGTGTTGGGTAGTCCTTACTTATATGACAAAAAAGAGATCTTCCATCGCCATGAGAATAAGTATCATCTATTCAAGGATGGAAAGGAGTTTATTGTGAGAGCACATTGGAAGAAGCTAAAATCTTCTTTAGTGAATGCAGGGAAATTGAAAAGGCTTGTCAATGAAAGTCAAAATTTGACTTTGTTGATGATTAAGCAAAAAGATTTTGTACATAATCCTTTTCATGTTATTGTTGATGTAAATGATGAAATGTTTCAGTCTGAAAGTAGGTTGTCTTTGGAAGAAGATGAAATTATGTTGCAGAAAGTGTCTTTGGTGTTGATTGGTGCAGAGAACAAAGTGTCGGTGCAAAGTGGTGCAAAAATCCAAGAGAGGGAAAAGCATGCAAGAAAAGAGGGCACAAAGTTCAGCATGGATCAATGCTGGTTTCAAAATGGAAGAGTATTATTGCAAGAAAAATTGGTCGGGAATCGACACAAGTACATGGCTCATTTGGAAAAAATTCACCATGAGGACAGTTGGCAAGGTGAATCTTATTTTCGGTTTCCTTTGGAGGTAGACCATTGTAGGAATAGTATGTTTTCTGCAAATTTCAGTTGTTGTTCTGCAAGTTTCAAAAATTTGCATCATGACACAGAAAAAGTTAGCAAGCCCCTTAGGGCTATCCTGACCCACCATAATACCATACATGGTGACCAGGGCTCTCAGAACCGGCGACAAAAAACATTAATGTGGTTTAATTAACCACTAAAATGAGACTTAGTCACTAATCTAGATAATTAGCGCAAATTTCGTTTTGTTTTTTAAAACAGGATTAACCGCCCGTAATCCATGTTTATTTTAAACTAATACATAATTAAAGAGATGGTGGCATTTATGGCAGGTCCAAAAATTTCGGAAGTCGGCCAACTTTGGCACTCCTAACTGGAGTTCCTCCAATTTTGGAGGAGGTTTTCTAGTGACACTGGGAAAAATTTGTTTGGGTCATAACTTTCTCAATTTTCGACCAAATAAGATGAAATTTTAGTCAATTTTTGGTTTCTTCAACGTTATGGAGAGTTTTGAATAGGTTTCGGAGTGAAAAATGGTGATCTACAACAGATTTTTCTTCAAGGAAGAGGAAGGAGCGATCAGGGCCATCATGGAGGAGGCACTGTTTTGGGTTGTATTTCACTGTTTAAGGTGAAAAAAAAGCCATTTCTAGATATTTTATATCTTCTAAAGTCAAATTTACAGTTGGTTTTGCCTGTTTAGGAATATTTTTCATTTTGTAACTATTTTGATCAAATTAATAGAGCAAGGACATACCATTGGGGAGCCTTGGACCAGTAGATGTAGCCCAGGAGGGGTGAAATGCCTCAAAATTTTGTTGTGTTATGTTATGGTGAATTTTAATTGCTATGTATTTCTGTTGTGATATGTTAAACAGTAAATTTAATTAAAAAATCCTCACACATAAAACTCAGAAACAAACCAAAACTACTTTGTTTAACCTGCAAGTCATGGAGAACACTTTGCACACTAAATTATATGAGAATGGATACTTTGCATAGCATTACAAACAATTCCATTTTCAGATCAATTTTTGGAATGAAAGTGTATTAGCATGCATAGGGAACATCATTGGGAGATATATCAAAATAGACACACATCACTTGGAGGAGTGACTCTTCACTTTTGCATGAATCTATGTGGAAGTGGACCACAGTAAAGGGCTTCCAGAATGCATACAACTGATTCACAAACAACAGAAATGGACACAGCATATTCACTTCGAAAATAATGCATTTAGATTCCGAATATGTAGAAACACCAGTCATTTGCAAAATACATGCCTGGAGGCAAAAAGAGATAACAGAAAAAAGAAGAACACAAGGAAAACTCCCAAAGGATGGAAATTTCCCTCAAGTGAACCAAAATAGGAGAGAAAACAAGAAGAGGATGTCCTCAATCCAAATGAGCATAATCAGACAACCATTGAAACAGAGTCAAAATAATAAGAGATGAAATACCCTTTCGACATTACCCCCGCGGTCCAGTTGGAAATGGACCTTGGGGCACTAGAATAAGGTGGGAATAAAAGAAAACACATCTCAGACACTTCATATTCAGATAAGGACAATGGAGCAATCACTGAAGATAATCATCTCACCCTTATCTCGGCCATGCGAACACAAGGTGCTTGGTGGAAGGTCGAAAAAAATAAAGGGAGAAAGAATTAATTTTTCTCCTCATGTATCATAATTTTGACTTGCAACTTTATAGACTGTCTTGATTGACAATTACTAGCACATGTAACATGTAATTTTGTTTTCAATAATAAAATTATGAATTTTTCCTTGGAAAAAAAGAATAACATTAATAATAATAAAATAAAAGAAAATAAGATTATCTATATATATATATATATAATAAATTAAATTAAATAAGAATATCTATATACATATATATATTAGCACTATAGGTTAAAAAATTAATTAATTAGATAAAACTAGATGTTAATATTCGAATTTAATTTTCTAAGTCAAACTAGTTGTTATCCTAACGACTAGTTTAGCCATTTCTACATCTATTTATACTCAATGTCCTTATCTGATCTCTCACTTAGTCCTGATGAGAACCACACTGGTTGGTTCGAAACGCATCGACGAAGTTCATCTGCATGTGATTGTTACCGAAAGAATTATATAACATTTATTTTAATATATTATTAATTAATATAATATAATAATTACTAAATTAATTTAGATTCATTTTAACTTTATATATCAAGTTAGAGGGGTTAAATATTTAGAGGTGCAAAATTTTTGTCAATTTTTTTACTAAAAAAAGTTTGCACTTTGAGAAATTTGATCTCTCAACATAGATTTGGAATTAAGAAAAATTTGAATCGGTTTGTTAAATTTTAAATTTTTATTCACTTATTTAATTAATTATTTTATTATTGTTAAATAATATATTTTATGAAAAGTTTTATCATCGTAAAACTAAGTAAAGAAATTGTGTGTGTGTGTGTGTGTGTGTGTATATTTCATTAAAACAATTTTTTTTAAACAATTTATATACCTTTGAACATCATATTACATTAATCTTCCCCTAAGCACACTACACAACATTACATTTTCTTCCTTTCTAGATTTATGTTCTAGGACTGTCCATTGGTTTTTCTCTCGTCTTTCCTCTTTCAGACGTCTATCCATCCTGAGGGATTGTCATAAACATATAGAGTTGAGACAACAACTTCCTTTCCTTGAGATGCTTCTATTGACGATTGCTCTGGAATATTTGTTGGATATTTGTCACTATCTGAGCGATCTGATTCATGGGTGTGTTTGTGCCCACTCTTTGCAGATACCAAAATCATGGTTAAATCTTGTGACATATTGATCAAAGGGTGAACTTCCTCTCCTAAGAGTTGAGATGGCATATCATGAGTCTGAGTTGAGTCTGGAGGAATGATATTGGCGTCAGGCGACTTCTATTTTTGTGAGTTATCTGGCTTGTGAGCTGCGAAGAACTTGAAAACTTTGGGTCCTTTTTGGATATTTCCATCCATGATTCTTCTTCTTGGAATCTGGGTGCAAAGAGGAACCTCGTGAATATGGGCATGCATTATGGAGATGGTCAATTTGTTGATAATTCCTACAATGAAAATCTGTATTTTCATAATCCACCGGTAAACCATACCTTTCCATTTGAGGAGGATTTTTTTCAGCAATCCTTTATTGAGGTCCACTTCAACACATATTCGAACATATGCGATAGTTCCTTTTGCAATCCTATTAGAGTTTATTTTGATGAAGTGGCCTATTAAGTTTCCCATATCTTCTAATATAGATGAATGTGTCATATGGATAGGAAAATTAGGGATCCTTACCCATACTGGAGTATCCAAAGTCGAAATAGAAAATCTAGAAACCAAGGTTGAAAGTAGAGGTCGAATCGACCCCAAAACCATGGTCCCTGATCAAAAATATTTTGTCGGTCCTCTAACTTATGAAAAAGCACAATAAAAAATCATTTTGAGAAAAAATGTATCCCAACATCTTGAGACCAATTCTAGTGCACCCACTCTTGAAGAGTTTATGATGTATGCCAAAAACCATTGAAACAACAAATTATCTCTTATCATTCATAATCTGTGGCTATCAATCTATAAGAAATATTTTCCACTCCAAGAGAAGGGTTTTTAGTTGTATGTTCCATCATAAATGTGGGTCCAGAGAGATCTATAGGGTTTGGCAAGGAAGTCCTTGGTTTTAGAACATCCCTAAAGGATTTAGGTATGTCTAAGGAAGATGAACCCCCCTTTTGGATCCACCTCAAATTATTGCTACAATGTGAATTAGGGAATCCTTGGTTATGTTGTAATCTATGAGGATTTTTTGATCCTGAAGTTGTCAACCTCCATGAACGAACCAAAAAAATCCATGGGGGATTTATACCTTCTCTGGTATCCTCATCACAAGAAAGGAGACAAGATTTGAGTTTGTAACCTGCAAACAAAAGGATCCCTATAAGATTGGTTTCATAGAGATTAATAAATACTATAGATTTGTATTATTAAACTCCTCCTGGGCATAGGGAAAGCTCGGAACACGCGAGGGATTTGAGATGTGAGCGTACAAAGTGTTAGCCACCTATAAAATTTGTTATACCAAAAGGTGGCTAAATCATTTTGGAGCCTTCAAGGAACAAATTTTATTGCAAAAAGTGTTGGCTCTTGAAGACTCTTGAAGGCCTCATGCCTTTTTTCAAATCTTCACTGCTATGCTCATTTCACACTGGAATTCTGTTGATTTCAAAGACAAAATACTGTTGCAAACACCATTTTCCCCTTCCTTCCACTTCCAATACTAACCTCATTTTTATCCCTTTAGTCCCCATAAAATCCCTCATTTTTCATATTCTCCCTCTCCCCCATCAAAACCCCCTTCGATAAGGTTTAAGACCCTTTCTTTGCCTTATCGAAACCCCCCAAAATCCATTAAAAACATCAAAATTGCATAAAAATCACACTTTTTATATATTGTAGACTTAAGTCCCCTTGGGCTAAGTTTTCAACCCTTCCCCCCCATACGCCTTGGAGGTGGAACAAAGCACTGGTCATCCAAGCGCTTTTCACATCGGCCGATGCCAATTAGCCCTGCATCCATTAACCCTCGGATCATATGGCTTTCCATATAGACCATGGCCCCGCAGACGGGTGCCAGGCCGTATTGAAAATTAATGTTTCGCCTTCGAAGTTTAAACCTTCATTCATATAAATTTGTCGGTTTTTATTATATCCTAAAGTTTTCCGCCGGTGCAAAGTTCTAGTCACTCTCCACCGTCGATCTGATCTGCAGATCGACGGTGCGCAGCATATCACCCCGGTGGTCCCCGCCAGCCATTCACTATTGCAAAACCAAGCGGAATTCATCACACTGCTTTTGAGAGGGAGGTGGTTTTTCCCCAATCGGCAACTATTCCATTCACTGGCCGACACATGGCCTCGAGCACTATTGAAAAAATTGCCCTCATTGCGCATTAAAGTTCGGACGTGGAGTGGGTGCAATATTGATGTGCGTCATCCGATCTGAGGTCGCTCATCGGACAATGATCGCGCTTTGAAGAAGCCCGATAGATAAGCGAAGGTACGATGCGGTCATTAAAGGATCTCCGCCGTCGATCTGATCTGCAGATCGACGGACCATAAAATCCATAAACCGTTTCCCTCATCCACAGTGGTAGTCAATGGTCCCACAGAGCTGGTGGTCCCAGCACCACATCAGCGTCCACGCGGCATGATTTAATTGGGGCAGGTCTTGTTGTTTCCCCTCACAGTCAGCAGATCCGGACCCGGGGAATTTATATAGCATGATTTTATTAACCATTTTTGAGGTCCGGGCGTATTTTATAAGGTTTTTGAGATGCGATCTCCACCGTTGATCACGTGGGCCGATCTCATCCAACGACCCATGTTTTTCCGGATCCCCAAATGCCATTTTTCACCATTTTTCATCGAAACAAAGGTTTTCACCCCTTTTTTCTCCATTTTTCATTATTTCTCGAATAGAGCGACTCATTCGCTTTGACTTTTCGCCCTCGCCCCTAACCGTCGATCTCTGCGCGATCGATGATTCCAATTTAATTTTCTCCTCCGCTCTCCTCTGACCTCTTCTGATCAATATTGACCGTTGGATGATGCCATCCAATGACCACGCTCTCTCCACATGTCCTTCCAAAGCAGTTAACCTATAAATGCAGGATTTCATAATGTTTTTCGTATTTTCACTAGAAAATTTGGCCCAATTTCCGACGGCCAATTCGTCGCTATTCCGACACATAGTCATCGCAAGAGCGACAGTTCGAGGATAGAAAAAACATGGTTTTCCATCCCGTCGCAATTCCGATGCACTTAAAAAGTGTCACACTACCGACACTTTTTCCGTCGCTTCCAAACAAACGTCGCTCTTCCGACATTTGTAAACTGTCGCAATTCCGACGAAATGTGGTCTGACGTTTGTAAACTGTCGCAATTCTGATGAAATGTGATTCGACGTTTTGAGCATTGCTCTTCCGAATTTTGTAAACTGTCGTAATTCCGACGCAATGTGGTCCAACGTTTTGGACGTCGCTCTTCCGACGTTTGTAAACTATCGCAATTCTGATGAAATGTGGTCCGACGTTTTGAACGTCGCTCTTCCAACGTTTTGAACGTCGCTCTTCCGACGTTTGTAAACTGTCACAATTCCGATGAAATGTGGTCTGACGTTTTGAACGTCGCTCGTCCGACGTTTTTATACTGTCCCTCTTCCGACGTTTTTAAGCTGTCACAATTTCGACGCTTACAAGGCGTCGGTATACCGACAGCAGGTTCAATTTAAAAAAAAAAAATGAAACTTTAAAACATGACAGTAAATCTCCAATATTTGTTATGAATTTTGGGCGTTCCAATGACCATGAAATATTAATATAATAAACCACCCCGCAGTGCTTCAACTATAAACATTAATCATTTTTTTTTCACAAGAGAAAAAATATTGTTTTGAATATATTATATGAAGTAAAACAGTCCATGAAGTCATTACATTTTCACATCTGAAGATTGGAACCCAAATATCCATCCAGAAAAGTGGTCCCAATCGCACCGAAAGCATCCAAATATGCTCGAGGTATCTATAAGAAAGTGAAATAGCAGTATGTAGAATAGTAAAGCTACAGATAGAGTACCGACGTCCATTGTTCCAAATACAAATTAAAGTACCCAAAATCCTTGAACAAAGAAAAACACTAATCATGTGAGGAGTGTGATATTTCCAAAATATAAAAAGACCATCAGACCATATCAATAAACCAGCAACATAGACCAGCATCGCTAGTTTTGAAGGCAGAGTGATAAACATTAATCATTTTTTTTTTCACAAGAGAAAAACGTTGTTTTGAATATATTATATGAAGTAAAACAGTCCATGAAGTCATTACATTTTCACATCTGAAGATTGGAACCCAAATATCCATCCAGAAAAGTGGAAGTCCCACCCCAGACAATGATAGAAAAATACCCCATGTCACATACAGGGACATGATATAAAACCCGGTAACGGTCCACATGGAGATTATCGACAAATCTGAGAAAGCATCCAAATATGCCCGAGGCATCTATAAGAAAGTGAAATAGCAGTATGTAGAATAGTAAAGCAACAGATAGAGTACCGAAATCCATTGTTCCAAATACAAATTAAAGTACCCAAAATCCTTGAACAGAGAAAAACGCTAATCATGTGAGGAGTGTGATATGTCCAAAATATAAAGAGACCATCAGACCATATCAATAAACCAGCAACATAGACCAGCATCGCTAGTTTTGAAGGCAGAGTGATAAACATTAATCATTTTTTTTCACAAGAGAAAAAATGTTGTTTTGAATATATTATATGAAGTAAAACAGTCCATGAAGTCATTAAATTTTCACATCTGAAGATTGGAACCCAAATATCCATCCACAAAAGTGGAAGTCCCACCCCAGACAATGATAGAAAAATACCCCATGTCACATACAAGGACATGATATAAAACCCGGTAACGGTCCACATGGAGATTATTGACAATCTGAGAAAGCATCCAAATATGCCCGAGGCATCTATAAGAAAGTGAAATAGTAGTATGTAGAATAGTAAAGCAATAGATAGAGTACCGACGTCCATTGTTCCAAATACAAATTAAAGTACTCAAAATCCTTGAACAGAGAAAAATGTTAATCATGTGAGGAGTGTGATATGTCCAAAATATAAAGATACCATCAGACCATATCAATAAACCAGCAACATAGACCAGCATCGCTAGTTTTGAAGGCAGAGTGATAAACATTAATCATTTTTTTTTCACAAGAGAAAAAACGTTGTTTTGAATATATTATTTGAAGTAAAACAGTCCATGAAGTCATTAAATTTTCACATTTGAAGATTGGAACCCAAATATCCATCCAGAAAAGTGGAAGTCCCACCCCAGAGAATGATAGAAAAATACCCCATGTCACATATAGGGACATGATATAAAACCCAGTAACGGTCCACATGGAGATTATCGACAATCTGAGAAAGCATCCAAATATGCCCGAGGCATCTATAAGAAAGTGAAATAGCAGTATGTAGAATAGTAAAGCAACAGATAGAGTACCACCGTCCATTGTTCCAAATACAAATTAAAGTACCCAAAATCCTTGAACAGAGAAAAACGCTAATCATGTGAGGAGTGTGATATGTCCAAAATATAAAAAGACCATCAGACCATATCAATAAATTAGTATCGCTAGTTTTGAAGGCAGACTGATAACCTGTCAACACATAAAATAGTATCATAAAGCGGATACAGGAAATGTGCAGAGATATGTACTATTGATATACGCCTCACACAAAAAGCATCCATGATAGAGAAAAAATATGTATAAACCCAGGGTTGATTGTATGTTCTAGCTCGCTTGTTCCTGGAAATAAAAACCATCTACAGAAACCCAAGCTCGCTTGTAAGATCAGGCTCGCTTGATTCCAAAATTGGTAACCATCTGTTGCATCCGAGATGTAAGGTTCAGGCTCACTTGTTTCCATTAGTAGCCCGCTACAGCATCCACCCTGTTCATAGAAAAAAGGTTCCTGTAGATATACAGAGAAAGAGTATAATACGTAGACCATATAAACATGGCTCTGTATTTCAAAAAACTGGTTTAAAATAGAAACAGGGAAACATTTTTTTTTCCAATTGTTATGAACCTAATTCGACCGTGAAATATTAATATAATAAACCACCCCGTAGCGCTTCGACTATAAACAATCATATAAACATGGCTCTGTATTTCAAAAAACAGGTTTAAAATAGAAACAGGGCAACCATTTTTTTTCTAAGTAAAGTTAATCTATTAATAGTGGGAATAAAATTACATCGAAGTCAAAAACATTGCCCAGACTCATGGCAAATTTGTCATCAAAAAATCAAAAAATTAAGAACACTGCCCTCATACGGGGAAACCAGTCTTGAAAGTTTACAGAATTAAAAAATATTACAGAGGTCCAGCACAATAATATAATCTAAAAGCAGCCCAATTAAGTGGGCCGCGAAGCGAGAAAAACAAATTAACCAAAATAATCCTCCGGTGGCTCCTCGACGATTCAGCACCATCCTTTGGAAGGTCCAGGATCACCAGGTGCTACCTCCACATTCATGCCATTGCTCCCCTCCTGAAGGCCCGAATGCTGGACGGATTTTTCTGAGCTCAAACCCACCGGACGGGTGCATTTTTCTTCCATTTGGGCCTCCTCACGGAAAACTACAGTAATTGAAGCTGTGATTCGTGGGCGGTTTAGAGAGAAATTAAAGGAAAAAAGCGCAGTGCACATCGTGGGAGAAGGTGAAGCGGTGGGGAAATGAGGAGTAGGGGAGCTCATATGGTGGCCAGATTCGATAACCCGACCCCACCCACTTCTAGTATCTGGATAGTGACCTGCGTGATAATCACTGGACTAGGAAGACAACTCAGTTGAGGGGTTGGAGGGAGTTCGCAGGGGTTGACCTCTAGTGCTCCCCCTGCGGCAACACATCCTTTGACATAGGTGAGGCATGGGTGCAGTCTTATTAGTGGGCACAAGAGGATACAGAGAAGCAGAATTCCAAGAAATAGAGGAAGATAGACACAGACCAGACCGAGAGAAATGCAGATATGCAGCAAGGTCTAAGCAGCAGTTCATTTGGCCACTTCTCCTTCTTGTCACAGTGAGCAGGCAGTGTAACCCAGCAACCAGCTCGTCTGAAAAACCATAGCGAAACACCATTTTATCAACCCGGCTACAATGCAATCGAAGGTCGCCCGTCATAATTAATCTCTGATCATTAATGAGAGCCGAAAACCGGATCATATTGGAGCATGCGGAATCGCTAACAGGAGTGGAGGTCTGATCTTGAATAGTGTTAAAAATTAATGCAATTTGATGTGAAAACCTTGGAACTTAATTGAACAGCGTTAAAACTTAATGCGATTGATATGAAATCGCCACATCCATGTCCCATCGCCTTAAACGCCATCGAATGCACCCGCATCCGGGAACAGGGCAACATTTGATTGAGGAAACATGGCAGAAATTGATTAGAGTGGGTCTTTGTTTGGGCCGCTCGCGCAGTGGAAATATGGACCCGAAAAAGATTAGGGCAGCATTCAATTGGTTTTCATGTCACAAAATTGGCCGACGTCAGCAGGCTATTTTGGAACGCGAATTTGGTTTGAATTATGGTTTATCGCCGTTTGAAGTCTGGCGGGCTTGACTTAAGAACAATTTTGTTTGATCCCATATTATAAAATTTGTGTTGGTTTTCTTTGATAATACACATATTTATAATAAATCATGGGAATACCACACTAAAAATGTGGAAAAGTTATATAAATTATTGAGAACAATCATTTTTATGTAAAAATATCCAAATTTGCTTTTGGGAAATAAGAATTCGAGTATTTGGTTCATATTGTTTTAAAGGAAGGAGTGAAGTTGGAGCCTCAAAAGATGCAAGCTATTACAAAATGACCTATTCCTAAGAAAATCAGGTTCTTAGAAGATTTTTTAGACTTACATGATATTATTGATAATTTGTTAAGAATTATGCATGCATTTCAAGTCCACTCACATATCTCTTGAAGAAAATATCATTTATATGGAATGATTAGGCTACTTTGGCATTCTCTCTTTTAATGGATGCCGTGTCTTCTACACCAACATCGGTTGCACCTACTTTTTGTAAAACATTCATACTAGAGTGTGAGGCACTAGGACAAGGAATTTATGTAACAGTAACACAATAAGGGATATCATTGGCTTTTAAAAGCAAGGAATTCAAAGAAAATATTTGGTGAAATCTACGTATGAAAAATAAATGGAAGAAATATTACATGCAATAAAAAATGGGGATAGTATATCATTGGGAGGTAATTTAAAGTCAAGATATACCATGATAGCATAAAGTATTTTTTGAAGCTATGATTTTCATTAGAAGATTAACAAAAATGAGGATAAAAAATGCAAAGTTTTAATTTTGAGATAATCTGCAAAAAGGGTAAGGAAAATTTAGTACATGATGCTCTTTCTAAAATAGAAGAGGCCTCAAATTTATATCCAATTAGATTTTCTATTCTTAGGTGGCTAGAAGAAGCTTGCCATAAATGAAAAATGACAATAGTACTAAACAAAAACTAAAATTTATAAAGGATGGGATGAACTCTATGGAGCATTGGGAGTGAAAGAGAGATATACTTTGTTGCAAATGTAGAATATTTTTATGTAGGCAAGCATATTTGAATAAACAAATATTAAGGGAGTCCCATGTCTCTCTGATGGTAGGACGTAGGGTTCCTTAAAACATCTCAAAGGATCAAAAAATATATTTTTGGAAGGAATGAAGAAAGATATTCAAAATTTTGTAAGAGAAGGTCAGGTTTGCATAGTAAATAAAAGAGAGATAGTAAAATCTCTAGGGTTACTTCAACCATTCCACATACATATTCAAAGAATAGAAGATATATCAATAGACTTTATTACAGGGTTACTGAAATATAAAGGTAAGTATTACATTTTTGTGGTCATTTATATAGACAAATTTTATAGATTTTTTTTGTAGAGCTCAAAGTACATAAAAAACAAGCCAAGTGGCAAAAGTGTCCGTGAAAGAAATTCATAGTCTTCATGGTTTTCCTAAAGTAATAGTAACAAGAAACTTTTGAAAATAATTATTTAATATGAGTGGAGAAACACTAGCTGCCATGAGTTCTACATATAAAAAAAAATCAAATGGTCAAACAAAAATAGTTAACAAATGTTTTTAAGGTTATCTACAATGTTACTCTTTAGAAAATCAATCTTAATGGATGAGGTGGGTTCATCAAGGAAGAATGGTAATATGATACTACCTATCACACATCTACTAAAATTTCCCCATTTATGGCCCTTTATGGATATCCAACTCCTAGTATCTCATACTTTTTGCAAGATAAGTCCAAAGTATAGGAAACAGAGTCACATATGGAAAATACTAAAGAAACTTTGAAAATTATTATGGAAAACCTTCAAATGAAATGAAACATGATAAAACAACAAGGGGAACAACATTGAAGTGAAAGATAACTTGAGGAGGGTAATTGGGTATTTTTTAGATTATAGCATTATAAGCAATCTTCATTCAAGAAAAAGAAGAATAAATAATTAGCTCAAAAATGTTATGGCCCTAAATAATTATTCATAGGATTGCACAAGTGGTATATAAGTTATATTTTCCTTCATCTTGCATTCATAAGGTTTTTCATGTATCTTGCCCAAAAAAGGTTTAGGGAAAAAATATGCTAATGTAAATAGAACTTCCAAAATTAGATGAAAAATGAAAGTTGATTCTTGAACCACAAA
Source organism: Pinus albicaulis (assembly GCA_034641835.2). NCBI lineage: Eukaryota > Viridiplantae > Streptophyta > Pinopsida > Pinales > Pinaceae > Pinus > Pinus albicaulis. Next base: position 272,620 of record JAXQQM020090946.1, on the reverse strand, counting down.
AAGTTATAGATAAACATTCTGTATCTCTTTGACATATAACCATTATGAAGTACCTAATCAAGTGGAAGAATATTCCTCTAGAAGAAGGTACATGGTAAAATGATCAATTCATGATGAAATACCCATGGCTAAAGGGTTCGTTTGAAGTTTTGACAAAGGTTTTGTTATATGTTTTATATAACGCGTGGCGGAATAGTTTTATTGTTTTTTAAGGTCCCACACAGTGATCAAATTTGAAGGGCAGGTCTGAATTTCAATTAGAAGGGCATATATCTATGTCGCCCTTCCATAGTGAAAAGCTTTAAAAAAAAAACTTTTCAATTGACCACAATAAATTATTTTTACATTTCATTTTCAGAAAGACAAAACCATCAATCTTTATATTAATAAAAGATTGTTACATATACAAAAATGAAGAAGGCTCCATCTTTCATTGCTTAAATATCTCATTGGAAATGTCAGCATAAGTCTTGAAGACACTATTATAAGAATTTGGATACATACCACCGGGATATAGGAGATTCTTATGTGTCAGATTGTGTAATGCAATTTTGACTTTGTCTCACAAGGAGCAGCAGCATGGAGGTCTGGATTTTTCTTATAGAATTGTTTTATTATTATTTGAAACATTTTTTATAGATATGAAGACAACAATGAAATTACTAGCATGGTGGACCATTGCATTTGCGTTTACCTCCTTTGACAAAACATGCCCCTAGTAATTTGAATCGGGTTTGCACCTTCCGCAACAATCTAAAAAAAAAGGTTTCATTTCAAATTATTTTCCACAAATTTAAGATACAACCATCTTCAGTTTTGTATTTCCTAACAAGCTCATAAATTTTGAAAAAAGAACCAAAATTTTTTAATACCTGATAGCAAAATTTTCACTCAAAAACTATCTTAGACTCAATAAGCCCAACCCAAAACTAAAAAACCAAACACCATAAGACCCTACAAAAATGAATAGATGATCTTAATCCAGTACTATCGACAAAAAGTTACCTTTGCACCCTCACTTATTAAACCCTGTGCTATTGAATGTTAACTTCAACTGCTGCAACAGAAGGACATATGCAGCAGCAACATTTTTTTTTGGAGGTTGCTTTCACACCATCTAGAAATTTAATTCAGCATTTAAAATTCCTGCAAGTTTTTTTTGTAGACGGCCGCAACCATATTTCTGTACAGGATTGTATTTAAACACAACAACCAGCATTAACGCAATTCACCAACCAGAAATTAAACAAACAGAAATTTACCCAACATTTTTGTAAATTCAAAAGGAGGACACGTGGAGCATTAATATTGGATCGCATGAAATTGAAGGGAATCTGAAAACCTGAAAACCGGACCCGAATTTTTTATAGGGCACATTGGAGTGAGAATTCGAGTTAAAATTAGGCAGACGTCAGCATCCCATTTTGGAACGCGAATTTGGTTTGAAATTCAATCTATTCAGACTTTTGAAGTCCGACGGAAAGGGTTCTTTAATGTTTTGATAGTTTAATATATACATATGTTTTAAATATATGTTATATATATATCATATGCGAAATGAAAGGTGGGCCATAGAATTTAGTTTTAATTTTATTTTTTTAAAAAGAGGGTTTATTATAATATGTTTTATATGTTACGGCATATAAAAATAAAAAGGACAAAAAAGCTTGGTAGTTTTTTTTTATAGACAGTACGTAAATTTTTTATTACACAGCAGTGTGTAAAAAGTGAAAGACTGAGTGTAACTTTTTAAGTGTGTATGCACAGCAGTGCGAAAGTGAAAAACACAACAGAGTGTTTTAGAGACAGAGCATGTTTGTTTTGAACAGACAGTGAGTTGGTTTTATGCATTGCGTTTTGTAGCAGTCATAATTTTGTAATCCCTCTTAGTGAGGAAGAAGTGTAATAGTTTTTTTTTGAGTTATTGAAGGGAATAGAAGTTTGTTTTCAAAGTATTGAAACTTTGTCTCCTGTCAAAGAAATTTTTATTTTCTCTGTGTTAGAGGAAGGGAGATTTATTCTCCATTCATTGTTCTGGAATTTTTCAATATTTCAACATGTGCAAGAACAAAAGATGTTGTGGTTCCATCCCCAGCTAAATCATTTGTCTTTGCCGCAACTTTCCTTACCAACTTGGCCCCAATATTTTCAACTGGGTCCTCTAATTCAACCAATAAAAAGGCCAAAACCATAGAATTGAGATACATTTCATTACACTGTCAATAACAATAAAATTTGACTCAGCCATAACCCTTTCCTTTTATTGTTGTGAAAAGCTTTATGCATTACTCTAATGTGGCTAGTCCATAGGCCAAGTAGACCACCGGGTAACAAATATGTTTCCTTTCACCTTTGAGTTTTCAAATTATGCCTACCAAATCTAAGACATTTAAGAGGGGGAACTAATACAACGTTAAAAAGAAAACCGGAGCACACATCTACAAATTACCTCCTTAGCTACTGTCACACCATCATTAACTATTTTCTGAGAACCATGCTTGCTCTCCAAGACAACATTTTGCCCTTCGCCCCAAGGGTGACTCCAACAAGATCAACAAGTTTGTTCACACCGCCTGCAAGACAAATTGACAATGCTTTCAGTAAGTGTGCAATTGAATGCCAGACCATATGCCAAAACAACCCTCCATGAAAAATTAAAATAACACATTAAATCGAATATAAGTGGACAAGGAAAGATCCACCGCAGTGAAGTTTCATGTGCAGGTGACCTTCCTTTAAACATAATTTTTTCTCTGACCTGCAATTTTTTTGTCACCGAGCCATCCTTGTTGAAGTACAACTCCTTTTCCATAGCTCTTGTATTAACTACCTTCTCTCTGTTGCGTAATCTCAGAGTCCCTCTTCTGCTTGAGCGATTAAAGGAAATGGGTGAAAAAACTGAAAGAGAAGACAATTGTCCGCCATAATTATCAAACATTGCACCCAACTTCTTCCCCTTTCCATTGTTACCCAATGAGGTAGATGTGGCAATTGTTGTCATACTTCCCAAAGAAGAGGCCATCTTCTCTTATCTTGAATATAGAATTACAAGATCTTCATATTAGTATGAACCTTAAAAAACATGACTCCCATTGCTAAAAACCACTTTTAAGTTGTAACAGGCAAACTAAACAACTATCGCAACTTTTGGAAACTTCTGGAGCATTAAGAGAGAAACAACCAAAGATAAATACAACCAAAATCCTCATTTTAATGAGACCAGACTATATATTTTCATTAAGATAATAGAAAGAAATCACGACTATATTAAGGCCAGCACAAAACAATCTTTAACCAGTGTCTCTCGCGGCCTTCAGGTTGCCATGCTAGAGGTTGCATATTTTTAATTTAAATTCTTGACCTCTCGTGTCCATCTATGAATGCATCCAATGGGATATCTACGTCAAATTCTCCTTTATATTCCCAAAAACAAATTCCCTACTACAAGAGCACCAGTATTGATGGATCACCCCACACCATCCCACCCACTAGAAACGATGAAAAAGGAAACCCGAGAAAACTTCTGAAATATCTCAAGATGACTATATGGGTGGTTCTTATGAATCAACCAACCATTCAGAACATGCTCATCAATTCAAACCATGAGTATTATGTGACAATATTCAAGCAGGCACTGAATCAGATTTCTGAAGCTATGTTAGAGAAACCCTAAACTCTCACTGAAAATAGGTGAAATGTGGCACCACTCAGAGATTGACATGTGCCAATTGGTACAAGTGGTAAACAATTGGCATGCTCAAACAACGAGGTGATGCAAGAATGACATGAGGGAGAAAATATCAGAAAATCCCCAAATCTGGAGAACTAAAGCTCATCACCAACCTGAGATTGACAACTTTACATGATGTAACCTATGAAATCGTAAATGGAGAAATCATAGTAACAATAAAGTAACCTATGTAACAATAAAGTCGGATTCATCCTGGGAGTGGTAATGGGAGAAATCATAGTAACAATAAAGTAACCTATGTAACAATAAATTCGGATTCATCCTGGGAGTGGTAATGGGAGAAATCATAGTGAACAATAGGAAACATGCAGAGTTGCTTACAATCAAATAGATGAAAAAACACATACAAAAAACCTAGATAATATTCACGAACAAGCTTAATATTGAATTATGAACTGTAAAGGAACTTACAAAATGTGACATTACGAACCTGGTCATGCACACAAGCAAAAATATCCTGGACATGACCCTGGTTGACAAGTTGTATTGCTCATGATGCAAGAGGATTTGTACCTGCACTGCCAAGTCAATCAAAATCCCTCATTATCTATACAATAAATACAAGTAATTGATGTAGTATTTTTTACTCTAAGATGAATTCTTATGATAATGTTAGAACATATGTTGAAAATGTCAAAACATACCTGAATAAGCTCCTCTTCATTTCAAGAAAAATTTATTGGAGTCGCATGAACTTGGAACAAGCCTCCCACAATCTGAAAGAGTAGCAACTAAGTCAACAGTGACTTTTTTGTTGCTACGCTGGATCGAGGGAGGTTTGCTCCAAGATTAAATCGCTCCAATAAATTATTCTCTACTAAACAGGGCCAACCATGTGAAGGTGGAAGCTCTTATGGCCCCTCCCCCCCCCGCACATCACTCTCAATTCCCCAATACCAAATCTATATTTCATTTTTTACTTTCATGAGCATAAAAAAAATATTCAATAACTAATAAAAAAACAATTCAACAAAAAGTACGCAAGGAAACATTGAAATTAATGCTTGACATAAAAATAGTATGATAAATGATTTTTTTATATAACGCAAAAAACGTTCCAAGTATGGTAACGTTTGTCTTATAATAATACAATATTTTACATTATCAAATTTTATTTTTCTTCTTCCTATTTCTAAATCTCCTAATTACATCATCAATATCATCGTGCTCTACTCCTGTTTCATGCCTTTCGACCCGCACTGCTGACCTAGTTGCGTAGTCACGATGTCTTGTCTCATCCAGTGACGGGGCATCGCCTACAAAAACAGATAATATTAAATTTTAATTGTCATTTTTTAAATATCATTGAACTAGTTCGGTAATATTAATAAAAAAAATTGCAATGAGATTATTTACCTAGTGCACTAGTTGTCACCGCTGACCTAGTTGCGTAGTCACGATGTCTGGTCTCATCTAGTGACGAGGCATCGCCTACAAAAACAGATAATATTAAATTTTAATTTTCAGTTTTTAAATATCATTGAACTAGTTCGGTAATATTAATAAAAAAAATTGCAATGAGATTATTTACCTGGTGCACCAGTTGTCGCCGTTGGGACTGTTGCCTTGTCTTCCTCTCCGGTGGTAAGATCCTCAAGGGAAACATTCTCTGTCATTTAAACAAAAAACGTTATAAGGACAAACATCAAGGTATAATTAGAAAAAATTATAAGTGGAAATTAATTACCGTCACGGCCCTCACTGATAATAGCATTGTCGGCCTGGTCCCCACTACAATGATCAAGTTGCACATGAGGATCATCTACATCTGGCTCTAAAACTGGGTTATTTTCCTCATCGGTAGTGTTGCTCCCCTAATTTAAACAAAGTTGTTAGAAATTAAATTTATGGACGAAAACAAACATATTGAAAGGTTAATGTTTTACCTTATCAAGCATTCTGGATCTTGGGACCTACCCCAAGCTTCTGCGACGTTCAACTATGGCTTGATAGCCGAAATGGAAAGTGATATTTTTATCTTCCTCTGTAGTTTCTGTTCCAAATTCATCACCCTACATTACATATGATTGTGTATTTTTAACCATATTTGATAGGATTACAAAAATGTTGGAAGGCGATACAATTAATTATAAGATGTTTCGCTACTTAATTACAATTCTTGCGGCTAATTTCAAGTAGTCGCCCTGGCCTAGCTTGTGATGGCCCTTTCTTTCAATCCTAGCTTTGGTTGCCTTTGAGGTGTCAGGCAACCGAGAATCAAAAGATTGAAGTTAGATATGACGTAGCACACTTTTATTTTAGACATAGAGAAAATTAAAGCTATTGAATTAAAGTTGTAATTTACCTTGCTGGTCCAGTTGGCATTTTTCCTTCTTTATTTTCCCTTTTCTCTTTTCCATCATGGATGAGTACTCTCCACTCACTCTTTGGAACTGTGAGAGGATGCTCGTATCTAGGGTTAAATTGAAATTGTCTTATAGGTGTCCCTGGTATATTTCAAATATTTGTCGGCTACCCGAGCCACCGTTGTTCTGTCAAATGTGCCAACCCCAAAAAGGGCTTCTAGATAATCTAGAAGTTATTTTTTCAGGTTGGAATTCTGGGAATTCCACCCTGTGCGTATGGTTGGGCCAAAAATTACCAACGCATGGCTCTCCAAAAACATGTAGAACTCATTGTTTCCTACACCGAAAAAAAAAGAAAGATATTATTATTAATTTAAAAATAAAAATCATGATAAATATGTTTTAGATAGAGTACATGAAATAGTTAAAATATTAAAATTTACCTGGGATTTGTACGTGCTTTATAGGTACACCTTCATCATCCACCAGCAATGTGCCATTGATGGTCCCTGTGGAGCTGACACGTGTAGCTCTAGGAAACACAATAATGTAGTTGGCCATATCAGCCTCATCACTACCAACACATTCAGCGGTTGGCTGGGTGTCTGCATGGGCAGGGTGTGTTTCTTGGCTGGCACCTAAAGGAGTAGAAGGTGTAAGAGAGGGTTGTTGGGAAATATCTTGCCCTTGTGTCCCACTACCACCAACACCAGGTTCAGAAAGTGCCAAAAAACGCTACATACAAAAGAACTTTTTGTTATTTTAGTCAATGTAAAAATTAAAAATCAAAATATCACAATTCATCTCATGAAGAACAAAAAAAATATCCTTTTGACTTTTTATTATTACCTGATATGTTTCTAGCTGGCTCATAAGTTGTTTTATCCTCTCTATTGTTTCAGGTGTTTGAGGCGTGTCTATCAAAGTATTAAATTATGACCTTGCATCTCGTGCCTTTTTTCACAACTAGAGCACTGGAGATAGGGATGAAGAAAGCTCTTCCTCAAAGAGGGAATCATCAGGCGTACCATGGCTAGGTGTCTGCATATTTGAACAAAATTAATATTATTTCAATTATGTAAATAACTAAAATACCTGAAGATAGAGCAATGCCGGCACTTTACATGTTCTTCCGCTGGCCTCTTTCCATGATCATCCCGTCTCGGGGTTGTTCCTGCACTGCTCTGATCAGTCTGCCACATTGCAATAAAATTATAAATGTAAAAACTTGAAAACAATATCTAACTTGAAAACACAAAATGAAAACTCAAATAATTTCTAATAAGACACCAGAAGACAGAGTTAGAGTTTCAAATATGCCTTGCATTGAATTCAGTCCTGGAAACATGTCATTGCACATTAAGGCACCCAAACAAGAGATGAGTTGACAATGAAGACCTTATTGAATATATTGTTGGAGCAACTTCTAGTAAAATTGTTGTGAAGACCTTGAGGACATTTTTGGAGCAACATTGTTGAAGCTGATGGTATAGCATTGTTGGAGACAATCTTGAAGGGCCTTGAAGTGAAGCTTTTGGAGCAACTATTGAAAAATACTTAGAGCATTTAAGTATGGAAATTTCTATCTTCCATCACCTTTTTCCTTTCAATATCCTTTAAACAATTTTTTTGATATTTAATGTTTGAAATCACGTTATAATTCCTTGATTATATGTGTTTGGGGACTTTCCCTTTGAAATTACCCAAAAATACCCTAACAATTTTATCTTCAGGATGCATGTCTGACCCTATTGTTCAATATTTTGATTGATAGTAGTAAACATAGAGAGTTAGGGGGCTCTTGACTTTGTTTTTTTGGGCCATTATATCCCTAACATCTACTAGGGAGAACCCACCTTGAGTTGGAGGAGAGCTAGCCCAAAGTGAAAAGAGGTTGGTGAGGTGAAAATGGGGCTATTGAATTACACATGGTATCACCCTTTAGCTTTAGGACTTTATCTTGAGAAGTGCGAGATTTTGCTATATCAATTCTCAAATTGTTTACAACACTATTGTTAAGAACTAATAAGAAGTGATGTTGAGGGGTTTTTGGGTATAAGAAACAATACCATTTAAAACCTAGGGTTCTCAGTCCTTGGCATTCCTTCACCTGGGCCTAGGGGCACACTAGAATAATTTCACACTAAACCATGCAAACTTAAAAGTAACTTAACAGATCCATAAAGTAATAATAATCATAATTCCTAATTTCCTATTGTACGATATGATGCAAATTATTCAAACATGAAGCAATGAAGACATGCAATGTCTGAATTTCAATATTGATGAGCCAATAAAAGAAGTTAGAAACTACAACTTTGATTCAATACTCTGTGTCCTAACTCCATGAAGGAATCTAGTTTGTAGTACAAAACATGCATCGTGTATTATAAATTCTTAATTGACAACAACTAAAGGTCATCTACCTCATGAATTCCTTCCCATTTTGTGTTTTTATGTTATATTCCTTATAAAAGTGTCAAATTTCTCTCAAAGTAAGCAACCACTGAATAAAATAAAAAATAGTTGAGATATGATCGAGAAATGGTCATTTATTTCTTGAAAGGATCTTCACAATTTCTTTGGTTGTTTTTCATCTCAAGAAACAAGAAATGACCTAAGAAACTATCGTGATGTAATATAAGAAACAACACGGTGCAATGGCCATTTTCAAAGCCAAATGATGTCCATCGAGGACATGGCCTTTATTTGGTTCCTGTTTCATAGGAGTTTCGGGTAGAAATGGAACTTTGTTGTACCATTTCCAGTAGTAAAAAGGGAAAACCTTCTTTTTCCATGGGAAATAATTTACCTTTCCTTTTTTCAAGATAATCTAAATCACAAAAAATATGAACTATACTGCACACATTCTTGGATAATGTGAAAGTGGAAAAGGAATACCCCACACAAGTGATGCACACATGTACATTTGAACACTAATATATTTTTGTAGTTGAAATGCAATGCTTGTTTTCATTTAAATGTAGGGTTTTTAAAGCAGGGAGAAATAATGGCTGCCAAATTAATAAGCGTTTCTTTGGGAAAAATTTAAATCTTCTATTGGGTGATGAAGATAATAGAGGGTATTGAATCTTGATTCTTGACATTGTGTTTAACTTGAATAACTCAAATGATTATAAATATCAGTGGATGAGTTCTTTTTTTCAAGTATGTCACTCAAAACTCTTATGTCAAATCATTGTATGATGGCTAGCATTTTCTTGTTTCCCTTTCTTTAGTTCAATGTAAAAAGTATATTAATATATTGGAGCATGAATGATAACTACAATTGTTTTCTCTACAGTATATCCAGCCCCAAGATTATGAAATTTTTTCTCAAGTGGAGCTATTGGTTATTGATGAAGCAGCTGCAATTCCATTGCCTATTGTAAAGGCTCTGCTCGGGCCATATTTAGTGTTTTTGTGCTCTACTGTAAATGGGTAATAATTATAAATGAGCCAACCACAATCATAGATTTTGTAACCATTCGGTTTCCATGGATATTGATGATGATATTAACCCTATATATCAATGACATATATCTATATGACAATGATCTCAACATTGACCTTGATATGGTTGTATGGATGTGACCTTTGGTATGTCATTAGAAAATCCCCAAATATCAGAAAATCCCAAAATTTGGAGAACTAAATCTCATCACTTTCGATCTGGAGTACTACCCTTGTGATAAAGTTGATGACTTTCGATCTCCCATTCTCTACCACTTTGCACTTCACCTTCAATATAGATCAGACCAAGGGAAATTCGTTACTGGGTGTTGACATGGATGAGTTTGTCGAACTAAAATCCATAGCTTAAACTTCATGAAACTGGTGGAGTCAAATTCATGCAAGCACAAAAACATCTTACACATCCTCTTTGAAACTCATCCGAAAGAACATTGGAATACATCTAGAGAGAACCCTACAGCCTAACACAATCCAATGGAACTGACCAAAAAAACCCAAATAGAGTCAACCCTGCTATAGGAGGAAGGGCCTGCAATAAGAACTTACCATTTTGCAAGAGCTAAGGGAGAATGTTGTTCTGCAAGAGCTGAGGGCGAACGCTGAGGGCGAATACAGGGCGAATGCTGTTCTGCAAGAGCTCAGGGAAAATGTTGTTATGCAAGAGCTCAGGGCGAATGTTGAGGGCGAATGATGTTCTGCAAGAGCTAAGGGAAAATGCTGAGGGTGAATGTTGTTCTGCAAGCGTTGAGGGTGAATGCTGTTCTGCAAGAGCTGAGGGCGAATGCTATTCTGCAAGAGCTGAGGGCGAATGTTGAGGGAAGATTCTATTATGCAAGAGCTGAGGGCGAATGCTGAGGGTGAATGCGCGTGTGATATCAGACGTTAATGTAGTTTTTAATAAAATAATTTTTATGTAGCGCGCATATAAGTTTTGTATTTTTATGTAGCGCGCATATAAGTGTCGTTATACCGACGGCGGAAAAAGCGTCGCTATTGTGACGGATGCCTCCAAACGTTGAAATTTCGACACTTATACATTGTGTTGCACTTGCGACATTTGGAGGTAGCCGTCGCAATAGCGACGCTTTGGGGCATAGTGTCGCAATTGCGACGTCTTCCTCCAAACGTCACAATTGCGACACTTTATCTAAGTGCCGGTATTGCGACACTTTTTTCTAAACATCGGTATAGCGACGGTTTCAGGCAGGATTGAAAAAGTTTGGGGAAATTTCCAACATTTGGTCAAAAGCGTCGGAACCAAGTGTCGGAATTTCCCCCAAATGTACTAGTGTTTTTAGGGTTTAAATGGTTTTTCCGCCATGCTGAAGAAAATTCAAAGGTTGAGGGTGACGATCCTCTTACCTTCAATTCATCAAAGAGAATCATTCGCATGGTTTAAAATCCATGTTTCATCAATGATTCATGAGGCATTGATGCCATTAGATCCCTGTGCAGCCCTGCACACCAACAAAATAGCAAGTCAAGCACAAATCAAAAAATAGCAGTGTCGAAGACAGGAAACACACTAGAACAGAAATATTGAAGACAAATATTTAGGGATTACATCTAAGATGGTTTATCAAAATCCTAATCCCTAATTAAAAAACAGTTAACAAAAAAATCATAAAGGTTCATCAGACAGAAAGCCTCCACCGCCACATCTAAGGAAAATTGATTCCTCCCAGCTACCACAGTGCCACCTGTGCCTCAAAGCATTCAAAAAAAGGCCGAAGTTATTGATCAAGATCAGATATTTGCCTCAAGCATAGCCGAATAGTTATGTCTACCAAGGAACTTAATGTAAAGAATATCAACAAAGTAACTATTACACAGCACAGAGCCTCAAAGGTCAAAAGAGCTCCCACCAAGCTTAAGTCTTAATGTCAATTATTTAAAACAGGGGACACCTATGTAATCTTCTTCATTGAGCCCCCCAAAGGCCAAGAAGCCATTAAGACTGTATTAATTATATTTGGAGATATTTTATCAGGTCTCACCTCCTCATTCTTCTATAAATACTACTGAAGAAGATGAGAAACTGTTGGTTGGTTGATCACTAGTTGTAATACTGAAACTATCTGAAATAATACATAATCTGTTGAAGTTGAAGAACAAATTGAAGTCTTGGAAGCCTTGATGATGTTGTTGCATGATTTTTCCTGAGAAGGCTCTATCATTGGATCCATGAGCTTGGCTATTGGTGAAGTATTATGAACTATTTAATTTTTTCTCCTGTTTTCATTCTATTCCATAATTTATTACTATAGTAGGTTGAAAGTTTTATGCTAAGAAATGACTCCTGGAAGCACCTTAGACTTGTTCATCCTTCACTGTTTCATGTTTTCTTTTGCTGAGGTATTTTAGAGTCTTTAATCTCTCTCTTTAGTCCTCATGCTCGTTTATTTCCTTAATAGTTCGAACAATTGGTTTCAGCATGATTTATGGTTCTCCCTGCTTGTCTGTTGCCACTTAAAGACTGTTATTGAAGTCTCCCTTTGAAGTTCTTTTGTTTACAGTAATTCAAGGAGGTCTGTTTTGATCTTGCCCTTTGTACTTGCTTAAATAGTTGTCTTAAAGGTATTTTATAGTTGTGATCATAGATGTGTTAGGTGTTCCCTCTTCTATGACTGCAATTATCAGTGAATCTTTTATGTTTTCTAAAGTCATTTAAAATAAAATCTTTGAGGAAATAGGGTGTTCCCCGAATCTTAGATTTCATTTTAAAAGTTGTCTTGAAGTCATTATTTGCTTAAATAATGTTTGAATAATTTATGGTTAGCCCTGTCTATCAAATATTTCTTTATTATTCAAGTTATGTTTTCAAGTTCCCTTCGTTGAGAATCAAATTTCTCTTTCCAAATCATTGATGTCCATCTCATTCCAAAACCAAAGGATCCTACGACCAAGTTAGATCTGCCCTCTGATATCCCATATCCATTGATGAGTATGTTATGTCCTCTTCTTGACTCCATTGCCCAATGAACCAGATGTTTCTCCATTCTATATATCTTTCCTAGACCTTTCGTGTTCTGCTGTATCAATTCAACCAAAAAAATTAAAAAAAAAAACCTACACTTAATAACTAGTCTAAAACCAATACTCAAAGCACACAAGATAAACCTTTGCAAACAAACATTTGAGAGATCCCTCTCTGAGAACAGGAGGACTAGATCCTATAACTCTAAATATTGGTTCTGATGTTGCCTTGTCTTTTGATTTTCCAAACTATCAAAACACGGGACACCAACATAATGGTGATCACGGTGGGACCCTTCTGAGTTAGTGACAATCTAAGTACCCCTTAGGACTCCAGAAATCCATTATTTTGAAAGACTATACAGTGATGATCAGACACCTCATCGCCACCAACATAATGGCGATCACGGTGGGACCATTCTGAGTTAGTGATAATCTAAGTACCCCTTAGGAATCCATAAATCCCTTATTTTCAAAGACTATACAGTGATTATCAGACACCTCATCGCCACCAATATAATGGCGATCACGGTGGGACCCTGAGTAAAATATTCAAAATCAAACACTCACTGTCTAGTATAACATAAGTAACCTTCTTCAAGCACTACTAAGCATAACGGTAATCATGATAGGACTTATTTTGAATCAGTGACAAACTAAGTAACCCTTAAGATTCTCATCAAACCTAATCAAACCTTGAAGGAATCAGTTACCAAGCCATAAGAGTGAACTTTGTATGATTAAACACCTTAGCTAAGTGTTAAATCAAATTTAGGGCACTCTCATAACCTGTAAGATCGAAATAACTCAGAAAAACCCAAAACATTTCAGTTTGGCTTCATAATAAACATGGTGGTGGAACCATCCAATATTTTACCTTCATAAAAGCTAAATTGTTTCCATCGGGCGACTCCATTAGCCCCAGTAGGCCTATTCCTCATCTAGGTCTCCAAATCTCTTTAGGACTGTGTTAACCAGCCTTGAAGAAGTTTAGAAGCCTAGCCCCATACTAGATAAAATGTCCTGAGAGGTGAAGCTCCCAAAAACAGTCCCTAAAAACCTCAACCTCTCTCATTTTTGAAAAACAGTTTGGCTTCAAATAGGATCAATACTAGATCCCATCCAGACCCAAATCCTCCTTTAATTGTTGACAATCCAGAGAGAATTATGTGGCAAACTTCTAACTCTGGAAAATCAGCTGCTAATAGGAGCCTCTTAATAAAAAAAAATTTCCCTGAAAACCTTGTTGTTTTTGAGGATTTAAACTTTGATTTACATCATACAAAGAACATTTTTAGAACTAGATCTCAAGGTGACTTAAACCAAACTGACCTTGATATTGCATATTTGCAACAAAACTTCAGTAGAGAAGCCTCAGATTCCACTCCTCCTGATTCCCAGCTTCTTCATCACTTTAGTCTTTTTCACAACAAGTCTGCTCAAAATCAGTTTGCTGGCCGAAGTATTTCTTCCACTCCAATTCATACTACCACTGTGAAAAACACTCCTGTTTAGCCCACTTTCACTCCAGTAAATCCACCCCTTGTAAATCCACCCTTATTTCCAGCTATGGCAACATGGTATTCCCCAATAGTGTTACCACAGCCTCTACTTCCCCTACCAAATGATTACCAATCCAAAATCCCTCATTTCACTAGAAAAGAGTCTACAACAGCCCAACATCATGTAGATAGGATGGAAGATGCTTTCAATTACATGGAGATAAAAGAAGAAACTGTGAAGATTAGGATCTTCGCCCAAAGTTTAGGAGGAGATGTAAAGAAATGGTTTAAAAACTTACCTCCTAACAACATAAATGATCTCCCTGCCTTGCATCAAAAATTCATCGACAAATGGGAACTCAAAAAGAATCCTCTCCAAATACTAGAAGAGTATAGTAGCCTCAAGAGAAACCAAGGGGAGAGTGTTCATGAGTACTCCACTAGGTTCAATAGTGTTTACAATGCTCTTCCACCTCACATGAAACCTCCTCAAGGCATGGCCTTAGTAAGGTATCCCGAAGGCCTTGATGCTGAAATGACTTATCAGTTAAGGGAGAGAGACTACTTAACCTTAGAAGACGTGCAGAAAGGAGCTGTGAGCGTAGAATCAAACATAATTGAGAAAATAAATAGGTTGAGATTAGAGAAGAGGGTAACTTATAAAGATGACCTACTACCTTCAACCTCAACTTCTAACACAATAATTGACAACCTAGTGAAGGCAATGGAGAGGATGCTTGAGAAGATCAATTTAAATGAGAGAGTGCCACCAAGAGAACCTCAAAACAACCAAAACAGAAATAGAAATCAGAATTATAGAAGAGAAAACAATCAAGATAAGAAAAAATAAAGTGACCAACAGATTAGACCTCCCTTCCAACAGAAATATGTAGTTCAATATGAGGAAGATAGGGAGTTGGAAAGGTTGGGAGAATCTCATGTAAACTTGATTGGATCAGACAGTGGGCATGATGTTTTCCTCACTGAAGAAGAACAAGGTTTCTTCTCTGATCACAGTACAAACACCTATGAAGATTCTGATGACATATATTGGGGTTTGAAAATGCAATAATGGAGGTGCACAAACAATATAATCTTAGGAGCAAGGGGAACATAGATGATTCAAAGGAAAAAAACACTAATTCTCCTATCAAGAAAAACACAGAAACTCAGCCCAAAAAGACAGCAGAAAAAACCAACATTTTGACCAAGAAACCAGAAATAAAAAAATACAAAAGTGTCCAGCTAAATGTTGAATAGAGTACCCCTAGCACCTCACCTAGTGGTCTTAATAAAACTGTCCCAATTATCAGTCAAACAAGGTTCAGCAAATCAAAATTGCTGAAAAGAATTTAATTGAAAAGACAAATGTAAATACAAACAAGTCAATTGTTCCTTTCATCCTTGAGGGAGAGATTGCTAAGATAAAAATTACCATCCCCCTAGCTGAACTAGTAACCCAAGAGGTGTACAAAAACCAAGTTTTGAAAGCTTTAAACTTAGGAAGTGATACTGACACCCTAAACTTGACAGATGACAAACCTGAGTTGTTGTTTGGTCCAGAAGTTGAAGGAAAATACCAAGACGGGGTTTTCCCTCCCTTCTATGATAGCTTGAACATACACAAGAAAATTTTACACAATGCCATGTTATATTTAGGAGCTTCACACAATCTAATGCCCAAGGTGGTAATGGAAAGCTTAGGCTTAGAAAATACTAAACCATACAAAGACTTGTATTCCTTTGACTCAAGCAGAGTCAAATGTTTGGGTTTAATCAAAGATTTGTGTGTTAACTTATCCCAAATCCCTGCTAAGAGTTTAGTCATGGACATAGTTGTAGCTGACATTCCCCCTAAGTATGGCATGCTCTTATCAAGATCTTGGAGAGAAAAACTTCAGGGAAGCCTTCAAATGGACATGTCTTATGCCACCATCCCTGTTTTCAACCAAAATAGAAGACTACAGGGAATCTCACATGAAGTACATGGTGATAAACATAGAAAAACCAAACAACTCTCCAATCTATTCTATTCAATCGAGTTTAGATTCCTTTATCTTATGTAATGAAGATGAGATCACTCAACAAGATAAGGAAAACATAGACCCAATCAATTCACTAGAACAATCAAGTCTTCCCTCCAATCAAATTCAAAACATTGACAATAAACAGCAACAAGAAAATGAAAATGAGCCAAATATACTTTGGACAATAAACTTCGATGGATCCTGTAATAGAAAAATTGCAGGATCAGGTGTTTGGATTCAAAATACGAATCAGATTTTTTCATATAAATTAGATTTCCCATGCACTAACAATATTGCTGAGTATGAAGCACTTCTCCTAAGCTTACAATTGCTTAAAAAACTAGAAGCCCAGAGGATATCAATCTTAGGAGATTCTGAACTTATCATAAGACAAATCAAAGGAGAATACTCAACTAGAAATCCAAGGCTTAGGGAGTATCGGAACACTGCCCTTGATTTATTAAAAACCTTTGAAAAATATGAACTTATTTTCATTCCTAGAGCACTAAATCATCTAGCAACTGAACTCGCTTTCAATGCCAACAATTGTCAAATACCTTAGATAAATCACCAGCTTAACGTAAAATTAAAACTCAAGCCTGTTGTGCCTGATAACGAAGATCACTTGCAAGTGTTTGATTCAGACAAACACATAGATGATTTCTTGAAATCAGAAAATGATTTCAGCATACCAATATCAGAAACCAGCCATAAAGAAAATTGTTTGTATATTGAACAAATCCCAGAAGTTGAAATCACATATACTGATGATATAAATCATTATGAAAATCCTTTTGAAGTAGAGACAATTGACAACATAGGCCAAGAAGACTTGGAAGTTTTACAATAAAAAAATGATAAAATTCCAAGAGGTCTGTCACGTTTAGAACACCTTTTTTATTTTAATGATGTAGCCAAAGAACCGAGAATGGAGCTTGTGGAAACAAATGTAGAAGAGCATGACATAGGCAGTCTAGCAGAACCCAAGATGATCAAACTGTCTAGCACTCTCCCAGCTCACATAAAATTGCAATATTAGAGTTGTTCAAAGAGTTTAAAGATGTTTTTTCTTGGGGATACAAAGACCTGAAATCCTATGATACCAGCATCATTCAACACAAAATCCCTCTCAAAGAAAATCAAAAGCCTTTGAAACAAAAGCTAAGGAGAATAAACCCTCTTTTACTCCCTTTAGTTAACGAAGAAATTGAAAAGATGCATGCTGCTGGGATCATTATACAAATTAGATATTAAGAGTGGGTATCAAACTTAGTCTCTGTTAGAAATAAAACAGGGAAAATCAGGCTCTGTATTGACTTCAGAAATTTAAACAAAGCCTCTTTAAAAGACAACTAACCCTTACCCAAGATGGACCATATACTTAAAAGGGTAGTTGGGTCAAGAAGGATATCCCTCTTAGATGGGTTCTTGGGTTACAACCAGGTGTTAGTGCTCCCAAGTGATCAAATCAAAACTTCTTTTACCACACCTTGGGGCACCTTTATGTATGTCAAAATACCTTTTGGATTAATGAACGCAGGGGCCACCTTCCAAAGGGCCATGTACATAGCCTTTTCTGAAGATATTGGCTATTTCATAATCTTTTACCTTGATGACATAACCATTTTCTAAAAAACTAATGAGGAACATTTGATTCACCTGAGGAAAGTTTTTGAGAAGTGTAGGAAATTTGGCTTATCATTGAATCCCAAGAAAACACTCTTTGGTCTCCAAGAAGGTAAACTTCTTGGCCATATAATTTCGGAAGAGGGAATCAAAATAGACCCTACAAGGATAGATGGCATATTACAAATCAATCATCCAAGAAGCCTCAAAGAGTTGCAATATTTCATCGGAAATATCAATTTTCTGAGGAGGTTTATCCCTAATCTTGCTGAGCTGTTAAAAAACATCACAAACATGGTTAAGAAAGATGTCGGTGTAAAATGGACTTTACTAGCTAAACAATCATTTGAACTGGTCAAACAAGCTCTTACTCAAACACCAGTCCTGATTAGTCCAAATTTCACCAAAGACTTTTATATCTTTTCTTTTGCATCTGAATATACAATAGCTACAGTTTTACTTCAAAAGAATGACTTGGGGCAAGAACAACCAATATCCTTCTTTAGTAGGGCCTTAAGAGATGCTCCTCTCAAATATAACCTCATGGAGAAGCAAGCCTTAGCATTATTGAAAGCATTAAAAGAATTTAGGGTCTATATTTTACACTCTCACATAATTGCTTGTGTTCCACATACTATTGTCAAGGACATTCTAAGTCAAGAACCTAATGGTAAAAGGGGAAAATGGATTGCAACTATTCTTGAGTATGACTTAGAAATCAGGCCCACCAAATTAGTTAAAGGGCAAAGATTAGCAAAACTTATGGCTGAGTCTAATTTCCAAGCACTGGACATGAATATGGTAGACGTGTTGGAAGAAATAGAAGAATCTATTGCTCCTTTTGTTGAAGAAACATTTTTGAATTATCCGTGGTATGCTGATATTATTTATGTACTTTTATATTTGAATGCCCCTCCTTCTTTGTCTAAAACTAAATCTAGATTTTTGAAACAAAAATCTTTGATTTTTTGCATCTTAGATGGGGTATTATATTGGAAAAATACTGTTGGAATTTTTCTTAAATGTTTACTTGAAGATGATGCAGGAAAAATCATGCATGAATTGCATGATGGAGAATGTGGATGACACCTGTACTGGAAGGCCACAGCGAACAAAATTCTTAGATCTGGTTACTATTGGCCTACCCTTTTCCCATACACTCAGAAGCTAGTCATGTCTTGCCATAAATGTCAAATTTTTGATGGCAAGAGAAAACTCCTTCCATTACCTTTACATCCTATCAGAGTTGAGGCACCTTTTCAACAATGGGGTCTAGACTTCATTGGAGAAATCCACCCATCTTCCTCAGCCCAACATAAGTGGATCCTCACGGCCACTAACTTCTTCACCAAGTGGATAGAAGCTATACCTTCCAGAAATGCTAATGACTCTATCATTATTAAGTTCCTTGAAACAAATATCCTATCCAGATTTGGTTGTCCCAAAAAAATCATAACAGACAATGATGTTGCTTTTAAATCTAAGAATATGGTTGATTTCTATTACAAATACCACATAACCTTGGGCCATTCCACTGCTTACTATCCCCAAGGGAATGGATTGGCTGAATCTTCCAACAAGAGCCTCATCAATATCATTAAAAAACTGTTGGAACAAAATCAGAAATCATGGCACAACAAACTGGTTCATGCCTTATGGGTTGATAGGTTAACTACAAAGAAATCAATAAATATGCCCCCCTATCAGCTAGTTTATGGCATGGATGTAGTCTTTCCCACCTCGTTGGGAGTGCCAGTCATGAGGCTCCTTCAAGAAGTACAAGTTGAAGAGAATGATATGCAAAGGAGAATAAATCAAACCATCCATTTATAGCAGACCAGAGAAGAATTTTATGAGAGAACACAATTGGTCCAAGAAAATATGAAGAAAATTTTTGACAGGAAAACTAAGGCAGACAATTTCCAAGTTGGAAATATTGTTTTTAAGTGGGATTCAAGGAGAGAAGAGAAGGGAAAACATGGCAAGTTTGAGAACTTGTAGAAAGGGCCATATATTATCCATGCTGAGAGGGGTCACAATGCATTTTTCTTGAAAGAATTGAATGGAGAAGATCTGCATGGAGGTCCTGTCAATGGAAGAATGTTGAAGCATTACTTCTGCCAGGAATCATAAGTTTCAAAGCATTTTATTTTTTCATTATAAATATCATAGTCTGAACATTGCATTCAAAGTTAAAAATAAAAGATACAAAAACAGAGAAAGAAAGAAAAGAGGGCAAATTTTAAAAACAGGAAAGGTACAGCCCCATACCAAAAAGAGAAATAAATTTGAAAGTGTGCAAGCTTAAATGCCACTCCTAAAGAAAACACTTCTAGTTAGTCAAATAGCCTAATCTTGACTAATTATTTTTAAATTTTATGTTGATAGGATAGTGAATTCAATTTGCCAAACTGCTTAATCTTGGCTTATCAGTAGATAGTTTAGGATAGAAATCAAAGGTTCAAACATGCTCAAAATTTGAACCTAAGTTTCCAAAGAGACTGACTCACATCTGTTCCAAATTATGAGTCAAAAAGGATAAAAATCTAGTTCTAATCAGCTTAAAATCTGAACCAGTTGATAAAGGCAAGACAGATCAAAAAAGGTCAAAATAGAGCTAAAAAAGAAAAAGAAAAAAAGGGGGGAAGGAAATGCTTAGAAATTTCAGATCTCAAGCCTTCCGTTTTTTATTTAATTTTCTACAGAATAAACGTTTATGTGCATCTTGTTTTTATGCCATAGATCACAGAAAGTCAAACAACTCAATCTTGACTTGGTTGTTTTTAAATTGTTGTTGTAGAATTTAGTGAATAAAATATGTTGGAAAGTTTAATCCCAACAAATAGTAGATTAGGTGGAGAATCATATGGGCTCAATTGTTTAATCTGATTCCATGGAGAAATAAGGAGTAGAAATAGATTAGATTTCCCGCTTTCAAAAGAATAAAATGTTGTAAAGGAGTTTTCCAATCCAAGTGCACTCTGAAGAAGAAAAAATGTTAGATATGTAGGATTGGGTAGGTAGACAGCTTGTTGATGAAAGATCCATTGTTTTTATGGTTGCTAATATTTTTTCAGAGCAAAACAATATCATACAAGGAAAGAAAGGTAGCCCAATGGATGAGGCACAGGTCAGCTTCCCAGAGAAAGCAAGTCTGAAGTTCTTGATGCCTTCAAGAAGGCACCATCCCCAAGTGGAGCCATTGTTAACCACCTATACAATTTGTTATACCAAAAGGTGGCTAAATCATTTTGGAGCCTTCAAGGAACAAATTTTATTGCAAAAAGTGTTGGCTCTTGAAGACTCTTGAAGGCCTCATGCCTCTGTTCAAATCTTCATTGCTATGCTCATTTCACACTCTGGAATCTGCTGATTTCAAAAACAAAATACTATTGCAAACACCATTTTCCCCTTCCTTCCACTTCCAAGACTAACCTCATTTCGATGCCTTTATTCCCCATAAAATCCCTCATTTTTCATATTCTCCCTCTCCCCCATCGAAGCCCCCTTCGAGGAGGTTTAAGACCCTTTCTTTGCCTTATCGAAACCCCCCAAAATCCATTAAAAACATCAAAATTGCATAAAAATCACATTTTTTATGTATTGTAGACTTAAGCCCCCTTGGGCTAAGTCCTCAACCCTTCCCCCCCATACGCCTTGGAGCTGGAACCAAGCGCTGCTCATCCAAGCACTTTTCGCATCGCCCGATGCCGATTAGCCCTGCATCCATTAACCCCCGAGTCATATGGCTTTCCATATCGACCATGGCCCTGCAGACGGACGCCAGGCCGTATTGAAAATTAATGTTTCACCTCCGAAGATTAAACCTTCGTTCATATAAATTTGTCGGTTTTTATTATATCCTAAAGTTTTCCACTGGTGCAAAGTTCTAGTCACTCTCCACCATCGATTTGATCTGCAGATCGACGGTGCGTAGTCTATCGCCTTGGTGGTCCCTGCCAGCCACTGAATATTGCAAAACCAAGCAGAATTCATCACACCAATTTTGAGAGGGAGGTGGTTTTTCCCCGATCGGTAGCGATGTCATTCACCGACCGACACATTGCCTCGAGCACTATTGAAAAAACCGCCCTCATCGCGCATTAAAGTTCGGACGTGGAGTGGGCGCGATATTGATGTGTGCCATCCGATCTGAGGCCACTCATCGGACGATGATCGTGCTTTGAAAAAGCCCGACAGATAAGTGAAGGTACAGTGTGGTCATTAAAGGATCTCCACCGTAAATTTGATCGGCAGATCGACGGCCCATAAACTCCATCACCCGTTTCCCTCATCCACAGCGGCAGTCAATGGTCCCACAGATCCAGTGGTCCCAGCGCCACATCAGAGTCCACGTGGCATGATTTAATTGGGGCAGGTCTTGTTGTTTCCCCTCACAGTCAGCAGATTCGGACCCGAGGAATTTATACAGCATGATTTTATTAACCATTTTTGAGGTCCGGGCGTATTTTATAAGGTTTTTGACATACGATCTCCACCGTTGATCGTGTGGCCTGATCTCATCCGATGGCCCACGTTTGTCCCGATTCCCAAACGCCATTTTTCACCATTTTTCGCCGAAACAAAGGTTTTCACCCCTTTTTTCTCCATTTTTCGTTATTTCTCGAATAGAGCAACTCATTCTCTTTGACTTTTCACCCTCGCCCCTGACCATCCATCTCTGCGCGATCGACGGTTCTGATTTAATTTCCTCCTCCACTCTCCTTTGATCTCTTCTGATAAGTCTTGACCATTGGATGATGCCATACAACGACCACACTCTCCCCACATGTCCTTCCAAAGTAGTTAACCTATAAATGCAGGATTTCATAATTTTTTTCGTATTTTGCAGGGTTTAAATGGTTTTTCCGCCATGCTGAAGAAAATTCAAAGGCTGAGGGTGACGATCCTCTTGCCTTTGATTTGTCAAAGAGAATCATTCACAGGGTTTAAACTCCATGTTTCATCAATGATTCATGAGGCATTGATGCCATTAAATCCCTGTGAAACCCTGCACACCAACGAACACAGCAAGTCAAGCACAAATCAAAAAATATCAGTGTCGAAGACAGGAAACACACCAGAACAGAAATATTGAAGACAGATATTTGGGGATTACATCTAAGATGGTTTATCAAAAGCCTAATCCCCAATTAAAACACATTTAACAGAAAAATCATAAAGTTTCATCAGACAGAAAACCTCCACCGCCATATCTGAGGCAAATTGATTCCTCCCAGCTACCACAGTGCCACCTGTGCCTCAAAGAATTCAAACAAAGGCCAAAGTTATTGATCAAGATTAGATATTTGCCTCAAGCACATCAGACTAGTTATGTCTGCCAAGGAACTTAATGTAAAGAATATCAACAGAGTAACTATTACACAACACAGAGCCTCAAAGGTCAAAAGAGCTCCCACCAAGCTTAAGCCTTAATGTCAATTATTTAAAACAGAGGACACCTATGTAAGCTTCTTCATTGAGCCCCCCAAAGGCCAAGAAGCCATTAAGACTGTATTAATTATCTTTGGAGATATTTTATCAGGTCTCACCTCCTCATTCTTATATAAATACTACTAAAGAAGATGAGAAACTGTTGGTTGGTTGATCACTAGTTGTAATACTGAAACTCTCTGAAATAATACAGAATCTGTTGAAGTTGAAGAACAAATTGAAGTCTTGGAAGTCTTGATGATGTTTTTGCATGCTTGTTCCTGAGAAGGCTCTATCATTGGATCCATGAGCTTGGTTGTTGGTGAATTATTCTGAACTGTTTAATGTTTTCTCCTGTTTTCATTCCGTTCCATAATTTCTTACTACAGTAGGTTGAAAGTTTTAGGCTAAGAAATGACTCCTGGAAGCACCTTAGACGTGTTCATACTTCATTGTTTCATGTTTTCTTCTGCTGAGGTATTTTAGAGTCTTTAATCTGTCTCTTTAGTCCTCATGCTCGTTTATTTCCTTAATAGTTCGAATAGTTGGTTTCAGCATGATTTATGGTTCTCCTTGCTTGTCTGTTGCCACTTAAAGACTGTTATTGAAGTCTCCCTTTGAAGTTATTTTGTTTACAGTAAGTCAAGGAGGTATGTTCTGATCTTTCCCTTTGTCCTTACTTAAACATTTGTCTTAAAGGTATTTTATAGTTGTGATCATAGATGTGTTAGGTGTCCCCTCTTCTATGACTGCAATTATCAGTGAATATTTTATGTTTTCTAAAGTCATTTAAAATAAAATCTTTGAGGAAATAGGGTGTTCCTTGAATCTTAGATTTCATTTTAAAATTTGTCTTGAAGTCATTATTTTCTTAAGGAATATTTGTAGAATTTATGGTTAGCCCTGTCTATCAAATATTTCTTTATTATTCAAGTTATGTTTTCAAGTTCCCTTCATTGAGAATCAAATTTCTCTTTCCAAATCATTGATGTCCATCTCATTTAAAAACCAAAGGATCCTATGGCCAAGTTAGATTTTCCCTCTAATATCCCATATCCATTGATGAGTATGTTATGACCTCTTCTTGACTACATTTCCCAATGAACCAGATGTTTGTCCATTCTATATATCTTTCCTAGACCTTTCGTGTTCTGCTGTATCAATTCAACCAAACAAATAAACAAACACCTGCACTTAATAACTAGTATAAAACCAATACTCAAAGCACACAAGATAAACCTTTGCAAACAAACATTTGAGAGATACCTCTCTGAGAACAGGAGGACTAGATCTTGTAACTCTAAATATTGGTTCTGATGTTGCCTTGTCTTTTGATTTGCCAAAATATCAAAACACAGGACACCAACACAAAGAATCTCGCAAGAGCCTCCCATGCATATGTAGGGATTGAGACGACATCGAATCAAGTCCCCGTCTAGGCCTTTACTGAATTAATCGAGCCACGTGAAACAAAACTTATGAATGAAACTACCTGCCAAGAGAACGACATGTAATGGCCCTTCTATTTCATTCTCGTCCCTCTTTGCGATCTTCAAACCCTTCCTCTATGCCATTCTTCAGATCTCCAAACCCTATATTCCTAATCACTTTTTATTAAAAACAATTTATTTAAAAACAATATTTAAAGTCCATATAAATAATAATACAACATTAATTTTCATTAGTTTAATAAAGTTTTTAGAGTTATAGATTTATCTCAACTTCTCATGAGTTGAGAGATAAAAAAATTCAAGATGCAAGCCTCTTTTTTAGTACACTTGAGGAAAGGTTTGCACTTTGAGATTTGATTCTCTCGATTTTTCTAAATAGTTGTTTATATATATTTTTAAACTGTAGTGGAATATTATATTAGTAAGAAAACCAACCCTAGATTGTGGCACAATTGTTTACATAAACATTCCCTCCAGACCAGTTATACTTGACTATCATTATTTTCTTTAACTGTCAGTTTGTTTACCATTATAAGAAATGCAAGACCTTTGGAGGTGTACTCTCCTCAAAAGACTTGTAAAAACTGACGAATTGTACATTGCATAGAAAAATTTGGACAATTTTTCTAGAATATCCATCTTGGCAATTCTCCTCCAAAGGAGTAAATTTCATGTCCAACGCTATAATGTTACCATTTATTTCTTCAGTTGAACTAGAAGAAATGTGCTATGAGAAGGATATTTGCAGATCCTCTAGAAGTTGTTTGAGGGCTTCCCACTCATCTTCCATTCTTTTGTGTTGAAATTTTCAACAACAAACAGTGAAATGGCATCCAAAAATAAAATCCAGAAAATTGCACCCATAAATGGCTACTATGTGAGTATTTTTATTTAATTATCCCTTAATTAAATTGAAATTAAAATGTAATTTCATCTCATAACAACTTGTATGAGTTAACTAAGCGACATAGACTTAGTTAGCTCAATAATTTCGAGTTGAGGGTTAAAGGTGAGACATGTAGAGTGATTCTATTATTTTCAGGTTCCAGTTGCAGTTGTAGCACTAGTGTGGTGTGAGTGTAATCAGTTAACTCAAATTAATTGAGTTAAAATCAGTTTAACTAGTTCTAACTGAGTGATGAACTAGTGAGAGGTCAAGTGAGTTAAATTAGATTTGATTCACAAGTAGTGATCTATCAAGTGACTAATGATTCATTATTAATATTTGCATGCATGTCAATTATGATGACGACCCCGTTGAGACAGACTTTAAAGGGAAGCAAACTATCAGTTGTATTACTACTGAATTTCCTGCGCACAATTATAAAGTCAGAGGAAGACTCATGAAGGATTGCACGATCAAGGAAGGTTGCAATTCCTATTTAATAGGAATTATTTTTCCTAAGTATCGTGTGAGCAAGGCAGGCTGAAGATGGGTAGGAAATTGGCTATGTATTGCTCCAATTTTGCCTAGATCAGTGTGAGACAATTGGTAGAGTGTATGAGGTTGTGGTGAGCACACATTCATTGTATTGTTCATGATTCCTTGGTTGATTATACAATAAATATGGAGGGGTTTTGAGAAGTTGCTTTCCCCAGGAAAATCTTGTGTTGTGCGATTGATTTACTTCTTTCTCTTACTTGCATGTGATTAAGCGATCATGATTTATATTCCGCAAAAATTTTGTAGAAGGATTCAGTATATTGTTTTAGTACATTGCATGATTGGATTGAATTCGTTGGTGTAATTTATAAATGGTCTAAGAGCTTCTATATAATTTCTACATGGAGGGGTTATGAGCAGTTTCTTTCCCCAGGGAACTCTTTTGTTGTGCGATTGATTTACTTATTTCTCTTACTTGCATGTGATTGAGCGATCATGATTTATATTTCGCAAATATTGTAGAAGGATTCAGTCTCTTTTTTTAGTACATTGCATGATCATATTGAATCCATTGGTGTAATTGGTGTAATACATTCAATCCCTCTAACACCAGAGTAAATGGAAGCCAAAGAAGACCATTCGTTCTTCCATAAGAGTACCAGAGATTAATGCTTAGGATTTAAAGTAGAATGGGCTTCGGTCCCTTCGTTCTGGTCTGAGTTTAATGTTTTATTTAGTGCTTCACCTACCTCCTCTACTCTCTTTCAGCTACATAAAATCCCTGAGAAATTATTGTAAATATTGTTGTTCGGTTGTTGCTGTTGCTGTTAGAGGGATTCATTTGGACTGTTAGAACAGTCTTGGGAGGGAGTAACAGAGTAGTTTGTATTGTAATAGGCTGGGAGGAGAAGTTTGGATTGCATTTAGCCATTGATCTCAGTGTATATGACTGGTTTTGCATAATTAATCAAGCACATTTCACAGGATCCTGGTCTATTACTATTGGTGATGTTTTTCTTACTCTGTTTATTACATTTCATGCTATTCATTGTTCTACTGGCTTGCATCAGAAATCTGGCATAGGATTTTCCCTTGTTAGGCACCCTATGCTTCTGCTCTCCTTGCCTTAGATTTTTTCTGCTTAATGTGTTATCTAAGGGTTGATTTCAGTTAATTTAACCAGTGTAGTGGATGTCATTGCCTGCTAGTTGATGTATAGATTAAATGAATCTGTCCTTAGATGTTCTTGTTGGGTTTAAGCTGGAAGATTTGGGAACACTGGGGATTAGAGTTAGCCCTGTCCACTAGGATCCTTGTGCGACCAGCTGGCCTTTCTAAGATCTCTTTGTTAAACTTATCTCTGTTTTTTCTTTGGATCATGCTAAAGCTGACTTGGAGTTAAATGACCTCTAGTCCGATCTATAAGCTACCCCTTCGTCCCTCCTTTGAGAGCTGCCTTTGAGCATGTCCAAGTAGGTCTGGAGTTAAATGACCTCTGACCTGATCTATAGATAGAAATTGGGTTTCTTTCCTTCTTTCACTTTCTTTCCTTCATTTTCCATCCCATCATCTATCTAAAAAGATCCTTTAGTGTAGATGACTTGCCCTCTAAAAGCCTTGGTTAGTTGTTGCAAGTAATTCTCCTTTCATGACTCCATAGCCCAATGGATGGCACTTTCTTGACCTACCCTCTTTGTTGAAGCATCCTGCTATTTTGTTCTTTTCCTTCCATCACTTTCTCAGTCTATGATCTCATGACCAACCCAGCAACCAACCAACCAAATCACTTTAAAACCCCCCTTTGTGCTTCATAACTAGCCTAACATCTCATTTTGAGCTTTCAAAGATATATCATTCTTTTTTTTATTGGAGAGATCCCTCTCCAGGTCTAGGAGGGCTAGATCCTAGGACCCCAAAGTGGTTCTGATGTTGTCTCATCTTTTGGTCTTGCCAATCTGGCCAAAACATGGGAACCCCAACACCTTTGAAACCTGAGTTAATTTTATCAAAAGCAACTCTTTATAGGGTTCTATCATGTTAGGTGGCACTCTAGAATTACCACAACCAAATTATGAATGAAGTTTCCTTGGTCCCTAGACTCCATAGTTGTAACAAGATAGTTGTTTAACTTGCAAAGGAAGATTGTTTATTAAATTTTAAATTTTTAGTCACTTTTTTAGTTAATTATCATTTTTTTATTAAATATATTTTATGAAAAGTTTTATTAAATTGTATTTATATCATATATATCATATAATTTATACTCTGTTGGAATCCCAATTCAAGTCTGAATTCCCGTGCCTCCTGCACTTTCCCATATTTATACAGGAAACCCTTGTTTCCTGGAGATGTTCATCCATTTATATGCCATCTCGAGTGCACAAGTCTTGAAAGTATCTTAGCGAGGCAAGGGCGGGACAGATCCAGACGACGATCTGTTCGAAGATCATGGAAGGATTCAGGTGATCTCTCCACTCTTTATTTCTGTACATGTTGTTCGTAATAATGAAGAACCATCTTGTTCCTGAACTTACGTGTTAATATCTATTTGCATATGCGAAAAGATTGATTATCAAGCATTCATTATGGTTTATATAATGTTTCACATGAATTACACTAACGTTTAGGAGAAATATATGATGTACAACTAGGTTTCCGTGCATGTTCTTTCTTGTTTTCCAGGTTGAAGGAGGAAGAAGGGTTGCTGGGGGTTTGGACCCCGCAGGATCTACATCGAACGTAGGACTACGGGTGAGTTCTACTATCGTTGTTATCTAGTTTTT
The DNA here is from genome assembly GCA_034641835.2 of Pinus albicaulis. Lineage (NCBI taxonomy): Eukaryota > Viridiplantae > Streptophyta > Pinopsida > Pinales > Pinaceae > Pinus > Pinus albicaulis. The sequence continues at coordinate 243,907 of JAXQQM020090946.1, read as the reverse complement.
AGAATTTAAGTGTGGTTGTGTGTGAGTCCTTCTAAATAGCATGCCCTGATCTGTGGAGGTTTTGACCCAACAAACCTCTAGGGTGTTTTTCCCCAAAACACCTCCTAATTCCCAGCTTCTTCATCACTTTAGTCTTTTTCACAACAAGTCTGCTCAAAATCAGTTTGCTGGCCCAATTATTTCTTCCACTCCAATTCATACTACCATTGTGCAAAACACTCCTGTTTAGCCCACTTTCACTCCAGTAAATCCATCCCTTGTAAATCTACCCTCATTTCCAGCTATGGCAACATGGTATTCCCCACTAGTGTTACCACAGCCTCTACTTCCCCTACCAAATGATTACCAATCCAAAATCCCTCATTTCACTTGAAAAGAGTCTACAACAGCCCAACATCATGTAGATAGGATGGAAGATGCTTTCAATTACATGGAGATAGAAGAGGAAACTGTGAAGATGAGGATCTTCGCCCAAATTTTAGGAGGAGATGTAAAGAAATGGTTTAAAAACTTACCTCCTAACAACATAAATGATCTCCTTGCCTTGCATCAAACATTCATCAACAAATGGGAACTCAAAAAGAATCCTCTCCAAATACTAGCAGAGTATAGCAGCCTCAAGAGAAACCAAGGGGAGAGTGTTCATGAGTACTCCACTAGGTTCAATAGTGTTTACAATGCTCTTCCACCTCACATGAAACCTCCTCAAGGCATGGCCTTAGTAAGGTATCCCGAAGGCCTTGATGCTGAAATGACTTATCAGTTAAGGGAGAGAGACTACTTAACCTTAGAAGACATGCAGAAAGGAGCTATGAGCGTAGAAGCAAACATAATTGAGAAAAGAAATAGGTTGAGATTAGAGAAGAGGGTAACTTATAAAGATGACCTACTACCTTCAACCTCAACTTCTAACACAAGAATTGACAACCTAGTGAAGGTAATGGAGAGGATGCTTGAGAAGATCAATTTAAATGAGAGAGTGCCACCAAGAGAACCTCAAAACAACCAAAATAGAAATAGAAATCAGAATTATAGAAGAGAAAACAATCAAGATAAGAAAAAATAAAGCGACCAACAGATTAGACCTCCCTTCCAACAGAACTATGTAGATCAATATGAGGAAGATAGGGAGTTGGAAAGGTTGGGAGAATCTCATGTAAACTTGATTGGATCAGACAGTGGAGATGATGTTTTCCTCACTGAAGAAGAGCAAGGTTTCTTCTCTGATCACAGTACAAACACCTATGAATATTCTAATGACTATAGATTGGGGTTTGAAAATGCAATAATGGAGGTGCACAAACAATATGATCTTAGGAGCAAGGGGAACATAGATAATTCAAAGGACAAAAACACTAATTCTGCTATCAAGAAAAACAAAGAAACTCAGCCCAAAAAGACAGCAGAAAAAACCAACATTTTGACCAAGAAACCAGACATAAATAAAGACAAAAGTATCCAGCCAAATGTTGAACAGAGTAACCCTAGCACTTCAGCTAGTGGTCCTAATAAAACTGTCCCAGTTACCAGTCCAAACAAGGTTTAGCAAATCAAAATTTCTGAAAAGAATTCAATTGAAAAGACAGATGTAAATACGAACAAGTCAATTTTTCCTTTCAGCCTTGAGGGAGAGATTGCTAAGATAAAAATTACCATCCCCCTAGCTGAACTAGTAACCCAAGAGGTGTACAAAAACCAAGTTTTGAAAGCTTTGAACTTAGGAAGTGATACTGACACCTTAAACTTGACAGATGACAAACCTGAGTTGTTGTTTGGTCCAGAAGTTGAAGGAAAATATCAAGAAGGGTTTGTCCCTCCCTTATATGTTAGCTTGAACATACACGAGAAAATTTTACACAATGCCATGTTAGATTCAGGAGCTTCACACAATCTAATGCCCAAGGTGGTAATGGAAAGCTTAGGCTTAGAAATTACTAAACCATACAAAGACTTGTATTCCTTTGACTCAAGCAGAGTCAAATGTTTGGGTTTAATCAAAGATTTGTGTGTTAACTTATCCCAAATCCCTGCTAAAAGTTTAGTCATGGACATAGTTGTAGCTGACATTCCCCCTAAGTATGCCATGCTCTTATCAAGATCTGGGGGAGCCAAACTTCAGGGAAGCCTTCAAATGGACATGTCTTATGCCACTATCCCTGTTTTCAACCAAAACAGAAGACTACAGGGAATCTCACATGAAGTACATGGTGAGAAACATAGAAAAACCAAACAAATCTCCAATATATTCTATTCAATAGAGTTTAGATTCCTTTATCTTATGTAATGAAGATGAGATCACTCAACAAGATAAGGAAAACATAGACCCAATCAGTTCACCAGAAAAATCAAGTCTTCCCTCCAATCAAATTCAAAACATTGACAATCAACAGCAACAAGAAAATGAAAATGAGCCAAATATACTTTGGACAATAAACTTCGATGGATCTTGTAATAGAAAAAGTGCAGGAGCAGGTGTTTGGATTCAAAATACAAATCAGATTTTTTCATATAAATTAGATTTCCCATGCACTAACAATATTGCTGAGTATGAAGCACTTCTCCTAAGCTTACAATTGCTTAAACAACTAGAAGCCCAGAGGATATCAATCTTAGGAGATTCTGAACTTATCATAAGACAAATCAAAGGAGAATACTCAAATATAAATCCAAGGCTTAGGGAATATCGGAACGCTGCCCTTGATTTATTAAAAACCTTTGAAAAATATGAACTTATTTTCATTCCTAGAGCACTAAATCATCTAGCAAATGAACTCGCTTTCAACTCCAACAATTGTCAAATACCTTAGATAAATCATCAACTTAACGTAAAAGTAAAAATCAAGCCTGTTGTGCCTGATAACGAAGATCACTTGCAAGTGTTTGATTCAGACAAACAGATAGATGATTTCTTGAAATCAGAAAATGATTTCAGTATACCAATATCAGAAACCAGCCATAAAGAAAATTGTTTGTATATTGAACAAATCCCAGAAGTTGAAATGACATATACTGCTGATATAAATCATTATGAAAATCCTTTTGAAGTAGAGACAATTGAAAACATAGGCCAAGAAGACTTGGAAGTTTTACAATGCAAAAATGATAAAATTCCAAGAGGTCTAGCACCTTTAGAACACCTTTTTTATTTTAATGATGTAGCCAAAGAATCGAGAATGGAGCTTGTGGAAACAAATTTAGAAGAGCATGACATAGGCACTCTAGTAGAACCCAAGATGATCAAACTGTCTAGCACTCTCCCAGCTCACATAAAATTGCAATATATAGAGTTGTTCAAAGAGTTTAAAGATGTTTTTTCTTGGGGATGCAAAGACCTGAAATCCTATGATACCAGCATCATTCAGCACAAAATCCCTCTCAAAGAAAATCAAAATCCTTTCAAGAAAAAGCTAAGGAGAATAAACCCTCTTTTACTCCCTTTAGTTAAGGAAGAAATTGAAAAGATGCATGCTGCTGGGATCATTATACAAATTAGATATTAAGAGTGGGTATCAAACTTAGTCTCTGTTAGAAATAAAACAGGGAAAATCAGGCTCTGTATTGACTTCAGAAATTTAAACAGGGCCTCTTTAAAAGACAACTACCCCTTACCCAAGATGGACCATATACTTAAAAGGGTAGTTGGGTCAAGAAGGATATCCCTCTTAGATGGGTTCTCGGGTTACAACCAGGTGTTAGTGCTCCCAAGTGATCAAATCAAAACTTCTTTTACCACACCTTGGGGCACCTTTATGTATGTAAAAATGCCTTTCGGATTAATGAACATAGGGGCCACCTTCCAAAGGGCCATGGACATAGCCTTTTCTAAAGATATTGGCTATTTCATAATCATTTACCTTGATGACAAAACCATTTTCTCAAATACTGATGAGGAACATTTGATTCACCCGAGGAAAGTTTTTGAGAAGTGTAGGAAATTTGGCTTATCATTGAATCCCATGAAAACACTCTTTAGTCTCCAAGAAGGTAAACTTCTTGGCCATATAATTTCAGAAGAGGGAATCAAAATAGACCCTACAAGGATAGATGGCATATTACAAATCAATCATCCAAGAAGCCTCAAAGAGTTGCAATCTTTCATCGAAAATATCAATTTTCTGAAGAGGTTTATCCCTAATCTTGCTGAGCTATTAAAAAACATCACAAACATGGTTAAGAAAGATGTCGGTGTAAAATGGACTTTACTAGCTAAAAAATCATTCGAACTGGTCAAACAAGCTCTTACTCAAACACCAGTCCTGATTATTCCAAATTTCACCAAAGACTTTTATATATTTTCTTTTGCATCTGAATATACAATAGCTACAGTTTTACTTCAAAAGAATGACTTGGGGCAAGAACAACCAATATCCTTGAGAGTGCAAGCTTCTGTGATCCATAACATATTAGATTAAAAATCTTTCGGGAAATCACATGAGAATTTTAGGACCAAAATTCTCATGTGATTTCCCGAAAGATTTTTAATCTAACCAATATCCTTCTTTATTAGGGCCTTAAGAGATGCTCCTCTCAAATATAACCTCATGGAGATGCAAGCCTTAGCATTATTGAAAGAATTAAAAGACTTTAGGGTCTATATTTTACACTCTCACATAATTTCTTGTGTTCCACATACTGTTGTCAAGGACATTCTAAGTCAAGACCCTGATGGTATTAGGGGAAAATGGATTGCAACTATTCTTGAGTATGACTTAGAAATCAGGCCCACCAAATTAGTTAAAGGGCAAAGATTAGCAAAACTTATGGCTGAGTCTAATTTCCAAGCACTGGACATGAATATGGTAGATGTGTTGGAAGAAATAGAAGAAACTATTGCTCCTTTTGTTGAAGAAAAATTTTTGAATTCTCCATGGTATGCTGATATTATTTATGTACTTTTATATTTGAATGCCCCTCCTCCTTTGACTAAAACTAAAGCTAGATTTTTGAAACAAAAATCTTTGAGTTTTTGCATCTTAGATGGGGTATTATATTGGAAAAATGTTGTTGGAATTTTTCTTAAATGTTTACTTGAAGATGATGCAGGAAAAATGATGCATGAATTGCATGATGGAGAATGTGGAGGACACCTCTACTGGAAGGCCATAGCGAACAAAATTCTTAGATCTGGTTACTATTGGCCTACCCTTTTCCCATACACTCATAAGCTATTCATGTCTTGCCATAAATGTCAAATTTTTGATGGAAAGAGAAAACTCCTTCCATTACCTTTACATCCTATCAGAGTTGAGGCACCTTTTCAACAATGGGGTCTAGACTTCATTGGAGAAATCCACCCATCTTCCTCAGCCCAACATAAGCGGATCCTCACGGCCACTAACTTCTTCACCAAGTGGATAGAAGCTATACCTTCCATAAATTCTAATGACTCTATCATTATCAAGTTCCTTGAAACAAATATCCTATCCAGATTTGGTTGTCCCAGAAAAATCATAACAGACAATGCTGCTGCTTTTAAATCTAAGAAGATGGTTGATTTCTGTTACAAATACCACATAACTTTGGGCCATTCCACTGCTTACTGTTAGCCCCCCTATGAAATTCTTGACAAGCAAGCTGGGGGCTAGATTGTTCTGGAGCCTCCAAGGAATGCCTTTCCCCTGAAAATTCATCCTCCTTGGAGTCTCTTTGTGCTATGCCCAATTCTAATCCTTGCTGCTGACCCATTGCTTGGAGAGGCCTATTATTCCCTCTTTTACCCCCATATCCTTGCAAAATTCCCCATCTCATCCCTTGTGCTCCCCTTGCCAAAGTTTCCCTTTATTCCCCCCATTATCCCCTTAAATTCCCCCTAAATCCTATCTAAACCCCACCGCCACTTTTTATTTACCCAAATTTCCACTTCACCCACCTATCGTTACCTCCTTCGGGCCTGAAAATGCATTAAAATTGAAACAAAATGATGAATTTCACTATATCAGGCCTTAGCCCCCTTCTGCATTAGCCCCGCACCCTTTCTTCCATGTGATCCCGTGCCGGAACTGTCCGCGAAGTCCAAAAGGCGTTTACCACAAAATATCGTTGGGCGCAGTCTTAGCCATTGATCTCACCAAACGAATGGCGATCACCACCCCCGCAGCAAATACCATTGAACCCATTCATTGCCGGTGATCTCATCTGAACCGTCCATCGCCCGACAGATCAACGGTGTGGAGCTTTCCTTTCCATGAGGTCCCCGCCAGCGCGTTCGCTCGAAAACCGTCAGTATATTCCACACTGCTTATGTGCAGTGGGCAGTATTTGTCCAAAACCCAACGATTCCATACAACGCGCGCCACCCATCCCTTGTACAATTCTAAAACCACTTTTCTCCCGCGCGTTAACCTTCGGTATAGGGCATCCAGCGGAATCGTTGTCAGTCATTAAATCTACGATCGTCCGTCCGACGGTCATCATCTGTCAAAGTTGCGCACTGTTTAAACCCCACTCATCGTACCCGTTGGCCCACCTTCTGTTGCCACCCGTCGTTGATCTCCGCCACGATTGATGGTCCTGATTCGTCTGCCCACCGTTGAATATTCCACGGTCTCCCACCTCACCACGTCACCTCCACATGCATGCCCCGTACATTCCCCGTTTTCGTCACCATACCATTGGTTTTGTCATGTTTTTTAAGGTTTCCATTTGTTATTATGTGTTTTTGCTCTGTGTTTCACCATTTCCCCACCAGAGCAATTTTTATCATTTCCACTGCAAATTCTTCCCTGCATTTCATCGTCAGCATAACCATGCTCGTCGCCCTCGCCGCCTTCATCATCCCTGTCCATGGTCTTTCTCACAGGTTTGTTGTTTTGTAGAGTTTCTAAAGGTAGAAGACTGCCATGATTCTACATGGCAGGTTGTGTGGACAGAATTAAATCTGAGAGCTGGTACTGCCGTGGGATAGTCAAAGAAAGCGGCTGGCAGGATTCACATTCAGGAAAGGGCAGATTTCAAACACTGGAAACCTTGCAACGCCATTAAAACCCGAGCTACCCTGTCAGAAGCAAAATGGAGCAGCAGAGTGTTTCAGTACAGAGCAAAAGGAAGACTAAGGTGAGCTAATGACGATCTTGATCCATTAATCAGAGGTTTAGAAGGCAAAGCAGCAGTTTGAAGACCCCAAGGATCGATACAAAGGATCCTAAGCACAGTAGCAGGTACCATCTAGGTTTATTCATCAGCAGAATGCTTTTCTCCATCATGTACAGGGTACCCATACAACTCTTATTATGCAAAATGTCCCTGAAAGAATTTCCACCCTAACTACAGTTCAAAAATAGTCAGACATTTATGAAGCAGACTTCTCAGCAGTTTTTCACCATTTGTTTATTCCCCACAAGTACAACAAATAATGGCCACCAAAATGCAGCAAAGTCATGTCTGGAGTAAAGGAAAATCTGAAGAAGATCATCCCTGCATATAGAGGTGACAGACATTAAATACTCAGTATTCAAACAGAATGGGCCTCGGCCCTATTTCTCTACTCTGTGTTTAATGATACATTTAATTTTCACCTGCCCCCTCAGTCGATCTCCTGTGTCTCTTCTGCTATAAAGCACAGAAGGAAACTATTGTAATGGTTGTTACGAGATATCGTTGAAATGCAAGGCTTTCCTCAGACAAAGTTCTTCGTGGTAATATTGTGGCAGGTGGCTGAGATTAGATGTATTCAGACTGAATGTTCAAGCTATGGGCTATGATGTACCTGATTGGTGTTGTTTTTAACATGACAAGCATGTTTATTTGGATCCTGATCTAAAGCAGCTGGTGATATTTTCCTTTCTCTGTATTTGTGATTGACTTGCTTTCATTTCATTACATTTCTTCAGGCTCGCATCAGAAGTTTGGCATAAGATTTACCCTTGATAGGTACCTTATGTTGCTGCTCTCCCAGTCCTTTATGTTTTCTGCTTGTGTGTGTATCAGAATATTGATTTCAATTGATTTAACCAGTGTAGTGGATGTTATTTCCTGCTCTATGATGTATGAATTAATGAAATCCATGTTTAGATGTTATTTTTAGGATTTAGTTGGATGTGCTAAGAGCATTGGGGGGTCTAGAACCTTGTCTCTACCTCTCTAGGATTTTTCCATCCCAATTAGGCCTTTCTAAGATCCCTCATACTGCCTCTAATTTTGTCCAAGCAGGCCTGGAGTTAAATGACCTCTGGCCTGATCTATAGGCAAAGTTGGTTGGTTCTCCTTTATCCATTTTCAGTCCTTAATGTTCCATTTCACCAATCCTCTTGCAAGATCCAAATGCTCTAGATGACTAGCCCAACTGAAAGCTTGCACATTGATTACAAATAAATCCTTTCTTGACTCCATAGCCCAATGGCCTTGATGTTCTCTGAATTATCTACCTTTGCCTAAATTTCCTCTTTGCCCATCCTTGTCTCATATTGGACCTTCTTTTCCTGGTTCCCAGCAACCAAACACAAACAATCAAACAAACAACCCTGAGCCTATAACTAGCCTAAAATCATAACATCCGAGCTTCAAAGACATAAAACTTTGACTACCATAGAGAGATCCCTCTCTGGACCTAGGAGGGCTAGATCCTAAGGTTTGAAAGTGGTTCTATGTTGTCTCATCTTTTGGTCTTGTCAACCTGGCCAAAACATGGGAACCCCAACATAATGGCGACTCCACTGGGGAACTGAATGTTTTCCATCTCACTACATCTAGAACTTCAGAAACTTAGAACTCTGGTCAGGTTGACAGCTAGTCACTCATTTCTGGAATCGGCCTCCATTATTGAATATCCACCATACTCTTAGACAGAGCCTGGAAAGGGCTAGGTAGCCTCCAGATCTCATCCTCTTTTCAGAGGTGACATATCTGGTAAATGCCCTCCCAGTCAATCTCTAGTTGGAGTTTACTGTTTCGAGGAGATTCCTGAAAGGGGATAGTGCCTAAGCACTGTGGTGGACAGTGTACCCCCTAGAAACACCTTAAACCCTCCACCTGGCGACTCCATTGACCCAAAATGAAAGACTCCACTGGTGATCGGTAGGCCTGCTGATTGTCTTGGTTTCACAATAGACTCCACTGGGAGACCAGCCCCTGAGACAACATCAACCACAGTAGAAGCAACAAGTAGGGTTAAGCTGCTTGGCTTAGAAATAGTATTCTGGCTTTTAGAACCATCCATACAAGAGCTTATCCCAACCCTGATCCGCCTGAAATAGTTGACAATCCGGAGAGTATCCTCAAAGGAGCTCCTACACCTAACAAACCAACTATTTTCAGTCGCATTCGTAGAGCTAATTCTGCACCGGAAGACCTAACAGCTCTAGCACATTTCCTCCCTGACCTAGACACACCTAATAGATTACCAAGAACTAGTTCATTCAATCACCTAGACCAGCAAGACCTCGAGCCTCACAGTACACCATCTCATTGTGGTCAAAACACTAGGGACAGTGGAACCCCTCCATATACACCACCCGATATCCACTTCATTCAAAACTTGGGGCTCTCCCACCCTAGATCTACTCAGCAGACTCCTACTGGTCCTAACATCCCTGTCATCCAAATACTAGCTGCTCAAGCCAACTCTATACCTAATCAGAACATTATCATGGCAACTTGGTATGCGCCTTTGCTTTTACCTCAACCCTTGTTACCCTTTCCCAATGATTATCAGTCAAAAATCCCATACTTCACTGTGAAAGAGTCCATCACATCTCAACAACATGTAGATAAGATGGAGGATTCTTTTGATTATATGGAAATTGATGATGAAACAATCAAAATGAGAATATTTGCCCAAAGCTTAGGGGGTGAGGTGAAGAAATGGTTTAAGAGTTTACCTCCTGGAAGTATTCAAGATCTCCCTGCATTATACCAGACCTTCATAAACAAATGGGAGGTTAGAGAAAACCCTTGCCAGCTCCTAGTAGAATACATGTCCCTTAAGAGGAACGTAGGAGAGAGTGTTCAAGATTACACCACTAGATTCAACATAATTTACAATGCCCTCCCTCCACACATGAAACCTCCTCAAGGTATGGCCCTGGCTAAGTATCCTGATGGATTTGATGCAGACATGGCCTATGAGCTTAGGGATAAATAGTACACCACCCTGGAAGACATGCAGAAAGGAGCCATAAGCATAGAGGCAAACTTGATGGAAAAAAGGGCAAGATTAAAAGCTGAAAAAAGGGTGACATATAGGGATGACAACGTAGCTTCCACATCTGATCCCAAATATGACAGACTTTCTAAAAACATGGAAGAGCTACAACAAATGATTAAAAGGATGGTTGTCCAAAACAACAACCAAAATAGAAACCAGAACCAGAATATGAGGAGAAACAATGCTGCTCCCAACATACAAAGAGAGTCAGATCAACAGATCGTTCCTCCATTTCAAGAAAATTTTTTAGATGAGGACGAGGGAATCATTGAAGAATCTTAAGGGAATGCGATAAACATGTTTGAAGCAGAGGATTCGGTCCTTAACTGTGATTCAAAGGAAGATCAGCCCTCACCCTCATATTGGGATGAGGAATGGTTGGAAACTGAGGATTACAGATTAGGATTTGAAAATGCCATGTTACAGGTCAGGGAACAATATGAACTTAGGAGCAAGAAAATCCAAGATACTTCCAAAGCCATAACTCCTGAGGTAACCATCAAGAAAATACCTGATAAATCCTCTAAAGCATCTATTGTATATAACAAAACAGTAGCTGAAAGTTCTGGTAAACATAAAGAAAAAGACAACCAACACACCGAAAAACCAAGCCTACCAGCTAGCAGCACTAGCACTGCAGCCAATGCTCCTGATAAAACGATTCCCAACCCTGTACATAGTGATAAATCACAAACCGATTCAGCTACTAAAGCAATAGCAAATAAAATGGAATTGAGCATTACAAAGGTCTAGTCCACTTTCAATCTAGAGGGTGAACTTGCAAAAATCAAAATCTCTGTACCATTATCTGAGCTGGCCGCTCAAGATGTATATAAAGGCCAAATTTTGAAAGCATTGAATCTGGGAGAAATGAATGATTCTGTAAATTTGAATGATGATCAACCATCCCTACTCTTTGGTCCAAAAATTGAAGGAAAGTTTCAGGAAGGAGTAGTTCCACCTTTCTATGTCAGTCTCAACATTCATGACAAGATCCTTCATAATGCCATGCATGACTCTGGTGCATCACACAATCTAATGCCTAAGGTAGTGATGGAAAGGCTAGGCCTAGAAATTACCAGACCCTACAAAGACTTATACTCATTTGACTCTAGTAGAGTAAAATGCCTAGGACTGATCAAAGATTTATGTGTGAGTTTGACCCAGATTCCTGCCAAATGTATGGTCATGGATGTGGTGGTGGCAGATGTGCCACCTAAGTATGGCATGTTACTATCGAGATCATGGGGAGCCAAACTGCAAGGAACAATGCAAATGGATGGCTCTTATGCCACTATCCCTATATTTGGCCAACTTAGAAGACTGTATAGAGAGTCTCAGATGAAATTCCTAGTTAGTAGTCCCGAAAAGCCTGAAAATTCACCATTGTAGTCTGTGCACACTGACCTGGATTCCTTCATCCTTTATAACGACCAATCCTTGAGGGAGTCAGAATCTGGAAACATCGGTACAAACGTAGAGGCTGAAAGCACAGACCTGAACATACTGCCACTTTCGGGAAGAAATTTAATAAAGAAATAATAAAGTGGAAACTCCGTAGAATATGCGTGGGACCCTAACCTGCATTGAGCCAGAAGACAATGCAACAAATCATTAGTCATACCCTTCAAATCGATGTACCACATGAAGATGAAGAGACAACCCACTACCTGGGGTGATGGCACTCTTCTAGCGGACATACTTATGAACCCCTGCAAGAAAATAATTTTGATGGGTTCCGTACCCTTTTGTGCCAAGCAGAGGGGCTGCGGCAACGCAAGGTCAATCGCGCGAGAGAAAAATGTTGTGAATCCGCATTTCTATAGTGAAATAATATTGCGCAGTGGCGAGAGGTTTTCATCTCCGGGGCAGTATTTATTGGAATAACGAGAGTGTCAGTGATAGCTGTGAGAGGGGACTCTGAGTTAGTTATCAAATAGGTGAAGAGCGATTATTCAGCAAAACACCCCAGGCTTAGGGCATACAGGAATGCCACTCTAGATTTGCTGAAAATGTTTGTTGAATATGAATTAGCGTTCATTCCTAGGGGTCAAAATGCAATTGCAAATGGATTAGCTTGTCTAGCTAGCTTATATCCTAAGACCCCAGTTGACCAATAGATTTTCATTCAGACCAAATTCAGGCCTGCAGTGCCAGACAATGAAAAATATTGGCAGGTCTTTGAAGGAGACAAACAGATCGAAGATTTCCTGGTGGGCAGGAATGAGTTTGAATTTTCTGATTTAGACTCGATTTCTGATGACAGCTGCCCAAGCAAGAATCCCCCAGATGAACAAGAAACACCCTGTAACATAGAAATAAATTACTTTTCTGAGCAAACTAGAAATCCAACCGAAAATTGTGAAAACGCAGATACCGAAGAGGTAGAGGTGCTGCAAGCCAAAGATAAGAACATACCCAGAGGCCTGGCACCTTTAGAGGACCTTTTTGACTTTGATGACGTAGCAGAAAAGCCCACAATCAAACATGCTGATTCTGATGTGGAAGAATGCAACATAGGCACTAAAGACAAACCCAAAAATATCAAACTAGCTAAGTCTATACATGCTAACATGAGGAAAAAATACATTGAACTGTTCAAGGAATTCATAGACGTGTTTGCATCTAGATATGAAGACTTACAGGCGTATGAAACCGACATCATTCAACACAAGATACCCTTGAAGGAAAATCGGAAGTATTTCAGACAGAAACTCCGTAGGATCAATCCAAAACAATTGCCTGCAGTAGAAAAAGAAATTAAAAAGATGTATGAAGCAGGCATAATAGTCCCTGTAAGGTTTTCTGATTGGGTGTCAAACTTAGTGGCTGGGAGGAAGAAAACAGGTGAGATTAGACTATGCATAGACTTTAGAAACCTCAATAGAGCCTCCCTGAAAGATAACTACCCTTTGCCTAGAATGGAACATATCCTACAGAAGGTAGTGGGCTCTAAGATAATCTCCCTGCTTGATGGTTTTTCGGGATATAATCAAGTTCTTGTACTCCCAGAAGATCAACTCAAAATAGCTTTTACCACTCCATGGGGTACCTTCATGTATGTGAAGATGCCTTTTGGACTGATGAATGCTGGAGCTACCTTCCAGAGAGCGATGGACATATCTTTCTCAGAAGAGATAGGACACTTCATAGTTATCTACTTGGATGACTTGACTGTCTTTTATAAAACTGAAGAAGAACACTTAAAACATCTGAGGAAAGTTTTCAAAAAATGTAGAAGGTATGGTCTATCCCTGAACCCTAAGAAAACTATTTTTGGGTTGCAAGAGGGTAAACTTCTTGGTCACATCATATCCAAGAAAGGGATCAGGATAGACCTGCAGAGGGTTGAGGGAATACTCCAAATCACACACCTAAGAAACATCAGGGAGTTACAGTCCTTCATTGGGAAGATAAACTTCCTTAGGAGGTTCATTCCCAACCTTGCTGAGCACCTTAGAAAAATGACTGAAATGCTAAAGAAAGGTGCAGGGATTAAGTGGACTGTTGAAGCCAAGAAATCTTTTGAATCAGTAAAACTTGCACTCACACAAGCTCCTGTACTTATCAGCCCAAACTTCTCAAAAGATTTTATAATCTTTTCCTTTGCCTCTGAACATACCATAGTTGCAGTCTTGCTACAGAAAAATTCGGAAGGGCATGAATGGCCAATCGCCTTTTTCAGTAAAGCCTTAAGAGATGTGTTAGCCCCCCTATGAAATTTTTGACAAGCAAATAGGGGGCTAAATTTTTGTTGAGTCTTCAAGGAATGCATTTCCCCTGAAAACACAGTCTCCTTGAAGCCTCTATGTGCCTTTTATCCTTCGATCAAATCCCCTCTGTTGTTTTCCCTTATAAAGCCTCTCTATTGGTGAAGAAATGCCCAAAGGCCCCTTTTTTCCCTCTTATTTATCCTCCTTGTCTTCCCCTTCTATTCCCCTTTTTACCCCTCAAATCCCCCCAAAATCCCCTTTAAATTCCTCCCCTACCCCTTGTTTTCCCTTTTCCCCCTTCTATTCCTCTATCGTTACCTATCCTCGGCCCTCAAATTACATTAAAATGGGCTAAACCCACTTCCCGACCTTATTATAAGGCCTAGCCCCTTTCCCGTAATCCCTTAACCACTTCCCCACATATGACCCAACGCTGGGACCAAGTGCTTAAGTCCCGAGCGCCAATCGCAATCGGAAGTCGGCGGGGGTCCTTTTCCTTTGTAATATCAAAAGCCCCGATGCGATTTGTTTATAGCGTTAAGTCCCGCGGTGCGTTCCGCACCGTTGATATACCTTGATGATCCAACGGCAGGCCTCTAATCGCAGCCCTTCTCCGATCGCAATCGCAAGTCTCAACAATGCCGCCCCAATTGCCATCCTCCGATCTCATCCTGACCGTCGATCTGCCCCACGATCTGACGGTCCTCCGCTAATCGCAAGCCTTTTGCTCCTTCCTCCGATTGCAGTCCCCCGATTGCATCTTGACCGTCCATTCTCCCCATGATCCGACGGTCCTCCGCTAATCGCACCTGCCCCTCCGATTGATGTCCCCACCATTGATCTGTCCCGCGATCGGACGGTCAGCGCTCAATTGCTTTCCCATTCCCAATCGCAATCGCAAAGCCCAATGGTGCCACCCCGATTGAGATCCTCTGATTGCATCATAGCTGTCCATCTATTTCACGATCTGACGGCCAGAGCTCAATCGCATTTTCCCCTCCCGATCGTCAACCGCAAGTCCTCTTCCGGTGCTCTGATTCAATCGCAGCCGTCCATCTCCCAGCCAATCCAACCGCTCAGCACTGATCGCATCATCGCCCATCGCCCCTCCCATTTCTCCCTTCGATTTCATCCTTGCCGTTGATCTAGACCCGAGATCAACGGTTATCGCTTAATCACAACATCCCTCTAATCGCAATCAAAACTTTTTGAATATGTGTTGCGATTGACGATCGCTCCGACCTCCGATTGCGATGGTGTGATTAGATCTTCGCCGTTCGTTCCCTCCATGATCTAACGGTTCTGGCTTATTCGCCCTCTGCCTCCGCCGGGTCCCACCTCCATGGCCTCCGCTCCATTGTTTTCCGTCATTTCCTTTGTATTTCAACCCAACGCTAGTCTTTGGGTTTTTCACTATGTGTTCATTTCTCCGCTCCTCTCCGCTGTTACCACCGTTCTGCCACCATTCCTCTGGGTTTTCACTGCATTCCTCCACCACTGCTCGGGTCTTAAACAGAGCTATTTCATTTTGCAGACAGCTCATAGAGGTATTCTCAGCACTGCCAGCAGATCAGCAGATGGTTTCAAAGGGGTTAGTGGTTTCTGTTGACATAATTAGTGTTAACCCCGCAAGTCAAAGGATTCAAGCACGGTTTGAAGATTAAGAGCGCACCAGCAAAGTCATTACTGTGCTACCTAATAGCAGGACGTCCTCTCCAGACGTACACCTTCCTACAGCAATCTCCATGCCTCCTCGAGCCCTTAAACAGATTAATGCACTGACAGAACTTCTCAAGAGACTGTCAAGCAGCATTAAAGAGGAATGGAGAAACCGTGTAGATATTTCACCAGTTTATCTATTCTAGAAGGCTAGCGCAGAGCTCCAAGCACCAGAAAGGACTTAAAGAACATATCAGAGGTCAAAATCGACCTGGAAGAGCCTCCAAATAGTCTACAGAGTACATAAAACGCTGCATGTCAGCCATTAAGCAGCATGGGCATGGACACTTCCGCCGATTCTATCTTAATGAGATTCATTTATTGTCTATCTACTTCTGTTTCTTCCTCTTCTCCTATAAAAGATCCCCGAGAACATAATGTAAAGGTTGTTGTTGCCTTGCTGGGCATCTGCTATTAGAGGGATTCATTTTGACTATTAGAACAGTCTTGGGAGAGAGTAGCAGAGTAGTTGTATGTAATAGGCTGGGAGGAGAAAGTCTGGGCTGTAACATCCATTGAGCCATATTGTACATGATTGGTGTTGCATCAATTAATCAAAGCACTTTTCACAGGATCCTGGTCTATTACTACTGGTGATGTGTTTCTTAACTCTGTTTATTACATTTTCATACTGTTTCATGTTCTGCTGGTAGGCATTAGAATAATGGTATAGGATTCACCCTTGTTAGGTGCCCTATGCTGTCTGCTCTCCCTACCTTTAAGTTTTCTGCTCTATGTGCTATCTAATAACTGGTTTCAGTTGATTTAACCAGCGCAGCGGATGTTATTGCCTGCTGGCTGATGTATGAATTGGTTGAATCGGTGCTTAGATGTTCTTGCTAGGTTTCAGCTGGAAGGTTCGGGAACACTAGGGATAAGTGTTAGCCCTGTCCACTAGGATCCTTGCGCGACCAACTGGCCCTTTTAAGATCCCTTCTGTTTAACTTATCTCTATTTTTCCCTTGGAGTTGCTAAAGCAGACCTGGAGTTAAATGACCTCTGGTCCGATCTATAAGCAGCCCCATTGTCTCTTTGAGAGCTGCCTTTGAGTATGTCCAAGCAGGTCTGGAGTTAAATGACCTCTGACCTGATCTATAGACAGAAAATTGGTTGTTCTCCTTCTCTCACTTTCCTTCCTTAATGTTCCACCCCAATCTCTAATCTAAAGATCCTTTAGTATTATATGACATGCCCTTTGAAAGCCTTGGCTAGTGGATGCAAGTAATTCCCTCTCATGACTCCATAGCCCAATGGATGGCACGGTCTCGGCCTATCCTCTTTGCTGAAACATCCTGCTGCTTTGTTCCTTTCCTCCCATTGCTTTCTTGGCCTATGATCTCCTAACCAACCGAGCAACCCTTCAACCAAATCATTTAAAACCCCTTTGTGCTTCATACCTAGCCTAACATCTCAATATGAGCTCCAAAGACATATCATTCTTTGCTCTATTGGAGAGATCCCTCTCCGGGTCCAGGAGGGCTAGATCCTAGGGCCCCAAAGTGGTTCTGATGTTGTCTCATCTTTTGGTCTTGCCAATCTGGCCAAAACATGGGAACCCCAACATAATGGCGACTCCGCTGGGGAACAGAACTGCTTTGTCTCTAGATTGGCTTTTCATTGCTGATGGTGGACAGCATCCTGCTCCAAACAGTCATAATCATCCACCTGGCGACTCCACACTCCCTACGATCCAAAGACCTGATGACTCCACTGGTGGAGGACTCTGAACTGGTTAAGAAGATACAGTGACCTCTTTCTGATTTACAAACATGCTTCCACGCATACAGAGAAGATATGCCCCAATGAGCAAGGAGCATATCCCTGGATTTCCACACAAAATTCCTAAAGTGGACTGGTTGAAAAACCTTCCTACCTTTCAGGGTGAAGACGCTGAGGACCCCTTGCTACATCTCATCAAGTTTCATATACATGTGTGGAAATTTAAAGTTGAATGGCATGAAGACTGCCTAATGTAAATGTTCATGGCAACATTAGAAGGAAAGGCTAGGGTCTGGTACGAATGGTTAGAACCTCGGAGTTTGTTTTCTTTAAAGGACATGCACCAAGTATTCTACACGAATTATAAAGGAAACTCTCCATCCTTATCATGGGACTGTTGTGATCAATCTCAGAATATCATACAGTACCTGTTAGATATTGATGAGGATTTGGTTAATATGCAATCAGAAGATCTGTTGATAGCCATTCAAGAATTTCATATTCATCCTAGCTACCACAAGAACATGGATGAATCGACTGAGGAAGAAAACAGCCAAGAGGCTATGGATTTTTTCCAAGATATTCCTGAAAACTCGGTTGCTGATTCATCATCCCTTATGGTTGAGGCGCAAAATGAAATCCAGCCTCAAACTCAGTCTTCAGAGGAAACAGAGAGCTACTGCACCTCTGCACAAAGGGACACCAGACCGTCCTCCCCTTTGACAGAGGAAGAAATAGATCAGATCATCAATAGACAGCCAGCCTCTGAAATTTTTTACAGATCAGACGTCCTTGCCCATTAATCTGATGAGCTTTATTGCACAGAGTTGGAAAGCTCAAATGTAAATCAGAGTGAAGAGAAATCTGCTGACAGTCCAGTATGTCCGGTTGGTAGCATTACTTACATTCATGACTCCCCTATCTTTGACCTATCTGATGATGATGTTCTCCAAACAGAAGAAGGTCTGGTAGGGTCATCATTAGTAGATTTATGGGAGGAGAGTCAATCCTTTTCACTTCCAGAGAGTAATGAGCCAATGCCGGCTATTTATGATACTGATGAAGAAAGCTTTGAGAGTGCAGAAGAGGGTGAAGGATCTCTAGATTTTTGCTTCACTCCATTACAACTCATCAGTAATGGTTCTCACTTGGTTGGAGGTCAGCAGCGTTTCATCTTAGATGATGAAGGGGAAAACAAAGAAGAGATTCTCGAGCAGGATGTGAATAATGAGCTTTCTCTCGAAAAAGAGGAAGCAATGGAACACGCCCCTGCTCAAGAATACATGGATCTTTTCACGGAGCTCAGCACACCAGAGCATAACATATCGGAGCTCCGAGAGGACTCAACCCCAATATACGATGAGTCCTCCAGTTGAGAAGATGAGGGAGATTCTCTCTCTCTCGAGAGTCTTCTTCTTGATCCAGTGGAAGAAGAAGAGATCCTGGTCGAAGCCAGCCTGCCAAATATTCATAGCCAGGTATCTTTTCTTGATCCTTATGCACATTTCCTGCATACATTTGAAGAAGGATCAAAGGTCTTGCTCAGCAGCATGTTACAGACACAAAGAAATTTTTTCAAAGCTGTTGTTTTTTAATGAAAGGAGTGGGAGCTACCCTGCTTATCCAGCATGCTCAAGGAGTTGAGCAAGAAGGACCAGTCATGGGATCACTTGAAGGACTGGTTGCATTGGAAGACAATGTTTGTAAGCTAGACCTGTAAATATGTCAGTAGAGTAGGGTAGGTAGGAAAAGCTCAATAAAGCTCAGTCTATGAGCATGTAGTTAGTTATTTCATTTTCTGTTTTAGAATGTAGAGATGGAACCTGCTAGACAGTCTAATCCTAGCAGGTAGTAGTGTAGGTAGAGAAACATGTGAGACCAACAGTCTAATCTGGTCTCATGGAGCAATAAGGGTAGAAGTAGACTAGGTTTATTTTTCCTGTTTGTAAAAATTGATGATGTAAAGGGTCTGCAAGTCCAAATGCACCCAAGAAGAAAAAATGTTAGGACTATAGTGTGGGTAGGTAGTTGTTTGGAAGAATTGTACTGCTGATATGTTGTCTTCATAGCTTGTGGCAACAGATCAAAGAAAGAGATGGATGGTTCAAGCAACAGGCATCTGGCCTACACCAAGAGATCATCTTCTGGTTTCTTGGCTCCTTCAAGAAGAAGCCATCCCCATGTGGAGCCACTGTTAGCCCCCCTATGAAATTTTTGACAAGCAAATAGGGGGCTAAATTGTTGTTGAGTCTTCAAGGAATGCATTTCCCCTGAAAACACAGTCTCCTTGAAGCCTCTATGTGCCTTTTATCCTTCGATCAAATCCCCTCTTTTCCCTTATAAAGCCTCTCTATTGGTGAAGAAATGCCCAAAGGCCCCTTTTTTCCCTCTTATTTATCCTCCTTGTCTTCCCCTTCTATTCCCATTTTTACCCATCAAATCCCCCCAAAATCCCCTTTAAATTCCTCCCCTACCCCTTGTTTTCCCTTTTTCCCCTTCTATTCCTCTATCGTTACCTTTCCTCGGCCCTAAAATTACATTAAAATGGGCTAAACCCACTTCCCGACCTTATTATAAGGCCTAGCCCCTTTCCCGTAATCCCTTAACCACTTCCCCACATATGACCCAGCGCTGGGACCAAGTGCTTAAGTCCCGAGCGCCAATCGCAATCGGAAGTCGGCGGGGGTCCTTTTCCTTTGTAATATCAAAATCCCTGATGCGATTTGTTTATAGCGTTAAGTCCCGCGGTGCGTTCCGCATTGTTGATCTACCTTGATGATCCAACGGTGGGCCTCTAATTGCAGCCCTTCTCCGATCGCAATCGCAAGTCTCAATAATGCCACCCCGATTGCCATCCTCCGATCTCATCCTGACTGTCGATCTACCCCGCGATCCGATGGTCCTCTGCTAATCGCAAGCCTTCTGCTCCTTCCTCCGATTTCAGTCCCCCGATTGCATCTTGACCGTCCGTTCTCCCCACGATCCGACGGTCCTCCACTAATCGCACCTGCCCCTCCGATTGATGTCCCCACCACTGATCTGTCCCGCGATCGGACGGCCAACGCTCAATCGCTTTCCAATTCCCAATCGCAATCGCAAAGCCCAATGGTGCCGCCCCGATTGAGATCCTCCGATTGCATCATAGCCGTCCATCTATTTCACAATCTGACGGCCAGCGCTCAATCACATTTTCCCCTCCCGATCGTCAACTGCAAGTCCTCTTCCGGTGCTCTGATTCAATCGTAGCCATCCATCTCCCAGCCAATCCAACGGCTCAGCGCTGATCGCATCATCGCCCATCACCCCTCCCGTTTCTCCCTCCGATTTCATCCCTGCCGTTGATCTGAACCCGAGATCAATGGTTATCGCTTAATCGCACCATCCCTCTAATCGCAATCGGAACTTTTTGAATATGTGTTGCGATTGACGATCGCTCCGACCTCCGATTGCGATGGTGTGATTAGATCTTCGTCGTTCATTCCCTCCATGATCTGACGGTTCTGGCTTATTCGCCCTCCTCCTCCACCGGGTCCCACCTCCATGGCCTCCGCTCCATTGTTTTCCATCATTTCCTTTGTATTTCGGCCCAACGCTAGTCTTTGGGTTTTTCACTATGTGTTCATTTCTCTGCTCCTCTCCGCTGTTACCACCGTTCTGCCACCATTCCTCCGGGTTTTCACTGCATTCCTCCACCACTGCTCGGGTCTTAAACAGAGCTATTTCATTGTGCAGACAGCTCATAGAGGTATTCTCAGCACTGCCAGCAGATCAACAGATGGTTTCAAAGGGGTTAGTGGTTTCTGTTGACATAATTAGTGTTAACCCCGCAAGTCAAAGGATTCAAGCACTGTTTGAAGATTAAGAGCGCACCAGAAAAGTCATTACTGCGTTACCTAACAGTAGGACGTTCTCTCTAGACGTACACCTTCCTACAGCAATCTCCATGCCTCCTCGAGCCCTTAAACAGATTAATGCACTAACAGAACTTCTCAAGAGACTGTCAAGCAGCATTAAAGAGGAATGGAGAAACCGTGTAGATCTTTCACCAGTTTATCTATTCCAGAAGGCTAGCGCAGAGCTCCAAGCACCAGAAAGGACTTAAAGAACATATCAGAGGTAAAAATTGTCCTGGTAGAGCCTCCAAACAGTCTACAGAGTACATACAACACTGCATTTCAGTCATTAAGCAGCATGGGCATGGACACTTCCACCGATTCTATCTTAATGAGATTCATTTATTGTCTATCTACTTCTGTTTCTTCCTCTTCTCCTATAAAAGATCCCCGAGAACATAATGTAAAGGTTATTTTTGCCTTGCTGGGCATTTGCTATTAGAGGGATTCAGTTTGACTATTAGAACAGTCTTGGGAGAGAGTAGCAAAGTAGTAGTATGTAATAGATTGGGAGGAGAAGTTGGGACTGTATTAGCCATTGAGCCATATTGTACATGACTGGTTTTGCATCAATTAATCAAAGCACATTTCACAGGATCCTGGTCTATTACTATTGGTGATGTGTTTCTTAACTCTGTTTATTACATTTTCACATTGTTTCATGTTCTTCTGGTAGGCATCAGAATAATGGTATAGGATTCACCCTTGTTAGGTGCCCTATGTTGTCTGCTCTCCCTACCTTTATGTTTTCTGCTCTATGTGCTATCTAAGAGCTGGTTTCAGTTGATTTAACCAGCGCAGCGGATGTTATTGCCTGTTGGCTGATGTATGAATTGGTTGAATTGGTTCTTAGATGTTCTTGTTGGGTTTGAGCTGGAAGGTTTGGGAACACTGGGGATAAGAGTTAGCCCTGTCCACTAGGATCCTTGCACGACCAGCTTACCTTTCTAAGATCCCTTCGTTTATCTTATCTTTGTTTTCCCTTGGAGTTGCTAAAGCAGACCTGGAGTTAAATGACCTCTGGTCTGATCTATAAGCAGCCCCTTTGTCTCTTTGAGAGCTGCCTTTGAGTATGTCCAAGTAGGTCTGGAGTTAAATGACCTCTGACCTGATCTATAGACAAAAATTCGGTTGCTTTCCTTCTTTCACTTTCCTCCTTAATGTTCCATCCCATCATCTATCTAAAAGATCCTTTAGTGTAGATGACTTGCCCTTTGGAAGCCTTGGCTAGCTGTTGCAAGTAATTCCCTTTCATGACTCCATAGCCCAATGGATGGCACTGTCTTGGCCTATCCTCTTTGCTGAAGCATCCTGCTGCCATGTTCCTTTCCTCCCATTGCTTTCTCGGCCTATGATCTCCTAACCAACCCAGCAACCCTTCAACCAAATCATTTTAAACCCCCCTCTGTGCTTCATAACTAGCCTAACATCTCAATTCGAGCTTTAAAGACATATCATTCTTTGCTCTATTGGAGAGATCCCTCTCCGGGTCCAGGAGGGCTAGATCCTAGGGCCCCAAAGTGGTTCTGATGTTGTCTCATATTTTGGTCTTGCCAATCTGGCCAAAACATGGGAACCCCAACAAGATGCACCCTTAAAGTACAACATCATGGAAAAGCAGGCCTATGCCCTGGTAAAGGCCTTAAAATACTTTAGGGTGTACATTCTGCATTCTCACACCATTTCCTATGTGCCAAATATAGTGGTTAAAGATATCTTGTCCCAAGACCCTGATGGGAAAAGAGGCAAATGGATTGCTACAATATTTGAATACGACCTTGAAATAAAACCCACCAAGCTGATCAAAGGTCAAGACCTAGCCCAATTAATGGCTGAATAAAACTTGCAGGCCCTTGACATTAACATGATGAATTCCTTAGATGAGCAGGAAGGATTGCCCCATCCTACTGTTGAGGAGCAGTTTCAAAACTCTCCGTGGTATTCTGATATCCTTTATGTGCTCATCAATCTCAATGCCCCTCCAGAACTGCCCAAAACAAAGGCCAGATTCATAAAACTCAAAGCTAGAAATTACTGTATTTTGAATGAGAACCTATACTGGAAAAATCCAAATGGCCTATTGCTGAAGTGCTTGTCTGAAACTGAAGCTGAAAGAATCAAACAAGAATTCCATGCTGGGGAGTGTGGAGGCCACCTGAGTTGGAAAGCCATTGTAAATAAGATACTCAGGGCTGGTTACTATTGGCCTACACTCTTCAATGATGTCCATAAAATGATAACTGCCTGTCATAAATGCCAAATCTTTGAGGGCAGAAAAAAGCTCCTCCCCCTCCCTTTACAACCTATCACCATAGAAGGTCCCTTCATACAATGGGGCCTAGACTTTATTGGAGAAATTCACCCCTCTTCTTCTGGACAACACAAATGGATTCTAACCGCTACTGATTACTTCACCAAATGTATAGAAGCCATACCCACTACGAATGCCACTGATTCTGTCATCATTAGGTTCCTAGAGGACTTCATCTTATCTCGATTTGGCTGTCCGAGGAAGATAATCACTGACAATGATGTTGCTTTCAGATCCAAGAGGATGATTGATTTTTGTTACAGGTACGGAATAGCACTTGGTCATTCAACTGCCTATTACCCCCAGGGTAATGGATTGGTTGAATCATCCAACAAAAGCCTGGTCACAATCATCAAAAAGCTGCTGGAAGAGAACAAAAAGTCATGGCATAAGAAGTGGGTACATGCTCTGTGGGCTGACAGGCTCACCACGAAGAAATCTATTGGCATGTCACCATTCCAGCTGGTTTACAGAACAGAAGTAGTTTTTCCTACTAGCCTTGGAGTTCCAGTAATCAAGCTTGTTCAGGAGATCCAATCAGAGGAAGACAGTATGATCAGAAGAATCAATGAAACTATTCATCTGCAGCAAACAAGGGAGTAGGTTTATAGCAGAGCTGTCAGAGTTCAAGAAAGCATCAAAAGATAGTTTGACAAAAGAGCTAAAGCTTCAGATTTTAAAGTTGGAGATAGAGTTCTGAGGTGGGATTCGAGGAGAGAGGACAAAGGCAAACATGGTAAGTTTGATAGCTTGTGGCAAGGTCTGTATATCATTCAAGCCACCGTGGGTCCTAATGCGTTTTTCTTGCAAGAACTTGATGGTACAGAGCTGTTTGGGGGTCCTGTCAATGGCAGGATGCTCAAACACTACTTCTTTTGACTTGCATTTCTATTTTCATTTCCATTGTACATACCATTGCAGCCTTTATATTCAACAAAAGAGAAAATGTTCCAAAAAATAGAGAGAAAGGACAGGTCCAGACATGCTCAAAACATGGACCTTCAAAGTGCAAATAACAGATCCGGATAGGCCCATGCATTTTCTAGAGTAAGTGCATACTCCAGGCCAAGTAGACAAGAAAGACATGTATGACAGCCTTGGTCTGGCGTTTGCTCTTGCTCAGAAAAATTCTCAAGATGAGGCTCACAAAGACATTCTACCTCAAGATCATTCCATACAAGAAGCAAAGAGGCTGGTCCTAATATGCTCAAAGTTTGGACCTGCAGGGAAAGGAAGAATCAACTCTAACATGCCCAAAACCAGAGCTGAAGTCGAAGAAAATAAGTGACTCAAATATGCTCAAAACCTGAGTCACAGAGAAAGAAGGATGTTTCAAATTTCAGAATCCCATGCCTTCACAGTTTTGTCTTCTACAAGTTTCGGCCCAGCAAGCTAGACAGTCTAATCCTAGCTTGGCTACTTTAAATTCCCTATCTTGGAATGTAGGTGAAGAAACCTATTGGACAGTTTAATCCCAGCAGGTAATAGGCTAGGTAGAGAATTATATGAGATCAACAGTCTAATCTGGTCTCATGGAGCAAGAACGGTAGATTTAGAATAGGTTTGTTTTTATGTTTTCAAGAACAAATGATGTAAAGGGTCTGCTGGCTTAAGTGCACCCAAGGGAAAATTGTTAGGACTGTAGTTTTGGTAGGTAGATCGGTGGGGAACTATTTCTGCTGATGTTTCTATCGTATTGTGGTAGCTAAATTGAAGAAAGAAAGGGATGTACTAAGCAGCAGGCAGCTGGCCTACTCCAAAGATCATGTCTGGTTTCTTGACTCCTTCAAGAAGAAGCCATCCCCATGTGGAGCCACTGTTAGCCCCCCTATGAAATTCTTGACAAGCAAGCTGGGGGCTAGATTGTTCTAGAGCCTCCAAGGAATGCCTTTCCCCTGAAAATTCATCCTCCTTGGAGTCTCTTTGTGATGTGCCCAATTTAATCCTTGCTGCTGACCCATTGCTCGGAGAGGCCTATTATTCCCTCTTTTACCCCCATATCCTTGCAAAATTCCCCATCTCAGCCCTTGTCCTCCCCTTGCCAAAGTTTCCCTTTATTCCCCCCATTATCCCCTTAAATTCCCCCTAAATCCTATCTAAACCCCACCGCCACTTTTTATTTCCCCAAATTTCCACTTCACCCACCTATCGTTACCTCCTTCAGGCCTGAAAATGCATTAAAATTGAAACAAAATGATGAATTTCACTATATCAGACCTTAGCCCCCTTCTGTGTTAGCCCCGCACCCTTTCTTCCATGTGATCATGTGCCGGAACCGTCCGTGAAGTCCAAAAGGTGTTTACCACAAAATCTCGTTGGGCGCAGTCCTAGCCGTTGATCTCACCAAACAAACGGCGATCGCCACCCCTGCAGCAAATACCGTTGAACCCATTCATTACAGGTGATATCATCTGAACCGTCCATCGCCCGACAGATCAACAACGCAGAGCTTTCCTTTCCATGTGGTCCCCGCTAGCGCGTTCGCTCGAAAACCGTCGGTATATTCCGCACCGCTTATGCGCAGTGGGCGGTATTCGTCCAAAACCCAGCAATTCCATACAACGTGTGCCACCTGTCCCTTGTACGATTCTAAAAACACTTTTCTCCCGCGCGTTAACCTTCGGTACAGGGCATCTAGCGGAATCATTGTCAGTCGTTAGATCTCCGATCGTCCGTCCGACGGTCATCATCTGTCAAAGTTGTACGTTGTTTAAACCCCGCTCATCGTACCCATTGGCCCACCTTCTGTCGCCACCCATCGTTGATCTCCACCATAATCGACGATCCTGATTCGTTTGCCCACCGTTGAATATTCCACGATCTCCCGCCTCGCCATGTCACCTCCACGTGCACGTCCCGTACATTCCCCGTTTTCGTCACCATACCATTGGTTTTGTCGTGTTTTTTAAGGTTTCCATTCGTTATTATGTGTTTCTGCTCTGTGTTTCACCATTTCCCCACCAGAGAAATTTTTATCATTTCCACTACAAATTCTTCCCTCCATTTCATCGTCAGCATAACTATGCTCGTCGCCCTCGCTGCCTTCATCATCCCTGTCCATGGTTTTTCTCACAGGTTTGTTGTTTTGTAGAGTTTCTAAAGGTAGAAGACCGCCATGATTCTACATGGCAAGCTGTGCGGACAGAATTAAATCTGAGAGCTGGTACTGCCGTGGGATAGTCAAAGAAAGCGGCTAGTAGGATTCGCATTCAGGAAAGGGCAGATTTCAAACACTGGAAACCTTGCAATGCCATTAAAACCCGAACTACCCTGTCAGAAGCAAAATGGAGCGGTAGAGTGTTTCAATACAGAGCAAAAGGAAGACTAAGGCGAGCTAATGACGATCTTGAGCCTTTAATCAGAGGTTTAGAAGGCAAAGCAGCAGTTTGAATACCCCGAGGATTGATATAAAGGATCATGAGCACAGTAGTAGGTACCATCTGGGTTTATTCATCAACAGAATGCTTTTCTCCATCATGTATAGGGTACCCATACAGCTCTTATTATGTAGAATGTCCTTGAAAGAATTTTCGCCCTAACTACAGTTCAAAAATAGTCAGACATTTATGAAGCAGACTTCTCAGCAGTTGTTCACCATTTGTTTATTCCCCACAAGTACAACAAAGAATGGCCACCAAAATGCAGCAAATTCATGTCTGGAGTAAAGGAAAATCTGAAGAAGATCATCCCTGCATATAGAGGTGACAGACATTAAATACTCAGTATTCAAACAGAATGGGCCTCGGCCCTATTTCTCTACTCTGTGTTTAATGATACATTTAATTTTCACCTGCCCCCTCAGTCGATCTCCTGTGTCTCTTCTGCTATAAAGCACAGAAGGAAACTATTGTAATGGTTGTTGATGAGATATCAGTGAAATGCAAGAATTTTCCCTTGAGACAAGTTCTCTGTGTAATATTGTAAGATAGGCTGAGATTAGATGTATTCAGACTGAATGTTCAAGCTATGGGCTATGATGTACCTGATTGGTGTTGTTTTTAACATGACAAGCATGTTTATTTGGATCCTGATCTAAAGCAGCTGGTGATATTTTCCTTTCTCTGTATTTGTGATTGACTTGCTTTCATTTCATTACATTTCTTCAGGCTCGCATCAGAAGTTTGGCATAAGATTTACCCTTGATAGGTACCTTATGTTGTTGCTCTCCCAGTCCTTTATGTTTTCTGCTTGTGTGTGTATCAGAATATTGATTTCAATTGATTTAACCAGTGTAGTGGATGTTATTTCCTGCTCTATGATGTATGAATTAATGAAATCCATGTTTAGATGTTCTTGTTAGGATTTAGTTGGATGTGCTAAGAGCGCTGGGGGGTCTAGAACCTTGTCTCTACCTCTCTAGGATATTTCCATCCCAATTAGGCCTTTCTAAGATCCCTCGTACTACCTCTAATTTTGTCCAAGAAGGCCTGGAGTTAAATGACCTCTAGCCTGATCTATAGGCAAAGTTGGTTGGTTCTCCTTTATCCATTTTCAGTCCTTAATGTTCCATTTCACCAATCCTCTTGCAAGATCCAAATGCTCTAGATGACTAGCCCAACTGAAAGCTTGCACATTGATTACAAATAAATCCTTTCTTGACTCCATATCCCAATGGCCTTGATGTTCTCTGAATTAGCTACCTTTGCCTAAATTTCCTCTTTGCCCATCCTTATCTCATATTGGACCTTCTTTTCCTGGTTCCCAGCAACCAAACACAAATAATCAAACAAACAACCCTGAGCCTATAACTAGCCTAAAATCATAACATCCAAGCTTCAAAGACATAAACCTTTGCCTACCATAGAGAGATCCCTCTCTGGACCTAGGAGGACTAGATCCTAAGGTCTGAAAGTGGTTCTATGTTGTCTCATCTTTTGGTCTTGTCAACCTGGAAAAAACATGGGAACACCAACACTTACTATCCCCAAGGGAATGGATTGGCTGAATCTTCCAACAAGAGCCTCATCAATATCATTAAAAAACTGTTGGAACAAAATCAGAAATCATGGCACAGAAAACTGGTTCATGCCTTATGGGTTGATAGGTTAACTACAAAGAAATCAATAAATATGCCCCCTTATCAGCTAGTTTATGGCATGGATGTAGTCTTTCCCACCTCGTTGGGAGTGCTAGTCATGAGGCTCCTTCAAGAAGTACAAGTTGAAGAGAATGATATGCAAAGGAGAATAAATCAAACCATCCATTTACAGCAGACCAAAGAAGGAGTTTATGAGAGAACACAATTGGTCCAAGAAAATATGAAGAAGATTTTTGACAGGAAAACTAAGGCAGACAATTTACAAGTTGGAAATATTGTTCTTAAGTGGGATTCAAGGAGAGAAGAGAAGGGAAAACATGGCAAGTTTGAGAACTTGTGGAAAGGGCCATATATTATCCATGCTGAGAGGGGTCACAATGCATTTTTCTTGAAAGAATTGAATGGAGAAGATCTGCATGGAGGTCCTGTCAATGGCAGAATGCTGAAGCATTACTTCTGCCAGGAATCATAAGTTTCAAAGAATTTTATTTTTTCATTATAAATATCATAGTCTGAACATTGCATTCAAAGTTATAAAAATAAAAGATACAAAAACAGAGAAAGAAAGAAAAGAGGGCAGATTGTAAAAACAGGAAAGGTACATCCCCATACCAAAAAGAGAAATAAATTTGAAAGTGTGCAAGCTTAAATGCCACTCCTAAAGAAAACACTTCTAGTTAGTCAAACAGCCTAATCTTGACTAATTATTTTTAAATTTTCTACTGATAGGATAGTGAATTCAATTTTCCAAACTGCTTAATCTTGGCTTATCAGTAGATAGTTTAGGATAGAAATCAAAGGTTCAAACATGCCCAAAATTTGAACCTAAGTTTCCAAAGAGACTGACTCACATCTGTTCCAAATTCTGAGTCAAAAAGGATAAAAATTTGGTTCCAATCAGCTTAAAATCTGAACCAGTTGATAAAGGCAAGATAGCTCAAACAAGGTCAAAACAGAGCTAAAAAAAAGGGGGGGGGGGGGAAGGAAATGCTTAGAAATTTCAGATCTCAAGCCTTCCATTTTTTATTTAATTTTCTACAGAATAAACGTTTATGTGCAGCTTGTTTTTATGCCATAAATCACAGAAAGTCAAACAACTCAATCTTGACTTGGTTGTTTTTAAATTGTTGTTGTAGAATTTAGTGAATAAAATATGTTGGACAGTTTAATCCCAACAGATAGTAGATTAGGTGGAGAATCATATGGGGTCAACTGTTTAGTCTGATTCCATGGAGAAATAAGGAGTAGAAATAGATTAGATTTCCCGCTTTCAAAAGAATAAAATGTTGTAAAGGAGTTTTCCAATCCAAGTGCACTCTGAAGAAGAAAAAATGTTAGATCTGTAGGATTGGGTAGGTAGACAGCTTGTTGATGAAAGATCGATTGTTTTTATGGTTGCTAATACTTTTTTCAGAGCAAAAGAATATCATACAAGGAAAGAAAGGTAGCCCAATGGATGAGGCACAGGTCAGCTTCCCAGAGAAAGCAAGTCTGAAGTTCTTGATGCCTTCAAGAAGACACCATCCCCAAGTGGAGCCACTGTTAACCACCTATAAAATTTGTTATACCAAAAGGTGGCTAAATCATTTTGGAGCCTTCAAGGAACAAATTTTATTGCAAAAAGTTTTGGCTCTTGAAGACTCTTGAAGGCCTCATGCCTCTGTTCAAATCTTCACTGCTATGCTCATTTCACACTCTGGAATTCTACTGATTTCAAGGACAAAATACTGCTGCAAACACCATTTTCCCCTTCCTTCCACTTCCAAGACTAACCTCATTTCGATCCCTTTATTCCCCATAAAATCCCTCATTTTTCATATTCTCCCTATCCCCCATCGAAACCCCCTTCGATAAGGTTTAAGACCCTTTCTTTGCCTTATCGAAACCCCCCAAAATCCATTAAAAACATCAAAATTGCATAAAAATCACATTTTTTATATATTGTAGACTTAAGCCCCCTTGGGCTAGGTCTTCAACCCTTCCCCCCCATACGCCTTGGAGCTGGAACCAAGCGCTGGTCATCCAAGCACTTTTCGCATCGCCCGATGCCGATTAGCCCTGCATCCATTAACCCCCGAGTCATATGGCTTTCCATATCGACCATGGCCCTGCAAACAGGTGCCAGGCCATATTGAAAATTAATGTTTCACCTCCGAAGTTTAAACCTTCGTTCATATAAATTTGTCGGTTTTTATTATATCCTAAAGTTTTCCGCCGGTGCAAAGTTCTAGTCACTCTCCACCGTCGATCTGATCTGCAGATCGACGGCGCGTAGTCTATCGCCCTGGTGGTCCCCGCTAGCCACTCACTATTGCAAAACCAAGTGGAATTCATCGCACCGATTTTGAGAGGGAGGTGGTTTTTCCCTGATCGGTAGCGATGCCATTCACCGACCGACACGTTGCCTCGAGCACTGTTGAAAAAACTGCCCTCATCGCGCATTAAAGTTTGAACGTGGAGTGGGCACGATATTGATGTGTGCCATCCGATCTGAGGCCGCTCATCGGACGGTGATCGCGCTATGAACAAGCCCGACAGATAAGTGAAGGTATGGTGCGGTCATTAAAGGATATCCACCGTCAATTTGATCTACAGATCGACAGCCCATAAACTCCATCACCTGTTTCCCTCATCCACAGCGGTAGTCAATGGTCCCACAGAGCCAGTGGTCCCAGCGCCACATCAGAGTCCATGTGGCATGATTTAATTGGGGCAGGTCTTGTTGTTTCCCCGCACAGTCAGCAGATCCGAACCCGGGGACTTTATACAGCATGATTTTATTAACCATTTTTGAGGTCCGGGCATATTTTATAAGATTTTTGACATGCGATCTCCACCATTGATCGTGTGGGCCGATCTCATCCGACGGCCCACGTTTGTCCCGATTCCCAAATGCAATTTTTCACCATTTTTCGCCGAAACAAAGGTTTTCACCCCTTTTTTCTCCATTTTTCGTTATTTCTGAAATAAAGCGACTCATTTTCTTTGACTTTTCGCCCTCGCCCCTGACCGTCGATCTCAACGCGATCGACGATTCCGATTTAATTTCCTCCTCCGCTCTCCTCTGACCTCTTTTGATCAATCTCGACCGTTGGATGATGCCATCCAACGGCCACACTCTCCCCACATGTCCTTCCAAAGCATTTAACCTATAAATGCAGGATTTCATAATTTTTTTCGTATTTTGCAGGGTTTAAATGGTTTTTCCGCCATGCTGAAGAAAATTCAAAGGCTGAGGGTGACGATCCTCTTGCCTTCGATTTTTCAAAGAGAATCATTCGCAGGGTTTAAAATCCATGTTTCATCAATGATTCATGAGGCATTGATGCCATTCAATCCCTGTGCAACCCTTCACACCAACGAACACAACAAGTCAAGCACAAATCAAAAAATATCAGTGTCGAATACAGGAAACACACCAGAACAGAAATATTGAGGAAAGATCTTTGGGGATTACATCTAAGATGGTTTATCAAAAGCCTAATCCCCAATTAAAACACAATTAACAGAAAAATCGTAAGGGTTCATTAGACAGAAAACCTCCACCGCCACATCTAAGGGAAATTGATTCCTCCCAGCTACCACAGTGCCACCTATGCCTCAAAGCATTCAAACAAAGGCCGAAGTTATTGATCAAGATCAGATATTTGCCTCAAGCATAGCCGAATAGTTATGTCTGCCAAGGAACTTAATGTAAAGAATATCAACAGAGTAACTATTACACAACACAGAGCCTCAAAGGTCAAAAGAGCTCCCACCAAGATTAAGTCTTAATGTCAATTATTTAAAACAGAGGACACCTATGTAAGCTTCTTCATTGATCCCCCCAAAGGCCAAGAAGCCATTAAGACTGTATTAATTATCTTTGGAGATATTTTATCAAGTCTCACCTCCTCATTCTTATATAAATACTACTGAAGAAGATGAGAAACTATTGGTTGGTTGATCACTAGTTGTAATACTGAAACTCTCTGAAATAATACAAAATCTGTTGAAGTTGAAGAACAAATTGAAGTCTTGGAAGTCTTGATGATGTTTTTGCATGCTTGTTCCTGAGAAGGCTCTATCATTGGATCCATGAACTTGGCTGTTGGTGAAGTATTCTGAACTGTTTAATGTTTTCTCCTATTTTCATTCCGTTCCATAATTTCTTACTACAGTAGGTTGAAATTTTTAGGCTAAGAAATGACTCCTGGAAGCACCTTAGACGTGTTCATCCTTCATTGTTTCATGTTTTATTCTGCTGAGGTATTTTAGAGTCTTTAATTTGTCTCTTTAGTCCTCATGCTCGTTTATTTCCTTAATAGTTCGAACAGTTGGTTTCAGCATGATTTATGGTTCTCCCTGCTTGTCTGTTGCCACTTAAAGAATGTTATTGAAGTCTCCCTTTGAAGTTATTTTGTTTACAATAAGTCAAGGAGGTTTGTTCTGATCTTGCCCTTTGTCCTTACTTAAAAAATTGTCTTAAAGGTATTTTATAGTTGTGATCATAGATGTGTTAGGTGTTCCCTCTTCTATGACTGCAATTATCAGTGAATCTTTTATGTTTTCTAAAGTCATTTAAAATAAAATATTTGAGGAAATAGGGTGTTCCTCGAATCTTAGATTTCATTTTAAAATTTGTCTTGAAGTAATTATTTGCTTAAGGAATATTTGTAGAATTTATGGTTAGCCCTGTCTATCAAATATTTCTTTATTATTCAAGTTATGTTTTCAAGTTCCCTTCATTGAGAATCAAATTTCTCTTTCCAAATCATTGATGTCCATCTCATTTCAAAACCAAAGGATCCTATGGCCAACTTAGATTTGTCCTCTGATATCCCATATCCATTGATGAGTATGTTATGACCTCTTCTTGACTACATTACCCAATGAACTAGATGTTTCTCCATTCTATATATCTTTCCTAGACCTTTCGTGTTCTGATGTATCAATTCAACCAAACAAATAAACAAACACCTGCACTTAATAACTAGTATAAAACCAATACTCAAAGCACACAAGATAAACCTTTGCAAACAAACATTTGAGAGATACCTCTATGAGAACAGGAGGACTAGATCTTGTAACTCTAAATATTGGTTCTGATGTTGCCTTGTCTTTTGATTTGCCAAAATATCAAAACACAGGACACCAACACAAAGAATCTCGCAAGAGCCTCCCATGCATATGTGGGGATCGAGATGACATCGAATCAAGTCCCCGTCTAGGCCTTTACTGAATTAATGGAGCCACGTGAGACAAAACTTATGAATGAAACTTCCTGCCAAGAGAACGACATGTAATGGCCCTTCTATTTCATTCTCGTCCCTCTTTGCGATCTTCAAACCCTTCCTCTACACCATTCTTTAGATCTCCAAACCCTATATTCCTAATCGCTTTTTATTAAAAACAATTTATTTAAAAACAAGATTTAAATTCCATATAAATAATAATACAACATTAATTTTCATTAGTTTAATAAATTTTTTAGAGTTATAGATTTATCTCAACTTCTCATGAGTTGAGAGATAAAAAAATTCAAGATGCAAGCCTCTTTTTTAGTACACTTAAGGAAAGGTTTGCACTTTGAGATTTGATTCTCTCGATTTTTCTAAATAGTCGTTTATATATATTTTTAAACCGTAGTGGAATATTATATTAGTAAGAAAACCACTCCTAGATTGTGGCACAGTTGTTTACATAAACATTCCCTCCAGACCAGTTATACTTGACTATCATTATTTTCTTTAACTGTCAGTTTGTTTACCATTATAAGAAATGCAAGACCTTTGGAGGTGTACTCTCTCCAAAAGACTTGTAAAAACTGACGAATTTTACATTGCATAGAAAAAATTGGACAATTTTTCTAGAATATCCATCTTGGTAATTCTCCTCCAAAGGAGTAAATTTCATGTCCAATGCTATAATGTTACCATTTATTTCTTTAGTTGAACTAGAAGAAATGTGCTATGAGAAGGATATTTGCAGATCCTCTAGAAGTTGTTTGAGTCTTCCATTCTTTTGTGTTGAAATTTTCAACAACAAACAATGAAATGGCATCCAAAAATAAAATCCAGAAAATCGCACCCATAAACGGCTACTATGTGAGTATTTTTATTTAATTATCCCTTAATTAAATTGAAATTAAAATGTAATTTCATCTCATAACAACTTTTATGAGTTAACTAAGTGACATAGACTTAGTTAGCTCAATAATTTCGAGTAGAGGGTTAAAGGTGAGGCATGTAGAGTGATTCTATTATTTTCAGGTTCCAGTTGCAGTTGTAGCACTAGTGTGGTGTGAGTGTAATCAGTTAACTCAAATTAATTGAGTTAAAATTAGTTTAACTAGTTCTAACTGAGTGATGAACTAGTGAGAGGTCAAGTGAATTAAATTAGATTTGATTCACAAGTAGTGATCTATCAAGTAACTAATGATTCATTATTAATATTTGCATGCATGTCAATAATGATGACGACCCAGTTGAGACAGAGGTTAAAGGGAAGTAAACTATCAGTTGTATTATTAGTGAATTTCCTGGGCACAATTATAAAGTCAGAGGAAGACTCATGAAGGATTGCACGATCAAGGAAGGTTGAAATTCCTATTTAATAGGAATTATTTTTTCTAGGGATTGTGTGAGCAAGGCAGGCTGAAGGTAGGTAGGAAATTGGCTATGTATTGCTCCAATTTTGCCTAGATCAGTCTGAGACAATTGGTAGAGTGTATGAGGTTGTGGTGAGGACACATGCATTGTATTGTTTCATGATTCCTTGGTTGATTATACAATAAATATGGAGGGGTTTTGAGAAGTTTCTTTCCCCAGGAAAATCTTGTGTTGTGCGATTGATTTACTTCTTTCTCTTACTTGCATGTGATTGAGCGATCATGATTTATATTCCGCAAAAATTTTGTAGAAGGATTCAGTATATTGTTTTAGTACATTGCATGATTGGATTGAATCCATTGGTGTAATTTCTAAATGGTCTAAGAGCTTCTATATAATTTCTACATGGAGGGGTTATGAGCAGTTTCTTTCCCTAGGGAACTCTTTTGTTGTGCGATTGATTTACTTATTTCTCTTACTTTCATGTGATTGAGCGATCATGATTTATATTTCGCAAATATTGTAGAAGGATTCAGTCTCTTGTTTTAGTACATCGCATGATCATATTGAATCCATTGGTGTAATTGGTGTAATACATTCAATCCCTCTAACACCAGAGTAAATGGAAGCCGAAGAAGACCATTCGTTCTTCTAGAAGAGTACCAGAGATTAATTCTTAGGATTTAAAGCAGAATGGGCTTCGGCCCCTTCGTTCTGGTCTGATTTTAATGTTTTATTTAGTGCTTCACCTACCTCCTCTACTCTCTTTCAGCTATATAAAATCCCTGAGAAATTACTGTAAATGTTGTTGTTCGGCTTTTGTTGTTGCTGTTAGAGGGATTCATTTGGACTGTTAGAACAGTCTTGGGAGGGAGTAACAGAGTAGTTTGTATTGTAATAAGCTGGGAGGAGAAGTTTGGATTGCATTTAGCCATTGAGCTCAGTGTATATGACTGGTTTTGCATCATTAATCAAGCACATTTCACAGGATCCTGGTCTATTACTATTGGTGATGTTTTTCTTACTCTGTTTATTACATTTCATGCTGTTCATTATTCTACTGGCTTGCATCAGAAATCTGGCATAGGATTTGCCCTTGTTAGGCACCCTATGCTTCTGCTCTCCTTGCCTTAGATTTTTTCTGCTTAATGTGTTATCTAAGGGTTGATTTCAGTTAATTTAACTAGTGTAGTGGATGTCATTGCCTGCTAGCTGATGTATAGATTAAATGAATCTGTCCTTAGATGTTCTTGTTGGGTTTAAGCTGGAAGATTTGGGAACACTGGGGATTAGAGTTAGCCCTGTCCACTAGGATCCTTGTGCGACCAGCTGGCATTTCTAAGATCTCTTTGTTAAACTTATCTCTGTTTTTTCTTTGGAGCATGCTAAAGCTGACCTGGAGTTAAATGACCTCTAGTCCGATCTATAAGCTACCCCTTCGTCCCTCCTTTGAGAGCTGCCTTTGAGCATGTCCAAGTAGGTCTGGAGTTAAATGACCTCTAACCTGATCTATAGATAGAAATTGGGTTGCTTTCCTTCTTTCACTTTCTTTCCTTAATGTTCCATTCCATCATCTATCTAAAAAGATCCTTTAGTGTAGATGACTTGCCCTCTGAAAGCCTTGGCTAGTTGTTGCAAGTAATTCTCCTTTCATGACTCCATAGCCCAATGGATGGCACTTTCTTGACCTACCCTCTTTGCTGAAGCATCCTGTTGTTTTGTTCTTTTCCTTCCATCACTTTCTCAGTCTATGATCTCATGACCAACCCAGCAACCAACCAACCAAATCACTTTAAAACCCCCCTTTCTGCTTCATAACTAGCCTAACATCTCATTTTGAGCTTTCAAAGATATATCATTCTTTGTTTTATTGGAGAGATCCCTCTCCAGGTCCAGGAGGGCTAGATCCTAGGACCTCGAAGTGGTTCTGATGTTGTCTCATCTTTTGGTCTTGCCAATCTGGCCAAAACATGGGAACCCCAACACCTTTGAAACCTGAGTTAATTTTATCAAAAGCAACTCTTTATAGGGTTCTATCATGTCTAGGTGGCACTCTAGAATTACCACAACCAAATTATGAATGAAGTTTCCTTGGTCCCCAGACTCCATAGTTGTAACAAGATAGTTGTTTAACTTGCAAAGGAAGATTGTTTATTAAATTTTAAATTTTTAGTCACTTTTTTAGTTAATTATCATTTTTTTATTAAATATATTTTAATAAGGATTTCATTAAAAACAATTTATTAAAAAAAAATATTTAAATTTCATGAAAATAATAATACAACAATTTAATTTAAATTCAATTAATAAAATTCTTATAGTCATGTATTCATCTTAACTTAGATTCTCCAGAATTAAGAGACAAATCTTTCAAAATGCAAACCTCTTTTATATACACTTGAAAAAAGATTTGCATTTTAATAGATTTGATAGATCTCTAAGTTACATGAATCTTTACTAGTTTGTGTGTGTGTGTGTGTGTATATATATATATATTTTTTCTTATTTTTAATTTTATTAAAACTTCCAAATACATTTGCTTATATGAGTGTTTGGCATTTTTCATTCACATTTTTATAAATTTTTTAATATAATTTTTAATGTGAAATGCATAGTATTAATTATATATAGATAGTTTAGAAAAAGAATTTAAATTTGTATATACTTATTAATTAAATTTAAATATAAAGTTTTAAAATATAATAGTTACAAATGTGAATCATTCATTATTTTAATTTATAAGATAAACTGGATATTAATTTATAGCTTATATATGTGTGTTTTTAATAATTAAATTTATTAAATTTTCATATATTTATTAATTATATATTCTTATCATGATTAAAGATATGAATCATTATTATTTTTTTTTTTAATGTGATACGTATATTAAAAAAAAATCCAAAAAAATATTTACAATTTTATTTTTTTTAATCATAATGAGAATATAGTATTAGTCAAATATATACCCCTAGATTCCCTCTTGTACAATACTTATTTAAATAGAAATTCCTTATAAACTAGTTATACCTTTAACCTCTTGGCCATTATTATTTTATTACTATCAGCAA
This sequence comes from Pinus albicaulis, assembly GCA_034641835.2. Taxonomy (NCBI): domain Eukaryota; kingdom Viridiplantae; phylum Streptophyta; class Pinopsida; order Pinales; family Pinaceae; genus Pinus; species Pinus albicaulis. The sequence goes on along the minus strand of JAXQQM020090946.1, from coordinate 205,712 downwards.
GTTGACCATCTAAAAAACACAGGGCCTTTGGAGGTGTACACTCTCAAATCAAAAAAAAAAAAAAAAAAACTTACAAAATTTACATTGGATAGCCAGAAAAATTTAGACAATGTTTTTATATTATCCATAACAAAATTTAGACAATGTTTCTATATTATCCATCCCAGTAATTCTCCTCCAATGTATATTTATATTGTTACCTTCCGTTGAAGCGGCAGAAATGTGTTGTGAGAAGGATATCCGTAGATCCTCCGGAACTTGTTTGAGGGCTTCAACTCATCTTCCATTGTTTTGTACTCGAATCGATCCTTCATGATCTTTTCCGATACAATCATTGATACTTTGAAATTTGAGTCAATTTTTCCCAAAGAAACTCTTAATTGGCTCATATCCTCTCTAGGCTCGGCTCTAGAATTCCTGCAACCAAATTATCACTAACGTTTCTTTGGACTCTGGTCTCCATAGTTGTAACAAGATCGTTGTTTAACCTGCAAAAGAAGATAGTATATTAAATCTTAAATTTTTATTCACTTATTAATTAATTAATGTTTTTTATTATTAAATAATATATTTTATGAAAAGTTATTGGAAAACTCAGTGCATAAATTAAAATGCAAACCTCTTTTTTTAATATACTTCAGAAAACATTTTTAATTTAACAAATTTAATACCTGTAAAATAAAATACATTTATATTAGTGTTATATATATTCTTATTTCTAATTTTATTAAAATTTCAATAATATATATATATTTATGTGTGTTTCTCATTTTCCATTTACATATTTTTTAATTTGTTTAATATTTTTTTATATATATATATATATATATAATGATTACCAATATGAATTATTATTTTAATTTATAAGGTAAATTCAATATTAATTTATAGTTTTTTTTAATACAAATGGAAAATATCTGGGAGAATTACATGGCCATTTTTCTCAGAGGCATCTGGGATATCAAGCTGCGTCTAATTTCCCTTACCCAAAATATATTAAAAAAAATACCAAACCCAAATAGTACTCAAGATTATTTTTCAAGAACTGTAGATGCCGCAAAAGTGTAAGAGAAAATACATACATTTGAAACCAAACACAACAACATTGATTAGTCTGCAAAATCAGTTGGCCTATTGAGGTCGAAATCTCAGGAAGGCCCTGTGGGTGGATTGTCTGAATGAATGCCTTGAAGTTTGAGATCCATGATTAAATAGCGCAACACATCCACCTCGTTTTCAAGGCGAGAAATCCTTTATTGAAGAGCCATAATTAACTTAGAAGAGTTGCACTCATATACCTGTTGTTGATACATCTTAACTTGCAAGGTATATATTTCGAAATTAATGGTATCATACTCTTTTATGCAATGGTCACACACAGTGGAGGCCAAGGAGTTTGTTGCCAAGGAGGTAGAGTCCGGAGTGGGATCAGAATTATGCGGGTACCAAAAGGGGGAGCCCAAAGAAACAGGGAGAAAGAGGGAAGGGAACCAGAGAGAGCCGAGAGAATATTTAAAGAACAAAAGGTTCCAACACAACATCTAAGTAACACAGATAATATGCGTAGAGCAGTTGAAGGGGACAACACTAGATGGGAAGGGGCAAGCCTCTGCCAATTGAGAGTCTTGAATATTAATAGAGCTAAAACCAAAATTAGGGTAATTTCTAGCACCGGTCCAATTTCTCACCGTGCAAAGAATATAATTAATTGATTCTCTTACCTTAGAACCTATAGAGGTTGTTAGGTCCCCATAATTTGTGATATTATCAAGGGAAAATGTACAAGGGTAACATCAAACCAGTATTTGGAGTCCTAGGACCTGATGAACATGAAAATGTAAACCATTCTTCCATTGAGTGTCCCAAAAAAGAGCACAGCGCCAGCACTGGGAAAAATTTCCTATTTTGTAGCTGAGATTTGGAGGCCTTCTCGGTGTCCAAATGAGCTCCATGACAGCTCATTGGAAAGCTTGTCCAATCTAGTTTCGAAAACTACCTTTAGTTTTTAGAATGGAATCGATTTACATGCCCAAAAACTCATTCTCCCCAGACTATTGGGGGCAAGGGCGCAGCACCAACATCCAAGAGCGCAACACTAATGCCAAGGGCGCAACGCTCAATCCCAAACGCACAATGCATTTCTGTAGAGGGCATTTGGAGGCCTTTCCCGGTGTGGAAATTGGGCCCATGATAACTCGTTGGAAAGCTTATCCTATCTACTTTCCAAATATACCTTTTTTTTGTGGATTGGAGTTGATTTGGTCTGTTAAAAATTTATTCTCCCGAGACAGGTCAAAAAGTGCTGAATGATGGTGCAGAAATATAGAGTGTTGGTGTAGGCAACTTTTGGAGGCCTTCCCCATCTCCAAATTAAGCTCATGATAGCTCATTAGAAATATCTTCTAGTCTAGTTTTCATTTGATCCATCAAGAAAGTCATTTGGACATTCCAGCTATGAGAAAACCTGATTTTTCCAAGATCACTCCAAAAGTGCAGCAATTCTCCCGTGACACCTATATTTTTGACATTGCTCCCAAACCATTATACCTGTGTAAAATATGAATGAGGTTTTTATTTTTGGACCTATTATGGAGAAAAACCTCTCTCACTTTTGTCAAATGCATCTTTGTTTAGTCGGAAACACAATTTGAAGTGAAACTGGCCTTGTGTGCTTCCTCCATGTCATTTTCTACAAGTGATAACTGTTTGGCACCCAACTTGGGCCATCAAGATCAAAAACCCTAGTTTCCTCAAGACCAAGTGGTTCTCTTTATTTTGCTATGAGTTGTCTTTATTTAGGACCAGACCATCTACCTTATCAATTCCTTCAGCTGATGGACCTTTTAACACTCTTGCAGAAGTGTTAAAATCCTAACATTTTCCTCATGTGAAAACTATGAAACTGAATGGATAATCTTTCTTTGGACATCTTTAGGTTTTTATTGAGTAACTATGTGCTGACCTTCTATTACATCTGTGCCAGCTTCTTATCAAAGGATAAGAGTGTTTGAAATACCAATGATGATCTTAAGACATGTGAAACCCTAATTGACCTAGTGGGGGGGTTCTTTGACCATGATCTTGACTGAAAATAGGCTTGGAGGCTTCAAGTGTAAAAACAGATTATTGACAAAGTGGTGTATTGAAGATCCAAAATCCAATGTACTTGATTTATCTAAAGAGCCTACAGAGATAGTTTTGAGACCATCAATGCTTGAGGAACTTGGGGACCATGGGAACGAGTTATGCTATAGGTAACCCTAGATGGAAGGTGGAGTGATGGGCAAGGGAAAAATAGAGTAATGAGGTTATGGGTAGGAAAAAGGATGGAAATGAGTGGCACAAGGCCATAAGGTTTTTTTAGGAGTGGCAGGGTGACCATGGAATGGAAAAATGGTAGAATAGTGAAATTTTTTCTATAAGGATAATGAAGGAAGTGAGATTTCTAAAACTCACAATATTCAGGGAATTTTGTTTTTATAAATCTAGAACCAATATTTAGTCATCTATAGATAGTAAAAATTATTGATGACTAACAGTGGCTCCACTTGGGGAGGACAACTCCTTTTCAGGAGGTGTCCAGGACCTTAGAGCTCAAATCTTTGAGTTTTGAAGACCAGTGCCTTACTTGCACTTGGAAGATCCTTCTTCCTTCTTTTGCTAATGTTCTCTTGAAGCTATGATCTCAAAATCAGAAAGACGTGTTTGCTTCAACCTCATTTCTACCTACCCATCATACTTTGCCGAACATTTTTTCTTCTTCCGGGTGCACTTGGACTGGCAAACCTTTGACATTATTTTCTTTTGAAATCATAAAAAAATATCTACTTGTACTCTTATCACTTCCAAGAGTTCAGATTAGGCTAATTAACTCTCTTATTCTCTACCTAGTCTACTCATTTGTCAAGATTAAGTTGTTTGACAACTTTTTTCTCTGACCTACTGACATGAAATTCATAACATGATCAAACCAGGATTAAGCAACCTGATTTGCCATGGGTTGTGGAATTTGGACAAGCTGCACACAGACATCATTTTTGTACAATAAAAAACTAAAAACTTGAGGGCTGTGATTCAGAATTGGTTATGCATCCTTCTCATTTTTCTTTGGTTCAGATTTATGCTTTGGGAACCAACATATTTTCCTAATCTAATCTAATGACAAGCCAAGTTTACATGATTTGGAAAATCCTCTTTCTCTAACCTATCAGGAAAAATTTAAAACATGTCCAATAATGATTAGGCTAAATGACTGAAGAAGACTCTCTTTTCTTCAACAGGAGTGGCATTTAGGCTTGCACACTTTCAACGATACTCTTTTTTGGTATGGGGTTGTACCTCTTCTTTAAAACTACCCTCTTTTTCTTCTTTTCTCTGTTTTTGTGTTTTTATTTTTCAAAACAATCTAAAACTAAAGCTACAAATATGCTCATAGTGCTAAGCTTATTTTCATACGTATCTATCCTAATCTAATTTACATATGATACATACTTATTTGGTGAACTCACTTTTCCAATACAACCAATCAAGTAGATGATTCCATGAGTGATCTTGGTTCAACTCTTTGAGTGTGTTGAAACAACAATAAGCCCATTCCCCTCTCACTTTCTTTTGAAAAATAATGTTCAAAATCTCCTTTATACTCTGCAACAAATTGCTCTTGACATAGCATGTTCCCCTTTCAGATGCTTCTAAGAAAAAAACAAAGGGATCTTGAAACAATACCTAGCTTAGAGGATTTGATGAATAAGCTTCATTCAAGACTACTCCTTCCTCCACTTGGCTATGCTTGGGGTTCTTTTGGGGAAGAAGCTCCACCTCTTCCTCATGATCATCTGTACTGCCAGCCTCATCATATATTGCAATTTTGTCCTCTAGAAAATCTGATATGTTCTGATTGAGTGGGCTAAATTATGTGTGTAGACCATCAAGTTGATGAGCAGGATCATTCTTTGGCAGAAAATCTTCTTGAGAAGGCAGTGAAGCAACTCTTCTGTGTTTATCAATTTCCAAGCCTTTATTTGCAATTTGAAATTCAATGGGACTTGGTGGCTACACATCTGGAGCTAAGGAGAACTCAATGTCACAAATGATTTCCTCAACCATCTCAGGAAAAGGTTTCTCATTAACAACTTGCTCAAGAAGTTCATTATCTTCTGCAACCTCAACATCAAAACCGAAAGACCGTTGATTTCCAATCACATGAAATTTATTTATGATGGACTCAAATGAAGTAGAACAAAGAAGAAGAGATGTTTCACTTACTTCCAAATTTTCTTGACTTTCCCCATCATTGTCATAGCTGATATGTATTGGCTAATTAATGTTTTGATGAAACTGAACTTTCTCCCACAAACCAACTGCTGATTTCTCTACAATATTAGCTTCTGTTTGGAGAGCATAACTATCCTCATACTGGTCAAACTTTGGAAAATTATCAATATAAGTAATGTCACCAATCAAACATATTGGATTATCAGATTATTCTTCTTTGAATTGATCTACAAATCCATTTTCTGATCTGTGGTAGCTGGGATTAGGAGGCAAATAAATAGAAATGTTATGTTCACATGAAGGTTTAGAGGCTGACTGCATGCTTAGAATTTGATTTATTTCCTCTTCAGTTAAAAGAGGAGGCATATTTCGCTTTCTTTGGACAGAACTACAATAGTTCTCTTTCTCTTGTGAAGGCTGATTCTGAGGATGAATGTCTTCTTGAGCCTTACCTGGAAGAGATGGTGAATCATTACTTGTGCCTTCAGAGAGATATTGTGGATTTTCTTCTATTTCATGATTTACTTCATCCTCAACCAACTCCTCTTGGCTATCATAATAGTTATCTTGAGAATGAAATGCATGAATTTCCTCTAATAGACTTTCAGGATGCCAATTTCATAAATCTTCATCAATGTTTACAAGTTATTTTATGAGATCTTTAGATTTATCACAACAATTTTCAGCTAATGATAGAGATGGACAATATTCTTTATAGTGTTCATAAAATACCTTGTGGAAATCCTTTAAAGAAAACAAACTACCAGGGTCTAGGCCTTCATACCATTTCCTTGCCTTACCTTCTAATGTCCCCATGAACATCTTCATGAGGCAGTCTTCATGCCATTCAAATTTTAACCTCCATACATGTATATGAAATTTGATGAGATGTAACAAGGGGTCATCAAATTTTTCATCTTGAAACATATGCAGGTTTGAAACCCAATCTATCTGAGGCATTTTGTGTGGGAACTCAAGGATGTGATCTCTATTCATTGGAGCATATCTCCGTTGTATCCTTGGATCCATATTTGTCAATCAAAAGGTTCACTGCATCTTTTCAACCAGTCTAGAGTCTTCTACTAGTGGAGTATTGAGGTCTATTGAGAGTTTTGGAGTCGCTAGGTGGATGGTTTCAACTTTTCTGTCCACCATCAGCATGATTAATGCATTCCTAAGGGAGTCTATAAGAATAGTGGGGTTAGTAGGTCTACTGGAGGTCAGTGGAGTCGCCAAGTGGAGGATGTTTACTGTTTTAAGGATGTTTTTGTTGTACACCATCAACAACTGAATACCAATATAAGGATGTTTGTGGGCTTTCTGAGCTCCTAAGGAATACTTAGATTGTCACTAACTCAGAAGGTCCCACTGTGATCACCATTATGTTAGGTCCCCGTAATTTGTGAGATTGGCAAGGGAAAATGTACAAGGGTGACATCAAACCAGTATTTGGAGTCCTAGGACTTGATGAACATGAAAATTTAAATCATTCCTCCATTGAGTGTCCCAAAAAGAGTGCAGCGCCAGCACTGGGAAAAACTGCCTGTTTTGTAGCTGAGATTTGGAGGCCTTCCCGGTGTCCAAATGAGCTCCATGATAGCTCATTGGAAAGATTTCCTAGTCTAGTTTCCAAAGCTACCTTTAGTGTTTATAATGGAATCGATTTACCTACCCAAAAAATCATTCTCCCCAGACTACTGCAGTCAAGGGCGCAACATTGAGGTCCAAGGGTGCAACGCCCAATCCCAGACACGCAATGCCTTTTTGCAGAAGGCATTTGGACGCCTTACCGGTGTCCAAACTGGACCCATGATAGCTCATTGGAAATATTATCCTGTCTAATTTACAAATATACCTTTTTTCTGTTGATTGGAGTTGATTTGTCCTATCAAAATTTGATTCTCCCAAGACTGGTCAAAAAGTGTTGAATGATGGTGGAGAAATGCAGAGTGTTGGTGAAGACAACTTTTGGAGGCCTTCCCCAACTCCAAATTCAGCTCATGATAGATCATTAGAAATATCTTCCAGACTCATTGTAATTTGACCAATCAAGCAATTCATTTGGACATTCTAGCTATGAGAAAACTGGATCTTCCCAAGGTCACTCCAGAAGTGTAGCAATTCTCCAGCGGCACCTGTATTTTTGACATTTCTCCCAAACCATGATACCTGTGTAAAATATGAATGAGGTTTTTCTTCTTGGACCGATTATGGAAAAAGACCTCGCTTACTTTTGTCAAATTCATCTCTTTTTGGGTAGAAACACAATTTGAAGTGAAACTGTCCTTGTGTGCTTCCTCCATGTCATTTTATGCAAGTGATCATTGTTTAGCACTCTACTTTGGCCATCAAGCTCAAAATACCTATTTTCCTCAAGACCAAGTGGTTCTCTTTCTTATTCTGTGAATTTTCTTCATTTAGGACTATGCCATCTACCTTATCAATTCCTTCAGCTGATGGACCTTTTAACACTCTTGCAGAAGTGTTAAAATCCTAACATTTTCCTCATGTGAAAACTCTGAAACTGAATGGATAGTCTTTCTTTGGAAATATTTAGGTTTTTCTTGAGTAGCTATGTGTTTACCTTCTATTACATCTATGCCAGCTTCTTATCAAAGGAGAAGAGTGTTTGAAATACCAATGATGACCTTAAGACATGTGAAACCCTAATTGACCTAGTGGGGGGGTTCTTTGACCATGATCTTGACTGAAAATAGGCTTGGAGGCTTCAAATGTAAAAACAGAGTATTGACAAAGTGGTGTATTGAATAGCCAAAATCCAATGTACTTGATTTATCTAAAGAGCCTACAGAGATAGTTTTGAGACCATCAATGCTTGAGGAACTTGGGGACCATGGGAATGAGTTAGGCTATAGGTAACCCTAGATGGAAAGTGGAGTGATGGGCAAGGGAAAAACAGAGTAATGGGGTTATGGGTAGGAAAAAGGATGGAAATGAGTGGCACAAGCCCATAAGGATTTTTTAGGAGTGGCAGGGTGACCATGGAATGGAAAAATGGTAGAATAGTGAAAAAATTTCTATAAGGATAATGAAGGCAGTGAGATTTCTAAAACTCACAATATTCAAGGAATTTTTTTTATAGAAATCTAGAACTAATATTTAGTCATCTAGATGCCCTCGCAAGTTGAACCGTCGCAAGTTTCTCACAACAGAAAAATGCCCTCAGGATTACCCGAATCTCATCACATAGCTTCTTGTTATACCAACGCCTAAACGCCACACTTGATACAGAGGTAGTCCACTTTGAAATCAACAATGAACACATATTTCTAAACCAAATCCACTCGGAGGGCATGGATGTTGTTATGCACCCACAGCCAGATTTATCCCCTTCATGGCATGGAAGCCACACACGAGATTTCATTTTGGCATCAAATTCTCAAAAACCCAAAAGTAGATTAATCATCATGAATCAATAAAGGGTGATGAAATAAGAACTGGCCATGAGATTGAAGTTATTCAACACTAAGGAAATTAAATCAGGAACACTTGCATGAGGCAAGTGATCAATCCACATCATGTCGAGCTGACAGATGGTGTTATTGGAAATCACGAGGAGGCTAACATGGGACTTAGTACGATCATTCAAATTAACATAATCTATAGATAGGAGAGGAGAGATTCAAGTTATGGATTGGACACAATGGCACAAGGAGGGGGGAAAAGGAATGGGGAGAACTAGGAAGTAAAACATTAAAACTTATGGGATCGACACGTACCTTCTTATTCCATTGATCTTTGACTTCCCTTCATCCAGAAGCAAAGATTTATTGGCCTGTTTATCTACCTCAGAATTTATACTTTTGAGGATGTGGAAGAAGGTCGAGTTAGAGGAATGAAGTATACTTTTAATCTAATGGTACAAAAGGCTTAAGGTATTGTTTTTTTAGAGTATTGTTCATTATCAAATTTCTGATAATAAGGAAAGATTCATCTAGAATAGCAATGTCTCTAATGCCTCGACCTTGAGTCATAGTTACTCCCAGGAAGAGCCCATATATTTCGAAATGGTTGGTTGATTTCCACCTAAATCCCCATGAAAATTTATCCACAATTAGTCCTTTGGGATTTAGTAATATCTCTCCCTCTATATCTTAATTTATAGTTACTATTTACATATATGTTTATTAATTAATTCTATTAAGTTTTATATGTTTATGAATTATATACTCTAATCATGGTTATGGATATAAATCGTTATTATTTATTTTTATTTTAATGTGATATGTAAATTAGGATTTTTTTTTCCAAAAAATTGTTTATAATTTATTTTAATGTGATATGTAAATTAGGATTTTTTTTCCAAAAAAAATGTTTATAATTTATTTTTTAATTTGAATATTGTATGAGTAAAAAATCTCGCTTGCACGACATGTATTTACATAAAGATTCCCTTGAAGCCGGTTATACATGTAACCTATTGACCATCATTATTTGTTGTAACTATTAGCTTGTTGACCATCTTAAGAAACAAATTTTTTTTGTAGGTGTACACTCTCCAAAAGACCTGTAAAAACTAACAAAATTTACATTACATAGAAAAATTTGGACAATTTTTCTAGATTATTCATCCTACTAATTCTCCTCCAAGAGAGTAACATTCAAGTCGAGCATTATATTGTTACCATTTCTTTCTCTAATAGAACCAGCATATATGTGTTGTGAGAAGGCTATCCATAGATCCTCTAGAAGTTGTATGAGTAATTCCAACTCATCTTTCATTCTTTTTTGCTTGAATCGATCCTCTATGGTCTTCTCCAAAATAGACATTGCTACCTTCAAAACCTGAGTCACATTTTCCCAAAGCATTTCATGATTGGCTTATATCCTCTCTACGCGTGGCTCCAGAATTCCCACAACCAAATTATCACCGAAGTTTCCTTGGTCCCCAACTCCATATGTGTAATGAAATCGTTGTTTAACCTGGAAAGGAAGATGTTTTATTAAGTTTAAAATTTTTATTCACTTATTTAATTAATTTATGGGTTTTTCTTAAATGATATGATTTATGAAATTTTTGATCATCTCAAACCTAAGTAAATAAAATATATCTATATCATGTATACTTTATTAATTATTATCTCGTTAAAAAGTTAGAAAACAAGATTCAAATTTTATTAGAGTATTTATTATTATCATTATGATTATTATTCTTATCCAATTTTAAGGTTACAGCCCAAGTCAAACACCAATTTGGTGTATGAAACCCACTTATTTGTGGGACAAGGGACCCACCTCCATGCAGCGATTTGAATGCTAAGTCTACGAAGGCATACATACTCTACTCCCCTCTAGTTTTGAACGTGTGACCTCTTAGGAGGAAACACATGCTCTTAAACATTAGGCCCACTCAAGATGTATAACTATTTAATTTACATTCAATTAATAAAAATATTATAGCCATAGATTTATTTTAACTTCCAATGTGTCAAGAGTCATTGGATCAAATATTTCAAGATGCAAACCTATTTTTTAGTAGATATAAGGAAATTTTTACACTTGAAAAATTTGATCCTTGTCAACGTTTAATAAATCTCGAACAAAAATGAATCTATTATAGTTCTTAATACTGATTATTATTTTTTAATATATCCTTTTAATGTGATATGGATATTATATATATATATATATGAAAAATAGTTGAATTTTTTATATACTTAATAATTAAATTTAAATATAATGTTCTAAAATATAATGGTTACGAATGTGAATCATTATTTTAATTTATAAGGTGAGTTGGATATTAATTTAAAGCTACTATGTTTTTTCAAAATGTGGGAAAACCTATTATAACTCAATTGTCAAACTAGTAGTGGGGACAACCATCATTGGGTGCTAAAATACAGGTTGGCTCATCACTGTTATTCAAGGAAAACCACACCACCTAGAATTACCTACTAGTGTTCCGTAAGGGGGCATAATTTCACTCCTCCTAGATGCGTCTAGGCCTTGAGCCATTAACCTATTTCCTCACATTCAAGGAAGTCGAGCTCTTAACCAAGCAGAAGAAGTTTTAGGTCAAACTCCAAACTATATATATATATATATATAATTTAAATTTATGTGATAGGTATATTATGGTTTTTTTCCAAAAAATTGTTTATAATTTTATTTTTTAAACATAATGAAAAAAAAATGTTTGTTTTTAATCATAATGAGAATATTGTATTAGTCAAAAAATTGCTCCTAGATTGTGCCTTGTACAACAAGCGTTTATATAAAGATCCCTCATGGCTAGCTATATGTGTAACCTCTTTACCATCATTATTTATTTAACTATCAGCTTGTTGACATCTTAAGAAATAGAGGGCCTTTGGAGGTGTACACTCTCCAAAAGACTTGTAAAAACTGACAAAACTTACATTGCATAGCAAAATTTGAAATTTTTTTCTAGATTAGCCACCTCAGTAATTCTTCTCGAAAGGAGTAGCATTCAAGTATAGCACTATATTGTTACCATTGCTTTCTTTAGTAAAACTAGTAGAAATGTGTTGTGAGAAGGATATTCATATATCCTCCAAAAGTTATCTTGGAGCTTCTAGCTCATCTTCCATTCTTTTATGCTTGAATTGATCCTTCATAATCTTCTCCAAATAAGTCATTGCTACCTTTGAAACCTGAGTCATTTTTTCCCAAAGCAACTCTTGATTGGCGTTTATCCTATGTATTGCTCCAGAATTCCCCCATTCCCGCAACCAAATTATCACTGGAGCTCCTTGGTCCCCAATGTCTATAGTTGTAATAATATTGTTGTTTACCCTACAAATGGAGATGATTTATTAAATTTTAAATTTGTATTCACTTATTTAATTATTTATTTTTGTATTATTAGATAATATATTTTATGAAAATTTTTATCAATGGAAAACTAAGTAAATAAATTATATCTATGTCATGAATATATTATTAATAATTATTTCATTAAAAACAATTTGTTAAAAAAAATAAATTAATTTCATGGGAATAATAATATAACGATTTAATTTACATTCAATTAATAAAAAAATTTATGGTCATAGATTTGTTTTAATTTTAGATTTACAAAGAGTAAAGAGATCAAATCTTTCTAGATACAAATACTTTTTTTAGTACACTTAAGGAAAAGTTTTCACTTTAACAAATTTGATTCCTCTGACACTTAATAGATTTGAAAATAAGATGAATCTATACAGTTTTTAATAATATTATTTATACATCTATATATATAATTATTCTTAGTTTTAGTTCTATTAGAACTTTGATAATACATATAATTATGTGTGTGTTTAGCATTTTCCATTCACATATTTTATATTTTTTTTAATATAATTTTTAATGCGATATATATATATATATATATATATATATATATATATATATATACGTGGTTACTACATACATACATACATACATATATATATATATGGTTACTACGAATGATTATTTTAATTTATAAGATAGACTAGATATTAATTTATAGTTACCATATATATAGATATATATATATATATATATATATAGATAGATATAAGTTTTTATACGCTTATTAATGATATGTTTTTAACATGGTTATATATATGAATCATTATTATTTTAATTTAGTTTAATGTGATATTTATATTATGATTTTTTTCCAAAAAATGTATAATTTTATTTTAACGGTAATGAGAATATTGTATTAGTAAAAAAATTTCCCGTAGATTGTGTTTTATACAATAGGTGTTTACATAGAGATTCCCTCGAGGCTGGTTATACCTGTAACCTCTTGACCATCACCATTTTCTTTAACTATTAGCTTGTTGACCATCCTGAGAAACTCAAGGTCTTTGGAGGTGTACACTCTCCAAAAGACCTGTAAAAAATGACAAAATTTACATTGAATAGAAAAATTTGGACAATTTTTCATGAATAGCCATCTTGTTCATTCTCCTCCAACATAGTAACATTCAATTTTGACACTATATTGTTACCATTTCTTTCTTCAGCCAGATCGGAAAAAATGTGTTTTGAGAAGAATATTCGTAGATCTTCCAAAAGTTGTCTGAGGGCTTCCAACTCATCTTCCATTCTTTCGTGCTTGAATTTATCCTCCATGATTTTCTCTAAAATAGTCATTTCTACCTATGAAACTTGAGTCAATTTTTACCAAACATATTTTATAGTACATTTGAGGAAAAGTTTTCACTTTAACAAATTTCATTCCTCTTGACACCTAATAGATCTCAAAGTAAGATAAATCTATACTAGTTCTTAATAATATCATTCATACATCTATATATAAAATTATTCTTATTTTTAGTTTTATTAAAACTTTGATAATATATATACTTTTTGTGTGTATTTTTCATTTTCTATTCACATATTTTATCATTTTTCATATAATTTTTAATGTGATATGCATAGTGTATATGTATATATATATATATATATATATATATATATATATATATATATATATATATATATGAAAGAGTTTAAATTTGTATATACTTAATAATTAAATTTAAATTTAAAGTTCTAAAATATAATGGCTATGAATACGAATCATTATTTTAAATTAACAAGATAAATTGGATATTAATTTATTGTGTGTGTGTGTGTGTGTGTGTTTATTAATTAAATATTTATGGTTAGTCTAATTGTGGTAGTGATTTTTCGACCACAAATTTGAGGGGGTGGAAATCCTCCTCTGGTGCCAAGAGGTAGATATGAATTTCCAGGGGGGGGGGGGGGGTACCCCTCCTATAGAAAGGTAATGACCAGGAACCTTCAAAGCAACTCGGCTAGTTTTGGTAATCCAAGGGCTAGTGGGAGTTCTAATGAGACCCCAATTTTTGGAGCACAGTCGAAAGTTAGGTTGAGGGGAAGATGCATTCCAAAGGTGGCGAAAATTTTGAAATTTGTTATTCCCCAAATATTTTGGAGGAACATTGAAAGCGAATGAAGGCTCATGCATTCATATGTAAGTTTGTGGGAGGGCAGCCGAAAAAAAAGTAAATTGAGAGGTGGATACAATAGAAGTGGTAGCCAAAAAGGGAGGTGGACATAAGGCTTGGCATGAAAGGGTTCTTTACAATCATTTTTCCATCGTGGATGAAAAAAATAGGGTGTTCGAGGGAGGCCCTTATTTTTTAATAACGTGGGTTTATATATGTGGCATTAGGAAGAGTGTTTCAACCTATATAAGGAACAATTTTTGGCAACCTTAGTATGGGTTAGGCTTTACTCCCTTTTGACAAACTTCTATATTCTGAAAATTTTGGAGGGAATCGAAAATGTTATCGACAACTTTGTGAAAGTTTTGGAGGTTACCAAAAGGGGGCACAATGCGTATTTTGTGAGAATATGTGTATATTGTAGAAATTATAAAACATACATGTATATCTTGGATTCACCCGATCTAACAATGTACTAAAGTTAAATATTGAATCGCTTCTACAAATATTTTGCGGAATTAAAAACACAATGTTGTGTAACCAGCTCCAAAAATAGAAGAAAAGAGATATCAACGCCTTAGAAATGAGCCACTTCGAGGGGGAAACCTCCAATACATTACATCAATGAACAATTCTTGGATGATACAATTTACAAAACCTCCTTTCTATATATAGGAGTCCATGGGGCCATAATGTAATCCTAGTGAGCCACAATGTAATCCTAGCCGACCTAACAATAATAATTTAAGGGCACAATAATAACAAAATGGGGGTTACAAGGGTACAATAATAACAATAAGGGGGTTACACTAACAACAATAAGGGACTATACTAGTAATATAGGGACCTAACATGCCCCTCTCCTTCAAACAAGTGTTGTCCTCAACGCTTGACTATTTCTTGATGCTTCTGTATAAAATTCTCATCCTCCCATGTGAAATATTTTACAGGAAAGTTATTCCACTTGCTAAGATACTCTGAAATTGATCGTACTTGTCGAGTTATTGTTTCTATGACTGCTTCATAACTTCTTTCGATGTGATGTTGATCTTCATGTTGTTTCATTAGATTCTGCACCAAAGTTGGGTTATCCTTTGAGAGTTGGAGAACTTGTTGTTGATGCTTGATGTGATCTTCCATTAATTTATCATCCATATTTGCTATTATTTGATCCTTCGAACCATCCAACTTAGCCTCCATTTCTGCTTTTAAACCATCTATTTCATCTTCAATTTCTCTTCGTAATATTGAAACTTGTTGCACTTGGTACCGCAATTTTGATATGTCATACTGCAACTCTTCCTCTTCATGCGTCATAGTATAGCTTTTTGAGGGATTAATGGGTATGGAATTATTTTTTTGAGGCATTATAGAACCCAATACTGATAAAAATTCTAAAATATGCCCTTGGAATCAATTCAAATTGATTCTTCAAACAAGACTTATGCAATTCGGAAGAATACACACCCTTTTCTTGCTTTTGAGGAGCTCAATATTGAAATTGTATTATCTCTGTAATTGAGAATCTTCAATATCTTAAATTCACTACTGTAGTAGCCTTCTGAACTGTATTTCAAATGCCACAGGTATGATCTGATTTCGATTCTTCAAGACAAAGTTATTTCCAATCTCCCACAATGACCCAATTTTGGACTGGTTCACTAGAGCGAACTTGTACGACTTGCCACGTGTCACTGTTTCGTCCTTCGTCTCTAAAATTGATATCCAAGAAATCAAAGTCTGTTTACTTACAACCAATTTTTACGGCACTCTAATCCAATGCCCAGAGAGAGAGTTATTGAACTTTTCTCACGATCACCTCTTTGAGATGAAATTCAAGAGCCTAAAAAAACACTACCTTCCACAGATCATATCTCCAAAAATATTGCGAACCAAGCTCTGAAATTTTTAGACACACTTCCTCAAGATTTCAGCTTCGCACCCTAAAAATTTCAGCTTCTGAATCTTCGTAGAAAAAAAGTTATAGCGAAGATTCCATGACGACCTGTTTGGAGCAGCGAAACCCTAGAATCCAAAGCTCTGATACCAAATGTTGTGTAACCAGCTCCAAAAATAGAAGAAAAGAGATATCAACGCCTTAGAAATGAGCCACTTCGAGGGGGAAACCTCCAATACATTACATAAATGAACAATTCTTGGATGATACAATTTACAAAACCTCCTTTCTATATATAGGAGTCCATCGGGCCATAATGTAATCCTAGTGGGCCACAATGTAATCCTAGCCGACCTAACAATAATAATTTAAGGGCACAATAATAACAAAATGGGGGTTACAAGGGTACAATAATAACAATAAGGGGGTTACACTAACAACAATAAGGGACTATACTAGTAATATAGGGACCTAACACGCAATCGCTAATCACATGAACATGAAGAAAGATCAATCATAGACAACACAGATAATTTCCTAGGGAAAGCTTATAGCTAAAAACCCCACTATCTTCTATTGTATATTAAGCATGGATCATGAAAAAATTACATGAAAAACTCTTGTCACAAGAGCCCTCCATTACTCAACTAATTGTCTCACACTGTCATGTGCAAAACTGACCAACACATAGCCAATTCTCAGCCTCCAGATAGCTTGCCTTGCTTGCCCAATCCCTCATGGATGCAATCCCTAAAATATATGAATTATTGCCTTCCTTGAGTGCACAAGTATCATGGGCACTCCAATGGGTGTTTGGTTGCATGTGTTCAAGCCAATAATTGTACAACTGATAGTCAACTTCCCTTTCACCTAGAAATCAACTGGGTCTCCACTAGATCTGACATGAATGCAACTAATAATAGTAAATCCTTGGTTGCATGTGAGATCGTTGATTGTGAATTAATTAATATTTAATTCACTTGATCTCTCACTAGTGTATCTCAAGTTACAACTAGCACAACTGAGTTTAACTCACTTAACTGAGTTAAATTGTTTACAACTTACATTAACTAATGCACCACTGCACTTTGAACTCTGTTACAACTAGAATTACTCACCATGCCTCACCAACTACCTCTAACTCGAAATCCACTAGCTAACTGGGTTTATCAGTCTCATTTAACTATTTCAAGTCTACATTGAGAATAGATTACATTTTATTGTCCATATTAATTAAGGGATAACCAAAATAGACATGCACCCAAAAATAGCACTGTGGGCCCCACCCTAGTCTGGGTGCTTAATGCAACTAGGCGTGGGTGCTTGTTGTGAAACCAACTCCAAAAAGAGAAGAAAAGAGATATCAACACCTTATAAATAAGCCACGTTGAGGGGCAACCTCCAATACATTACATGAATGAACAATTCTTGGATGATACAGATGACAAAACCTCCTTTCAATATATAGGAGTCTATGGGGCCAAAATGTAATCCTAGTGGGGCCACAATGTAATCCTAGCCGACCTAACAATAATAATTTAAGGGCACAATAATAACAATATGGGGATTACATGGTTACAACAATAACAATAAGGGGGTTACACTAACAACAATAAGGGACTATACTAGTAATATAAGGACCTAACATGCTCCTCTCCTTCAAAAAGGTGTTGTCCTCAATGCTTGAGTAGATTCGGGTGCTTTTGTATAAAATTTTCATCCTCCCATGTAGAATCTTTCATGGGTAAGTTCTTCCATTTGATGAGATACTCTGAAATTGATCGATTTCATAGTTGTCGAGTTCTTGTTTCTGTGACTGCTTAAGGTTCCAATATGGTTTTTCCTTCCTCATCAAGTTCTTGGAAGTTTGTCCCCTATAACCTTTTTTAAACATCAAACATGGAAAACTGGATGCACTCGCGGTGAAGCAGGAAGCTCCAATTTGTATGCCATAGTACCATTCTTTTGCAAAACCTTGTAAGGACCATAGTAATTTGGTGATAATTTATTATCCTTCTTAGCTTGCTTGAGGGAAATTTTTTTGTATGGTTTTAGCCGTAAAAATACCCAGTATCCCACATCTACTGAGCATTTTTATGGCTACAACCATACAAACAAATATGCCTATTGTTTCATTCGATTTTGTGCCAAATTAGGTTATCCTTTAAGAGTTGTAGAACTTCTTATTGATGCTCGATGTGATCCTCCACTGCTTGAACCCTAGAATTTTCCCTTAAAGAAGATGTGATGGATGGTGGATGATATCCATAAAGTGCCGTAAATGGGGTTAGTTTTGCTGCAGTATGGAAGGAAGTGTTATACCACCATTCAGCTAGAGGTAACCACTTGACCCATTGTGCTTTCTTATCAGATACAAAACAACGAAGATATCCTTCCAAACATTTATTCACTATCTCTATTTAACCATCGGATTGAGGATGATAAGATGAGCTATGAGCTAGTTGAGTACCAAGCAAGAAAATAATTCCGTCCAAAAATTTCCTGTAAAATGGGATCTTTGTCACTTACAATAATCTTCGGGTTTCCATGTAGCTTTTGAATTGTTTCCATAAATGCAGTAGCAACTGTACTTTCTTTAAATGGATGAGATAATGCACAAAAGTGTGCATACTTGGTAAGTCTATCAACTACCACCATGATGACACTCTTTCCTTCGGACTTAGGTAAACCTGTGATAAAATCCATTGAAATCTCCTCCCAACGTTGACTTGGAACGGATAAAGGTTGTAGAAGTCCTGGGGTCTTAATTGTTTCCACTTTATTCTGCTGGCAAACCAAACATTCCGCCACAAACTTTCGAATATCAGATTTAAGGCCATCCCAAAAAAATTCTTTCTTCACCCTGTGGTAAGTTTTTAAAAATCCCAAGTGTCCTCCTAAAGGAGAAGTGTGCAATTCCAAAAGAATCTATTTTTTAGTTGGGAATTCTTGAAAATATATAAGCGATCTTTGTATCATAAGGAATCATTTTTCCAACTAAATGTATTAGATTTACTAGGATCTTGCTGCAAATTTTAAATGAGAGTCCACAATTCTTCATCCTTCTTCCATTCATCCCTTGCTTCAGTTATCCAATCTGGTTGGATAATTGAAATGGCACAAAGAAATGCTTCCACCTCTCCATCCTTTCTTGAGAGTGCATCTGAAACAACATTTAGCTTCCTTTTTTTGTATACGATTTCAAAATCATAACCCAACATCTTTGTGACCCATTTTTTCTGCTCTTCTGAAGATAGTCTTTGTTCCAAAAAGTGTTTAAGACTATCATGATCAGTTTTTACCTTGAAGTGTCTTCCCATTAGGTAAGGTCTCCATTTCTTTAGTGCATGTAGTATTTCCAACATTTCCTTTTCATAAATAGCCTTTTGTAAATACTTTCCTTTTATTGAACGACTTTCAAAAGCAATGGGTCTTCCTTCTTGCATTGAAACAGCACCAATTCCATTTCCCGAGGTATCACATTCCACAATAAAGGTTTTTTTGAAGTCTGGCATAGCTAAGACTGGTGCTAGGCACATTGCCTCTTTAAGATGTTCAAAGGTCTTAGTTGCTTCAGGAGTCCATGAAAATTCATCTTTCTTCAATAATGTTGTTAGAGGTGCTGCTATTCTCCCATAATTCTTAAAAAACTTGCAATAATACCCTGTTAACCCGAGAAAAATGCGCAACTGCTTTATGGTTGTGGGGACTTTCCATTCCTTAATGGCTTTAATTTTGTTAGAGTCTACCTTAACACCCTCGTGAGATACAATATGACCTAGATATTCCACCTCTTGTACTCCAAAAAAACATTTGGATGTTTTTGCATATAATTGTTTCTCCTCCTATAGTTTGAGCACCCTGTCAACATGTAGAACATGATCCTTCTAGGACCTACTGTAGATTAGTATATCATAAAAAAATACTAGCACAAATTTTCTAAGGAATGGTTTGAAAATGGAATTCATAAACCCTTAAAATGTAGAAGGTGAATTTGTGAGGCCAAAAGGCATGACCAAAAATTCATAATGACCCTCATGAGTTTGAAATGTTGTTTTCGGAATAAATTCAGTCTTCATTCTAATTTGATGATATCCTGAACGAAGATCCAACTTGGTAAAATAAATTGCTCCATGTAATTCATCCAATAATTCATCAATCACAGGAATGGGAAATTTATCTTTAATGGTGAGCTTATTGAGCTTCCTATAATCCGGACACATTCGCCATGATCCATCCTTCTTGTGTACCAATACTACAGGAGCAGAGAAAGAACTTTGACTAGGTTGAATTATACCTGCCTCTAACATTTCAGCAATCATACGTTCAATTTCGCTCTTTTGGAAGTAAGGATATCTATAAGGCCTGATGTTTGGAGGAACACTTCCTGGAATCAAATGAATAGCATGATCATGATCACGAATAGGTGGGAGTCCTTTGGGAGTTTCAAACACCTTGGAATGATTGTCCAAGGCTTTTTGGAGATCGGAAGAAATAGAGGATTTTGATGTTGGAACTTCTAGTGAGCATAATTGTGCAGTGCTTTCTTCAAATACTCTTCAAATATTTTTCACTGAAATTAGAGCTTATTATATTTCCTGGCCACTGCAGGTACCTGTGAATTTACTTCCTTTCCTTTAGAAAAAAATTTCAAGAAAAGTTCTTGAAAATTAAAAGCTACCGTCCCCAAAGATTGTAACCATTGTACTCCTAGTACAACATCAGCACCTCCCATAGGAATGGAAAGCATTGGACTAGTCAATACATATTCCCCCATGGTTAGCTTGATATTATGGCATTTTCCAGAGCAATTTATAGTTCCTCCATCTGCAACCATCACTTGACATTCTGGTGCTGGGTATAGGAAACAATTTAATTCCTTGGCTACCTTACAATGAATAAAATTATGGGTGCTACCTGAATCAATCAACACTATTACCTTTCTCTTCTTGATTTGTCCTTTTCTCTTGAGAGTTTGAGGAGTGGTAATTCCTGCCAGTGCATTACACGATATGGTTGGATTCATTTCTTCCTCTTCTGGGGCTGGTTCCTGGTGTATATCCTCTTCTTGTTCATTTTCTTCTTCCTCTTCACAATCTATGTAAAATAATTTCTTCTCAGCACACTTATGACCTTTAGTGTATTTCCTATCACAACTGTAGCAAAGCCCTTTTGCTCTTTTTTCTTCCAATTGTTGTGGTGTCAACCTTGTAGGTTGTGGAAATCTAGGCGTAGAAACACTTCCCTCTTTATAGAAGTGAGTGGTAGGCTTCCTTGTCGCCATAATTTTACATTCAATTTTCTTTCCAACTCCAATGTAACCTCGATGAATCGTGTTCCCAGCGAACTTCTGTTGGATATCATTAAGTCCTATGAAGACATCAATCTTGTGCTCCTCTGGACTATCATTTACCCTTATATATTTGATCATAATATTGCTCATGACAACATTGTTTGAGATTTATAATTGACTTTGTCTTTTATCCTCATAAAGTCTCTTTAAGTCTTATCATTTCCTACGTAAAAATTGACCAAGTGACAATTTGTTTACACAGACAAAATCCATGGTCTATGCTAAATCATATTACTGTTATAAATGTAAGATTTTTTTTTGTCATTACCTTTTGTGTGTTTTGCACGTTATGGAGATCAAAATATTGCTCCATCTGTAGTATCCATGTTACAGGATCCTTTCCATCAAACTTCCTCATATCCATTTTTGGAATATGGTGGTTATTCCCGCCAACATTAGAGTTTATGAAATCACGATTAACATTTATTTTGTTCTCATCATGAGGTTCTTCTACTATCTTTTCACCATTAGGAAACATTTCTTGTATCAACTTTTCCAAACCTTCGATGTCTACTTTTAAATCATTCTTCATGTTTTCCATGTTGTCTTTCATTTTTTCATCGATCTTAGCTTCCATGTCATCCATCTTAGCTTCCATGCCCACTTCCATGCCATCCATCTTAGCTTCCAAACCATTCATCTTAGTTTCCATGCCTTTCTTCAAACCATCCATCTTAGTTTCCACAAATTTCTTCAAAATTTCCATTTCATTTTTTGTTTCTCTTTGCGATAGCGAAATTTGGTGCACTTACTCTTCTAATTTTTATATCTCATGTTGTGTTTCTTTGTCTTCATGAGTCATAGTAGAGCCTTCTGAAGGATTAATGGATGTTGAATTCTTTTTAGGGGGAATTTTAGAACCCAATAATGATATCTATTCTTCAATATTCCCTTGGAATAAATTCACTAATTTTTTTCAAACAAGACTTATGTAATTCGAAAATAATACACACCTTTTTCTTGCTTTTGAGGAGCTCAATATTGAAACTTAATTATCTCTATGATTTTGGATCTTTGATATCTAAAATTTTTCCCTGAGGTAGCCTTCTGAATCCTCTTTTGAATGCCATAGATCTAACCTGATTTGGATTATTCAATACAAAGTTATGTCCAATCTCCCACAGTGACCTAATTATGGACTGGTTCAGTAGAGAAAAATTTTACGAATTTCCACGTGTCATAGTTTTCTCCTTTGGCTCTAAAATTGATAAAAAGGAAACTAAAGTCCGTGTACTTCCAGCTACTTTTTACATAATTCCAACCTGATGCTCAGAGAGAGAGTTATGAATATTTTCCCATGATCACCTATTTGATATGAAATTTGGGAGCCTGAAAAAGATTTAAATTCCACAGATCATATCTCTGAAAATGTTATGAACCAAGCTCTGAAATTTTGCGACAATGTTCCTCAAGATTTCGACTTCGCGCTCTAAAAATTTCAGCTTCTGAACCTTCGTAGAAAAAAATTTATAGCGAAAATTCCACGATAACCTGTTTGGTGCAGCAAAAACCTAGAATCCAAAGCTCTGATACCAAATGTTGTGAAACCAGCTTCAAAAAGAGAAGAAAAGAGATATCAATGCCTTAGAAATAAGCCATTCCGAGGGGGAAAACTCCAATACATTACATGAATGAACAATTCTTGGATGATACAAATGACAAAACCTTCTTTCTATATATAGGAGTCCATAGGGCCACAATGTAATCCTAGTGGGGCCATAATGTAATCCTAGCCGAGCTAACAATAATAATTTAAGGGCACAATAATAACAATATGGGTGTTACAGGGGTACAACAATAACAATAAGGGGGTTACACTAATAAAAATAAGGGACTATAATAGTAATATAAGGACATAATACTGCTGAAATTTTCTTGTTGAATCTAAACACTCCCTCTCAACAAGAAAGGGATTATCCTCCACCCTGATCATTTCTCTATGGTATTCGAATTTTCTCCTAGTGAACGCCTTCATCAGAATATCTGCATCTTGATCTTCCGTGGGAATTTACTGAAGCAACATGATCCTTCTCTGCACACAATATCTGAGATGATGGTACCAGATATCTATATGATTGGACCTATCATGAAACACAGGATTAATCGAGAGTTTAATGAAACTCTGATTATCACAATGAATCACTCTTAGATCCATCTAAGAACCAAAGAAACCAACCAAGATATTTCTCATCCAGATAGCCTAACATGCAGCTTGACTGGCTGCCATGTATTCCTCTTTCGCTGAACTGAGTGCCACAGATCATTGTTTCCTATTGTACCAGGAAACTATTGTTGATCCAATGCTAAAGATCCCTCATGATGTGCTCTTTCTGTCTGATGGACTGCCTGCCCAATTTGCATCCATGAAGCCTTGAAGCTTCAATCCTTCTGTCCATTTTTACCATAGACCATACTCTGATGTGACCCTCAGGTATCTCAGTACATGCTTCCCTGCCTTCCAAAAGAGATTGGTAGGCTTAACCATAGTTTGACTCAATTGTTTAACTGCGTAGAAAATATCCAGTCTCATGTTCACCAAATACATTAGTGAACCCACCAACTGCCAGTAGACAGTAGCATCCACCATCTCTCTAGAAGTAGCATCCTCTTCCCTCCAATTTCCTGGAAGAGGAGTATCCATGGGTTTGCAGCTCTCCATGTTAAACTTACCCAGTATATCCTTTGCATACTTTCCTTGAGACACAAAAATTTCACCATCCCGCTGCCATATTTCCAATCCAAGGAAATAATGAAGGAGTCTCATGTCCTTTGTTACACCATTTTTTCGTCATCTAACCTGTTACTATTAGATGGACCTAAGTAAACCATGTAACACCAATTTTACCCTAAGTAAAAGTTCTTTCACTATGAAAAATAACTTAGTAAACCACATTTATTAAGTTGTTTATGGTCTAAACAGGAAACCCCATGAGGAAATATTAAATAAATCCACATTTGTTTGATTTTCCTCAAGGAATAATTAGTTAAACAATAGTTTAATTAATATTCCTAGTCATATTTAACCCAAAATAGGAAAATTAATTAGATACATCATTATTTATCTTATTATTTTCTAGTAATAATTATTTAAACCTTATTTAAATAATATTCCTTGTTAAATTTGATTAAATCATTTATAAATAATTAAATAAATCATTATTTATTTGATTATTACTCAACCACATCCTTAAAATAATAAATAAATCATTTATTTATTTATTATTTACAAATAAATGGATTTGACTAAAGTCAAATTATTTTTCCCTCCAACAAATATAATAAAATATTCCATAAAAGCTAGATCTAGAATTGGTTAATAATATTTTAACTATACACCAATATCTAGACTAACTCAATATTTTGTTATAAATAGAAGGGTTTTTCCATTCACTCACTACCTCTTGTTGCTTAAAGATCACTCTAGATCTATACTTTTGGTCTGACTTTGATCCACCATCATTGTCATATTTTTCTACTATTTTTCTTTTGAGCTCCCTTTGAGTTCCATTTTTTGTCTGGGTTTTCTATACCATCAAGAGAGAGGGATTTTAGATCTCAAGTGCTGAGGACTTACAAGAACCCATCCCATTGAGGGGGACTGGTAACATCTTTCTATGATCCCTTCCTAGGTGTCAAAAAATACAAAAATTCTTTAAAACATCTTGTCTTGTCTATTGGATGCATGGAGCAACTCTTGATTTTATTTACTGCTTAATGTAATTTAATGCATAGATCTAGATTTTTGCGGCATTTATCTTGGTCAACTAATTTCAGATCTAAAGATATTGGCATCCATATTTGTTGTTAGGGATTTTTTTTATGCACGACTAAAGTGATCCTTTTTTGTACGCTTTTGATTAAGATTCATACTAACAACTGGCGACTCCACAAGGGTTTACGATTACGACCTTTGTCGTTTTTCAGATCCATTCATATCCAGCTACTTCAAACCCTAGGATTTCTCTTCAGCTTCTTTTTTTTCTTTTCTTCATGTTTTTTTTAACCTATAAAACCCTAAAACATTGAAAATTCTAACTTCTATGTGTTTTCGGACCTATTGCACAGGTGATAGGCATCATCCGCGGCTAATAAAAAAACTTTTCTGAAACCTAATCCCGAGAGTGCCAGAAGTGCAGGTCACACTTTTTGGGCCAAAACCTATGACCTGAACCTCCAGGGCACAGAAAAAAGACCAAAACCTGCGACCTCTACAGAAAACAGGTCAGAAACTACGACCTAGAATTTTTGCGGGAATTTTTCTAAGATTTTTCTGGGTTTTTTCTGGGCCTCTGTTCAGGGTTATCTGCCCTCCATCTCTGCCCATTTTTTACCTATAATTGTTATTTTTTACTCAAAAAAGTGGGAACCTAGCCCCCTAGGGCTTCAGTACCCTCCACCTTTTGTGGAAGAGTTTTAGCTGTTGCAGGTTGTCTGAAATTTCAGTGTGTTCAACCATTTTTCAGATCTGATCCCTTACCTTCAGATCCACTTCGGATTGGTTATTTATCCATCCAAAACACCTCTTTTTAGTTTTTTTTTGGTTTTCCTCTAGGGTCCCCTTCTCTTCCCTCCTGGTTATAGCCTTTCGCCACCTCATTTTCAGCAAATTTTCCTCTGATTTTTTGTGTTTTTCTGCACCTACTTCCAGCAGATCTGACCTTTAGATCTCTGTCCCTCCCAACCTTATATATATTGGCTATTTTAGTGTGTTTTGACTAGATTTTTTCCCACCTGCAGACTAGCTGTTGAGAGGCCCACCTCCTTGGGTTTAGATTAATGCATAGTTATCTTTTTTATTTTCTGTTATTTCTGTTTCATATACTGTTATTTGCAGGTTTATTTATAGTTATACAACACACTTTTTCTTTTTCTCTACAAACGTCTGGGTTTAAAAATTAAAATTTTCACACTTAACATACACACCCTAAGTGAAGAAGAGCTTGGTTAACACTGCCAAGAAAATACTTTAACATTGTAATCAATTTATCCTGCACCTCTCTTCCCTTTTTTCAACATTGTAATCAATTGATCCTACACCTTTTTTCCCTTGTTGGTATCTCTTCCCTTTGTGCCATGTTTGTACCTTCATCATTGCACGCCCAAGGCATTTATCCCGAAGACTTCTTGGCCTTCATCCTCAGTTTCCAGTAGGAAGACTTACTCCTTCGTGTAGGATTCGAGTTAGCCCTCCACCGAGTCCACACTCTGACTCCTCTTCTGGTTCATTAGATTATCCTTCTGGTTCTGCCCCCGGTTCTCCCCCTGTCACTTTCACCATGTCTGGTTCAGGACCTAACACTGGTGGTATCCCCGACCCTAATGCATGTAATACTACTAGTGGGACCGCAACAGGAACTACCCAGGCTGCTCCCTTGCTCTCCTATATGGCAGGCCTCAGTCTTCCCAATTTTAACCAGTTGATATGTGACCCTATACGCCATTATGTTGGTTTGCCTACTATACCAACCAAGCTCCCTTCCAACATCCCCAAGTTTGAAGGTCTTGCTGGAGAAGTGTAGAAATTTGAATAACTGATATATTATTCACCGAGATTCTCCTGATCACACACTATTTTAGCTTCATGCATAATACATAATCTCTTCTACCATTGATCATTAATTGCGGAAATATAAACAATTGCATGCACACATTAAAACCATAAACAATCACACATATGAACACAATATTTAATGGGAAAGCTTAAAGCTAAAAACCCCAACTATCTGTATATTATATGTCATGGAGATCATGTAACAATCATAGTACAAAGCTCCTCACAAGCTCTCAGCACAACCTCGAATTTACACACACTATCAAGCTAGATCTAGCAAAACACATGCTCCAATATTTTGCCACTTGATAGCCAGCCTCTATTGCGTAATCAATGATATGGGATGGATCATTAAATAACATAAATCACCTAGCTTTTACTGCACAATCCTCATGGGATTCTCCAATCACTGTGTGTTGCAAATAGCAACAGTATAATCACAACTGATAGTTAACCTGCTCTTTCACCTATTTCAGCACTGGTCTCCACTGAAACTGTCCATGCACTGAAGTTAATTGATGCATTCTTTAGTTGATTAATGAGTTTATAATTAGTGAATTAATTAATAATTAATTCACACCACTCTCACTAATTGTATCAATTAGTTAAACTGGATACAAATAGCTCAGCTATGTTTAGATTAGTTAAACTGAACACAACTCCATTAACTTCCTCAATCAACTCCACCAAACTCTGTCACATGAGTTCTAATTGAAGTATCCATGCAATAGCTCCACATAACCCTCAGGAATAGCGTAATTCCTTCTGTCAGCTCCTGTGCCACATCTGTGCACTTAACTGAAGTGCTCCAAGAGAATAAGATAGTGTTTATAGTCCAAATATTATTAAGAGCTAATAATATTCGACATATCTATTTTTAGATTGGCAATCTAAAAATAGATTCCGCCCAGTATGTCTAAAAATAGAAGTCCATCTATTTTTTCCAACTTGACCAACCATCCACAAATAGCATCCTGCACCTCATAGAACATGATCCATATGTCTAAAAATAGACATAGTCTAAAAATAGACTTTGCGCCAAAAATAGCCTTCGGGCCCACTTAGTGAAGGTGACTCCTTTCCACTAAGCTCATCATCTTGTTGCAATCTCAACACTCCATCTCAACAAGATAAGGATTATATGCAACCCCTATCCTGCCCCTGTGGTATTCGAATTTGCTCCTGGTGAGCGCCTTCGTCAAGATATCAGCATCCTGATCCTCCGTGGGAATGTATGAAAGTAACATGATCTTCCACTGCACACAATCTCTGATATGATGATACCGGATGTAAATGTGTTTAGATCTATCATGAAATACTGGATTAACCGAGAGTTTGATGCAACTC
Organism: Pinus albicaulis; assembly: GCA_034641835.2. Lineage (NCBI taxonomy): Eukaryota > Viridiplantae > Streptophyta > Pinopsida > Pinales > Pinaceae > Pinus > Pinus albicaulis. The sequence continues at coordinate 177,354 of JAXQQM020090946.1, read as the reverse complement.
TGATTATCACAATAAATCACAGTAGGATCCAAGTGTGAACCGAACAACCCGACCAGGATCTTCCTCATCCATATAGCCTCGCATGCAGCCAAACTCACTGCCATATACTCAGCCTCTACTAAACTGAGTGCCATGGATCTCTTCTTGCTGATGTACCAAGAAACTATTGTCGACCCGATACTGAAAATCCCTCCAGATGTGCTCTTTCTGTCCGTTGGGCTCCCTACCCAATCTGCATCCGTGAAGCCACGTAGCCTCACCTCATCCGACTGTTTGTACCATAATCCATATCCCAATGTGCCTCTGAGATATCTCAATACATGCTTTCCTGCCTTCTAGTAGAGCTTGGTAGGCTTAACCATAGCTTGTGAAAGCTGGTTCACAGCATAACATATGTTGGGTCGTGTATTGACCAGATACATAAGCGACCCCACCAACTGTTGATAAACAGTGGCATCCACTACCTCCGTCGAAGGAGCATCCTCCTTCCTCCATCCACCAGGAAGAGGAGTATCAACAGGCTTGCATCCATGCATGTTGAACATATCCAGTATCTCCTGGGCATACTTGCCTTGAGAAACAAACAGTCCATCACTGTGCTGCCAAATTTCCAATCCTAGGAAATAATGAAGGAGGCCCAAGTCCTTCATGTCAAAATCCTTTACAAGATCAGCCTTGCATGAGTGTATCAACAGTTCATCACCTGTCAAAATAAAATCATCTACATAAAGTACAATGATCAGAAACTTACCCTCCACCACAATCTAGTATAGGTTAGGATCCACCTCACTCTTGGAGAATCCAATTCCAGTGAAATAACTATCTATCCATGTGTACCAAGCACGAGGTGCTTGTTTCAACCCATACAACGCTCTCTTGAGCCTGCACACATGCGACTCACTGCTGAAGATCTCAAAACCTTCGGGATGCTCTATATACACCTCCTCATCAATGACTTCGTTGAGGAACGTAGTCTTCACATCCATCTGATGAATGTGCCACCCCATTTGTGCTGAGAGAGAAAGAATCGTCTGTATGGAAGAATACCTTACAACAGGCGCAAATATTTCCTCATAATTGATCCCCTCAATCTGTGAAAAGCCTTGAGCAAAAAATCTTTCCTTGTACTTCTCCACACTCCCATCAGCTACCTGCTTCACTTTGTAGATCCATCTCGAACCCACCACTGATTTCCCTTCTGGCCTCGGAAGAATCTCCCATGCACTGTTTTTGACAATCGAATCATACTCTTCCACCATGGCATCTACCCATGCAGGGTCCTCCATAGCTTCCTCGAAAGAGGATGGATTTGTCACGTTACACTTGCTCATAAGAGCCACGTATCCAGTATACCGATCAGGTGACTGTCTCTATCTGCGCTATGATGTAGGTTCTCCTACAACCTTCTTTGCATCTTGAGCTAGTCACTCAGCTTCTGTAGTGCGCTTCCGCCCTCTGATGGTTGGCGCTGCTTGAGTGGTCTCTTACACTCCATGAACCTCATCTTATGGTTGATCCACATCTTGAGACTTATCCTTAGGAACTAATAGCTCCTCATCTGCATGCAAGTGTGGCTCCCTCTCAAGCGAACACTTCATGGATTTCTCCTCATGAAATTTGATATCTCGTCGCACAACAGTCTTGCAACTGCCTGGAAAATACACACGATAGTTGTGGGGTGTATCAGTGTACCCCACAAATATCCCAACCTCTGTAGTCGGCTCCAGCTTCTTCCTGGCATCCTTCGTCACATGAATGTAAACAGGTGAACCAAAAATCCTCAAATGGGAAATATCAGGCCTCTTACCAGAAAACGCCTCCTAGGGTGTACTCATGCCAAGTATCCTGTGAGAACAACGGTTCTGCACATATACTACATTATTGCATGCCTCCGCCCACAAGTGAATGGGTAGGCCCTGATCATGCAACATCGCTCGTGCAGCACCCACGATCGTTCTGTTCTTCCACTCAGCAACCCCATTCTGCTGTGGGTTATGAGGTGCTATGAGCTCTCTTCGAATTCCTTCTGCACTACAAAAGTCCTTGAACTCTCCAGAGATGAATTCACCACCATTTTCTCTCCTAATAGCCTTCACCTGCTTCCTCAATTCTTTCTCAACCAATGCCTTGAACTCACATAACTTTGAGTATGTCTCGCTCTTCTTCTGCATGAAGAAGATCCAGCACTTTCGAGAAAAGTCATCAACAAATATCACATAGTACATGTGCTTTGCTGTCGAATCTACTAAGAAAGGTCCACACACGTTTGTGTGAATTCTCTCAAGGATCGTCGTGGTGCGACCATCCTTCTCGTGAAAGGTGGCTTTCACAAATTTTCCCAAGGTACATCCCTTGCACTGATCTAACTGCACAAGATTACCCTTAGGAAGCCTAATAGAAATTTGCTGCAGTATCTTCAAAGCTCCATGGTGAAGGTGGCCCAATCTCTGGTGCCACAACTCGCCATCATCCCAGCTCACCACTCCTTCTGCCTTGCCTGCCATTGCTGTGCAGCCATCTACCTGCAATTGATAAAGGTTCTTAACTCAACTCCCTCCTACGGTCTCACTGGGCTGCCCATCGTTACTTTCGGAAAGCCTTTCCTTCACTAAAGACAACATCATATCCCTTGTCTTCTAACATCGCCACAGAGATAAGATTCTTCAATCCTGGAACATGCATCACTTCCTTCAATACGGAGGGTTTACCAGACTCCCTCTCAAAGGAAATGGTACCGATACCGGTCGCACTGTATCTACCATCATCGCCCATCTCGATGTGCACTCTAAGATATTTCTCATCCAGATCAGTAAACAAATATTGATCTCCTGTCATGTGAAAAAATGCACCACTGTCAAGAAACCACACTGAACCCATCACACTTGAGACCAAGCATGCGATCAGTGAAAAATCCAGCTCAAATTGCAAGGCTAAGGCCTCTCCAGCTGCAAATCCAATAGCTTGCTTATTTTTCTTCTTCTGTGGACAATTAGTGGCGTAATGTCCGTGTTGGTGACAGTGAAAGCACTTCACCTTGGACATGTCCTGCTTCTTGCCTTTCGCACCGGAATGAGAAGCTTTCTTACTCTTCCCCTTCTTTTCTTTGGCAGCCAAAATGAAATTCTCTTCATCAGAGTTCTTTGATGAAGATTTGTCCCTGGTACTTCGACTTATCTCCTCTTGCACAAGATCCGACCAAAGTCGCTCCCATCCTGGCAATTTCTCCCGACCATTGACAGAGTCCTGATAGGAGTGCCAACTCTTCGGAAGCCCAAGGAGAGCCAAGCTCACCAAGTCCTCATCATCAACAGTAACCCCCACACTTCCCAACTCATCCCTGCATTGGATGAACTTCGTGAGGTACTTGGGCATACTGTCGCCTTTCTCCATTTTTATGTTCCTGAGTTTGTCCTTGAGCGCCAACTTCCTCTCGTCGCTCTTGCTTTGAAATAAATTTGTCAAATATTTACACATCAAGAATGGAGAAGCCTTACCATGAAGGATAGACACTATGTTATCCTTCACACCTTCCAACAAAATCCTTCGACACTTTTTTGTCTTCTTTTGCCATGCGTCAAGTACGGCAACATCACTAGAAGTAGGTTTTGGAATTTTTGCATCTATGAACTCCTTCAACCCATTGTCATCCAGCACCGCCTCCATCCTGTCCTTCCATGCAATATAATTCGATCTTCCCTCAAGGGCATACTCCAATCGCAATCCGTTGAAAGACATCTCAACTTCGACACCAAGAAAACACTGCTGCGAATTCGAATTCCACCAGCACAAAACTCAACCGCTTCAATGTTTTGCAATTGCTCCAATGATCAATATCGCTCCGATACCATGTAGAAATTTGAATAACTGATATATTATTCACTGAGATTCTCCTGATCACACACTATTTTAGCTTCATTCATAATACAGAATCTCTTCTACCATTGATCATTAATTGCGGAAATATAAACAATTGCATGCACACATTAAAACCACAAACAATCACACATATGAACACAGTATTTAATGGGAAAGATTAAAGCTGAAAACCCCAACTATATGTATATTATATTTCATGGAGATCATGTAAAAATCATAGTACAAAGCTCCTCCCAAGCTCTCAGCACAACCTCAAATTGCTACACACTATCAAGCTAGATCTAGCAAAACACATGCTCCAATCTTTTGCCACTTGATAGCCAGCCTCTATTGCGTAATCAATGCTATGGGATGGCTCATTAAATAAAATAAACCACCTGGCTTGTACTACGCAATACTCATGGGCTTCTCCAATCACTGTGTGTTGCAAATAGCAACAGTATAGTCACAACTGATAGTTAACTTGCTCTTTCACCTATTTCTGCACTGGTCTCCACTGAAACTATCCATGCACTGAAGTTAACTGATGCATTATTTAGTTGATTAATGAGTTTATAATTAATGAATTAATTAATAATTAGTTCACACCACTCTCACTAATTGTATCAATTAGTTAAACTAGATACAAATAGCTCAACTATGTTTAGATTAGTTAAACTAAATACAACTCCACTAACTTCCTCAATCAACTCCACCAAACTTTGTCACATGAGTTCTAACTGAAGTATCCATGCAATAGCTCCACATAACCCTCAGGAATAGAGTAATTCCTTCTGTCAGCTCCTGTGCCACATATGTGCACTTAAATGAAGTGCTCCAAGAGAATAAGATAATGTTTATAGTCCAAATATTATTAAGAGGTAATAATATTCGACATATCTATTTTTAGACTGGCAATCTAAAAATAGATTCCGCCTAGTATGTCTAAAAATAGAAGTCCATCTATTTTTTCCAACTTGACCAACCATCCAAAAATAGCATCCTGCAACTCATAGAACATGATCCATATGTCTAACAATAGACATAGTCTAAAAATAGACTTTGCGCCAAAAATAGTCTGCGGGCCCACTTAGTGAAGGTGACTCCTTTCCACTAAGCTCATCATCTTGTTGCAATCTCAACAAGAAGATCCTACAAATCATGTTCGATCTTTCCACATGTGGTGTTCGTCTAACTCCATTACTGGTGACTCTATCCATCTTCGGTTGTTCCAACGTACGCTTACTGGTGAAGCTTCCAAGTGGTATGTTGATCAGGCCTCATCCTCTCATACCACCTTTATGACTCTTGCCTGGGATTTTTTGTCTTATTTCCAGCTTCCCCTTTGTTATGATACTGGTACCAAACTTTTGAATTCTTTCCGTCAATCGTCTATGACTCGCCTATCCGATCATTTCTAGGAATGGTGGAGAAGAAAGAGCCTATGTCAAGCCCCTACCTTCGAAGACCATGTCTACATGGACTGGTTCCTTAGATCCCTTTTTCCTTCTATCGGCAAAGATGTTGCATCACATTTTCCTCAAACCAAAGAAGCTGCTCTCAAGATTTCCTTAAAATATGACCTGATATATGCTCAGTTGGGTTATGTTTATACCGTTCTACCTAATCTTCCTAGACCCGGTGGTGCCAATGCACCGGAGGCATATCATGCCACTGACGGTATCGTTGGATCTCTTTCTCATCCATATGCTCAACCTCCTATGGGCTATGGTTTTCCTCAAGGAGGGGCCAACACCTCCATCACTTTTCCCCCTCCTGGTAGCATGTATCCAGGATACGGCATGCCTCCTTCTTTTGCCCAACCTCCTATTTACCACAATGTTACCCAACCTCATTATCCGTATCCACAGCCTAGTGCTCCAACTCCTCAAGCATTATCACCTCTGCCTCCCTTGCCTTCTCAACCCTCGCAATAGTAGCCACCGCCCCATCAGGGGCAGGTGTATGCATAGCATGGCGCTACTAATTTTCCTATTTCCAAAAAGAAGAGGAAAGGCACTCAAAATCAATCTACCCCCAGTAATCCTAGACCTAATCCTCAAAATAATGTACCTAACACTACTAACCAGCAACAGGGCACTCAGCCCAAGTAGGACAGGCATGTTTGCACAAATAAGCCTTGTTCTTGTTGTGGCTTTTATGGTAATTACACTCATGATTGTCCTATTTTATCACAGATGCGGTAGATGTGGGAGACTCAAGTAGCATTGCAAGGACAGTAAGCCTCCCCTTCCTTCCCTCCCCATGCTACACCTAGTCAACCGGGTGTGTTTACTAATCCTTTCCCTCAGAAAGTATTTTTGGCTACCCAACCACCTGAAGGTCAGGCGACCACTCGACCTCCTCCATATGGTACCTTCGATTACCAGATTCTCATGACGAACTCTGACCAAACTATTACCGTAGACCTCAACCTTTAGACTCGGTCCTGTTAGTACAACAAGCCTCCTGCTATGTCTGCCCCCGAGCCCCCTTCTTCAGGTTCTACAGAGCCTCTTTTGACAACTAATGGTCCTTTGCAGATCCCTCAGCCTAAGGCAGAGGTTCATACCAAGATCCCTAAGGGACCATTGCATCGAAACGCTTCTTCTGGCAAAGCTGCCCATTCATATAGTATAGTATATGATTTTTCGCAATCTCCTGCTGCCATCTCAACGTTGGAACTCCTCCAGTTGCGCCCTTCATAATGAAAAGCTCTACTATCTGCCATGGGCACTATATATCCTTCATATGATCGACTAATTGTCTTTGATGTTGATCAGTCAGAACATCCTCCTCTTCCTACTTCCATCGCCTTCCAAATCCCAGTCAAGATCCGGAACGCCAATGTTTCCCATTGTATCATTGATGAGAGGGCATCCACCTGTGTGATGTCCACTTTGGTTTGGAAGCAACTCAGATCACCTGAGTTGGACCCTTCCACTATCACCCTCCAAGCATGGGATGGCCACTCCTCTAAGCCCATTGGCATGTTTCGCAATTGTCCCATTACTCTTGTGGGCAAGATCGTTTGCGTTGACGTAGAAGTCATTGATGCCCCCTTAGATTACAAAATTCTATTGGGTTGTAGCTACACCTATGCGATGTTTTCTGTACCATCTGTTGTTCACCGCAAGATGTCATTTCCCCATAATGGAAAGATAGTCACTATTGATCAATTGACATATTACGAACTGAAGTCTCAGACCTCCCCTGAGTCCATCATATCTTCGGTGGCCAATAAGAAAACCATCAACCCCTTGACCAGTGTCCCACACAGAGTTTAAAAATACTCCTTTCTGCTTGGTACATTCCCTGGTCTTCCTCCTCCTGTCTCTGATCCTAGCTCATAGAATTTTTGCATGATGCAATAGTCTCGGGCTTCCCTCAAGAGGTCTGCTCCGGCTAGTCAGCAGCCTCACCCTCCACAACCTTCTCCTAGCCCTTCGATTAAGCCTTCTGGACCTCCTCCTCCTGGCCCTTCACCTGTAGCTAGTATCCATGAGCCTCTCTACCCTCCTGGAACAGTTCCTCCAGGCCTTAACCATCTAGGATCCATCTCGCCTGGCCATTACCCCTCCGGTCAGATACCGTTCCTAGCTCCCCTCCTAGAGTGTTCTCGGTACCTGTCATGGCTACCCTATCCCTTCCTAACCTAACCCTGGGGATTCCTGTCTGGTACATTGATTCCCCAACCGCTACCTCTCCTATTCAACCAAAACCTTATCTTGCTTTGACCCTGGTTCAACTGGTCCCCATGACTCCTCTCGCTACTATCGTGCCTCAGCCACCTCAATAGGAACCTTCTCCTGTTGCGATAGCTTCGGGTAAAAAAGGAAAATCTTGCAAGAAGGCACCAAAGGACAAAGTTACCTCAACTAACCTTGAACCTCATTAGCCTCCAAAGCCTTGTTCTTTGTGTGATGTCGTCGGTCATGCCACCCATACTTGTCCTGAGTTGCCTCGTATCAAACCCATAGTTAATGTTTATTTCCCTGAGTCTACGGTCCCTGAAGCCTCTGCTTCTTCCTCAACTGCAGCCAAGAACCCTAAGACTATTCACACCAACCAACCTTGTTCTTTTTTGATCTCCATGGTCATTATTCCCACCATTTTCCCCGCCTCACGCATTACCATGCCTCTTTGGAGGTAGTTCGAGATTAAGAGATTGAACAGAACCAGTCTACCTCTCCTGTCCTTGCGCAATATGCTTCTGTCCAGCTTGAAGATTTACTTGCTCCCATTGACATTCCCCCTCCTGATGTCGATATGATGGAGCCTGCGGCCACCATCCTCTACCTATCATCATCCATGAGACCCTCGGTGGAAAATCCCTTTGAGACTTCCCCTTCTATTTCACTCAACCTCCGTTCAATGATCACCCTGGGCTCAACATCAGTGGATCCCTTATCTGCTTGTTCTTCCATCATCCCCTGTGACGATGCACATGTGAACCTTTCTTCTCATGATGATGAGTCAGGTAGCTTCACCGCGTCATGTGGTCTCCCTTCCTCCAGTCACTCCATCTTCTATTGTGATGATGACATCATGGAAGCCTTGTCCACCCCCGAACTCATCTTTCCCACCCATAAGCGGAATGGCACCCTTTGTGTCTATGGTGAATTTTGTGGCTTGAGCACAAGCTTCCCACAAGGTAGCTCCCACACACTACCTTCTTGACGGTGTGCAGGCAGTAGACATCCTACGTGAATCACTCCCTCTCGTAGTGTTTGTTCAATTTCTACTTTGCGCTTAGGTTGCCAGCATTGTTCATCATCCTCGCATTTTTTGTCTTGTGGCACCTTTCATATGGACCTCTCGTAAACACCATATATCGGTTATGCTGATGGTGAAAGTCGCTACTCCCGGAGTCTAGCCTCGGTAGGTTGGGCCATTTTCACCCCCTTTCATTTACTTTTTCTCTCAAATGGTGTATGCATTGGTACTGCCACCAATAATAAGGCTGAATATGTTGTAGTGCGAGGTTTATTAGCCAATTCCCTTTCCCATCGCATCCTCCACCTTCATGTTCATTTAGATTCCCTGCTTATTGTCATGCAATTGAATGGTGTATATCGTGTGCATAATCCTATCCTTTTTAGAAGATATTTACGAGTGAAGCTTTTGATGCGTGAATTTGAAATCATTACATTCAGTCATGGACCTAGAGCACAAAATCACTATGTAGATAGCATTGCAAACAATATTCTAGATTGGCATTTAGCACATGCATTTAAAACAAGACAATAACATAAAACCATCAAAACGATGCATATCCATAATATGTGTCGTATAACATGTTTTAGATTCCATTAACTCTGATACATATGACATGCCCATAGCATGTTATAAAAACTAAAAAACTGGGGGAACCACCTACCCCTACACACTAATCACTATCTAGAGGATCCTGAGCCAATGGCTCTACTCTTGCAGCTCATAGATCGCGCATCCCCTGTCCAGCCATCGCCATGCGCTGCATGACCCCTCGCCACTCCGAGGGTAGACAAATACATGGTTCAATGTACTGGTCATCTAAGTCTTTCTAGCCGCACTCTGAAACACAGGTCATAAGCCTCTCACATCTATGACGAATGTCCTCCAGGAGGGCTATTGCATCCTCATTTTGTGGTGCTCTCGATCCACTAGGTTCTGCAGTTCCTGATACTGCAGGCCATCCGATATACCCAGTCAGTTTTACCGGTGCTATATCTGCATACAAAAAGTGAAAGAATTAGTACCATATAAAATATCATGAAACTTTACAATGCACATAAAATATTAGCAATTTTTCACTTACCATCAGGCCCCCATACTCGACCAGGCGACAGTGGCAGGTCCCCATAATAACTCATCCCACTATAGGGATAGTCTTCTATGTACAATGGAATCTGATCCCAATGAGTAAAGAACTCAGGTTGGAACACCTGTCCGACTGCCCCACCTCCTCCTCTGCGTAGTAGTCACCCCCACAGGTGCATCCTAGGCTCCCTCGGGCCCCCATCCTAGAGCTGTATATGAGGTCGAAGTGTCGAGATCTTCTCAAAGAAGAGCTAGCACAACACTGTACCATATGCACAGTCATGGTTCAATTTCCTCTTGCATAGAGACAACTGTCGTTTCAATGACGACAATATCATCTGGGCCCACCCATAGTAGGTCCCACTCAACACGCTCTACACAAGCATCATCTTCCCTCCAGTGATGTGGTGGAGTGCCTAGTTTCCCAGGATCCACAGCACCGTTGTGGCCATAGCATGGGTCTCTAACCTCTCTAGATCCCTGATGGGTATCTGTGTCCCTTTGACATGGAGACCTGGTTGACAATGGTGCTCTACAAACTCCATGATGTTTTTCCCTCGCGGTAACATTGGATGAGCATTACCTACCATCCCAAGTGGTGGGAGATCAGTCAGAAAATATATATCCTGGACCGTCAACTCGATCTGGTGCCCCTACAATATAAATACCTCATGGTATGGATCCCAATAACTGAAAATTTGGGCCAACAAGGGCTCTCCAGCTCTCATCAGAGGGTTCTCTACAAACTTCAGAACCCAAAACCTGGCCAATGCATTGCAAACACCCTAATCCTCTCGGATCTCCGACCGTAATGTGTCCAGGCCTCTCTCTCTCTCTATTTGATCTGTAATTCTGCCATATCTGCACAAAACCATCATCTTTGTCAATGTATAGATAGGAAAGACTGTATCCAAACATAAAAACCTAGTTCTCAGCCAAAAAACATCACAGAAAAACCCCTCTTTTTCAGGTCACAGTTTTCTCCCCAAAACCTGCTACCCAAGTTGTAGTTTTTGCCCCAAAAAGTGCAACCCAACCTTGAAGAGGAGCAAGGGTCTATTCCTGAGCTCTGGGAACCTAAAATTAACTTTCAATCCACTGAAATGAAAGAGGAGGGTTAGGCCTCTTACCTGCAACTAACGGATCTCGATTCCAACTGTCCGTTTGTTCGCTACAATCGCTACAAGATTTAGGGCCTTCTCTCCCCTCTACATTCACCACAGCTCCACTTGAAAATGAGTGAATTTGGAGGGAACATGCCTTATTAAAAGAGAAACCCTCTTTCACTTGCTCCAGCCAAACCGTAGTTCAGTTTGACAAACCGTCTATACCGTTGGAAAGCTCTCACTGAGCCCTCAAATGGGTATCTGTTAGTTTTTCGTGATTTGATACTTCACTAGGACACATTTTGTCCAAGAAGGGTAATTTCACCACTCCTAAAAATCATATTTCTTCACTTGAAACACTTGTAATTGGGGCATCACTTTGCCTCCATACTTGTCCATGCTCATGTCGATTTTCGTCATGAGTAACCATCGTTTACTCATGTCTTTATGGTCCCCACTGGACCTTTTTTTCTGTGGCAACATCATCGAGTCACCTTTGTTTAGAGCATCCGAGTTGAGTCATCATTACATCCATGGAGTCTATCCCAAGTCCCTTTGTATCCCGCTATAGTCCTCCATCCTTCATTTCTTGGTTCCTCTCTCGTGTCACACATTATGGCCTTCAATCCTACTGTCCCCTATCCCCTTTGATATTGTGTCAGTCGGTGCTAGGTCATCCATGCCTTTTATGCTCTAACAAGGGAAGTCATCCATTTTGCTACTCAGTACCCCCCATTTCATCATAATCCCTGATGTTAGTCTATTATTCGCCCTACTTTTTTCTCTCGTGCCTTAGTTGAGGATCCCTTATTGCCTCACCTTTGGCAGATCTCTTTCTGTCGACATCAGATCATTCATTCCAGAAGATAGTTCTAGAGGGTGGTGTACCTTGGTTCTAGCTTCCACTTTTTCTCGGTGCCTCGAATTAGGCAAGGGGACTCTTTATTTACCTTTTACTTCATTTTTCTCAGCTCCATCTCCTTACAGCATGATCGAGATCTGTATACTTGATGGTTTAGTGATGCAGCAGATTGTACTAGTGATGCCTGGGTGTGTGTGAGATGTTTCAGACCTCATGAGGGGGTGGCCCTTCAGGTAGCCTCCCACATGCCCGGATGACCTATTCATTACAACCTTTGATGTAGCTCCATAGATTTGATGATGTCGGCCTCAGCTACTTGCAGTGCCTTTTAGTTTGCATTTATTATTCAAATTTTTAGAGCCCCTATTTACAGGGGAACTTTGGTTGTATTTATATCTCATGTACTCAAATATTATTGTATAAGTCCTAGCTATTATCCTAGGCACAGTATGTATGTGGAATTCATTATCATGTTTTTATCTAGCTCATGTTTATGTCAGCATGTACTATATAGTTCAGTCCCTTGTTTACTGGATGCATTCTTCTTTGTACTTTGTCTCAGTGGGCATAGGTATGCCTCCCCCGCCTCTTGTAGCATAGGTACTCACTCATAAAAAGAGACTTGTTGCACCTGTAAGTCTCGCCTCCTCAGGGTCTTATCCTCTAGCGCTTTGGTCTACCTTATATTTCTCTCTCTCTGACTTCCCCTTCGATGTCTAGTGATTGAGTTCTTACAACATATTTCGATCATACGATTAGCTCCTAACGCTCGCATGCTGGGGGGAAATTTGTTTCACCAAATTTTGGTCATCTAACCTATTACTATTAGATGGATCAAAGTACACCATGTAAGACTAATTTTACCCTAAGTAAAATTTCTTTCACTATGAAAAATAACTTAGTAATCCTTAATTTATTAAGTTGTTTATGGTCTAAACAGGAAACCCCATGAAGAAATATTGAATAAATCCATATTTGTTTGATTTTCCTCAAGGAATAATTAGTTAAAAAATAGTTTAATTAATATTCCTGGTCATATTTAACCCAAAACAGGAAAATTAATTAGATAAATTATTATTTATCTTATTATTTTCTAGAAATAATTATTTAAACCTTATTTAAATAATATTCCTTGTTAAATTTGACTAAATCACTTATAAATAATTAAATAAATCATTATTTATTTGATTATTACTCAACCACATCCTTAAAATAATAAATAAATCATTTATTTATTTATTATTTACAAATAAAGGAATTTGAGTAAAGTCAAATTATTTTTCCCTCCAACAAATATAATAAAATATTCCATAAAAGTTGGATCTAGCATTGGTTAATAATATTTTAATTATGCACCAATATCTAGAATAACTCAATATTTTGTTATAAATAGAAGGGTTTTTCCATTCACTCACTACCTTTTGTTGCCTAAAGATCACTCTGGATCTATACTTTTGGTCTGACTTTGATCCACCATCATTGTCATATTTTGCTACTATTTTTCTTGTGAGCTCCCTTTGAGTTCCATTTTTTGTCTGGGTTTTCTATACCATCAAGAGAGAGGGATTTTAGATCTGAAGTGATGAGGACTTACAAGAACCCATCCCATTGAGGGGGATTGGTAACATTTTTCTATGTTCCCTTCCCAAGTGTCAAAAAAAACAAAAATTCTTTAAAACATTTTGTCTTGTCTATTGGATGCATGGAGCAAATCTTGCTTTTATTTACTGCTTAATTTCTTTTAATGCATAGATCTAGATTTTTGCGGCATTTATCTTGGTCAACTAATTGTAGATCTAAAGATATTGGCAGCCATATTTTCTATTAGAGCTGTTTTTTATGCACGGCTAAAGTGAGCCTTTTTTGTACGCTTGCGATTAAGATTCATACTAACAACCTTAATTTCGAACTCCCTTGCAAGATCCTCCTTGCATGAGTGTATCAGCTGCTCATCACTAGTCAAAATTAGATAATCAACATAAATATCAATGATTAATATCTTACCCTCAACCACAATCTAGTATAGGTTTGCATCTGCTTCACTTTTGGTGAAGCCCATTCTGGTGAAATAGTTGTCTATCCGAGTGTACCAAGAACAGGGTGCTTGCTTAAACCCATACAGTGATATTTTGAGTCGGCACGCATGCAAGTCACTGTTGAAGATTTTGAAACCTTCAGGTTGCTCTATGTACACCTCTTCCTCAATGATCCCATTGAGAAATGCAATTTTCACATCCATACGATGAATACGCCAACCCATTTTCGATGAGAGTGCAAGGATGGATCTTATGGAAGAGTACCTTGCAAAAAGTGCAAAAGTATCACCATAATCTATCCCCTCGATCTATGAGAATCCCCGGGCCACAAATCTGGCCTTGTATTTCTCCACACTCCCATCAGTAGCTTTCTTTACCTTGTAGATCCATCTCGATCCAACCACTGATTTGTCGATTGGTCTTGGGACTATCTCCCATGCACTGTTCTTAATAATGGAGTCATACTCCTCCACCATTCCATCAACCCAAGTTGGTTTTTGCACTACTTCCAAAAAGAAATATGGTTCAGTCACAATACATTTTCTCATAAGATCCATGTGTCCAACAAATCGGTCAGGAGACTGTCTTTGTCTGTGCTGTGAAGTAGGGGCTCCTATATTCTCTGTAGCATCAAGTCTCAATCTACCAGCTTCTGTGGTGCACCTTCTGCCATTTATGATGGATGGCTCTGCATGAGTTTTTTCCTCCACTCCATGAACCCCCTCATGTGGCTGATCCACATCTTGAGACTCATCCTTGGGAACTAGAAGTTCCTCCTCTGCATGCAAGTCCAACTCCCTCTCAAGGCACAACCGCATGGATTTCTCCTCATCAAATTTTATATCCTGTCGCACAACAATCATTCTGATGTTTGGAAAATACACATGATAATTATGGGGGGTCTCAGTGTACCCCAAAAAAATCCCAACCTCAGTTCTTGGTTCTAGCTTCTTCTTGGTGTTCTTGGTAACATGCGCATAAACATATGAGCTAAAAATATTAAAGTGTGAAACATTAGGTTTCTTACCATTGAAAGCCTCTTCAGGTGTACTCAGGCCAAGTACTCTATGAGGACAATGATTTTTCACATGTACTGTAGTGTTTCATGCATCCGCCCACAGATGCATCAGTAGGCCTTGATCATGCAACATCGCTCGTGCTGCAGAAGTTTTGTTCTTCCTCTCCACGACCCTATTCTATTGTGGGTTATGAGGCGCTATGAGTTATCTTATAATTCCTTATATGCTACAGAAGTTCTTGAATTCGTTAGAGATGTATTCTCCACCATTATCACACCTAAGAGCCTTCACTTGCTTCCCCGACTCTTTCTCCACCAGTGCTTTCAACTCACAAAAATTAGAGAATGTTTGATCTTTCTTCTGCATGAATAAGATCCATCACTTACGAGAAAATTCATCAAAAAATATTACATAGTACTTATGTTTTTTTGTTGAAGCAACAAAGAAAGGACCACACACGTCTGTGTGAACTCTTTCAAGGATCCCCGAAGCTCGGTTTTCCTTCTCATTAAAGGTGGCCTTTATATTTTTTCCCATATTACATCCCTTGCATGTGTCTGACTGTGCAAGTGTAACCCTGGGAAGACTAGTAGAAATATATTGCATGACTTTCAAGGCTCCATGGTGAAGATGGCCCAATCTCCTGTGCCATAATTCGCCCTCATCCCGACTCACCACTTGTTATACCTTTCCCATCATTGTTGTGCTTCCACCTACCTCCATATTTTAGAGATTCTTAACTTGAATCCCTATCCTCTTAGCTTGTCCCATTTTTTTATGTCGCAGGAAATATCTTCCTTCACTAAAAACAACATCATAGCCTCTATCCTCCAACATTGCGGCTGAGACCAAATTTTTCTTTAGAACTGGTACATGCGTTACATCTTTTAATTGAAAGGATTTACCTGAATACCTCTGAAAGATAATGGTACCAATCTCGGTAGCACTATACCTCCCATCATCGCCCATTTCAATATGCATCTAGAGATCTTTCTCCTCCAAGTCACTAAAATTTTCCTTGTCTCCCGTCATGTGAAAGGAAGTGTCACTATCCAAATACCACATAGATCCCAATGCATTGGACACCATGCATGAAATAAATTAGAAGTCAAGCTCAAATTGTGAGGCAAGGGCCTCACCAGCTACAGATCCTCCAACCTTCTTGTTCTTCTCCTTTTGTGGACAGTTAGTAGCAAAATTCCCATGCTCGTGATAGCGGAAACACTTCACCTTGGATGTATCTTGTTTCTTGCCATTCTTGGACTCGGATTTAGAATGGAATTTATTCCCCTTCCCTTTCATCACCTTGGAAGCCAGAGCACAATCCTCTTCATCCTCATTCTTAGATGAATATCCATCTCTGGTGTTCCGTCTGAACTCCTCCTGCACCAAATCCGACCACAATCATTCCCAATCTGGAAAATTTTCCCTTCCATTGACAGAGTCTTGATAACTGTGCCAACTCTTGGGAAGTCCTAGGAGAGCCAAGCTCACAAAATCATCATTAGAAACTGTTATTCCAACGCTCCCCAGCTCATCCCAACATTGGACAAACTTTGTTAGACATTTTGGAATGATGTCGCCCTTTTCCATCTTGATCTTCCCAAGTTTATTTTTGAGCACCAATATCCTATGGTCGTTGCTGCTTTGGAATAGATCCATCAAAGCCTTCCACATTTCATATGGTGTGGCTTTCCCATGGAGGCTTGAGACAATGTGGTCTCGTACTCCCTCCAACAAGATCCTCCTCACCTTTGCCACTTTATTTCACCATGCATCAAGATTTGCAACATCTGCCATAGCGGGTTTAGGAACATCATTGTCAATGAATTCCTTCAATCCATTGTCTTCGAGTACTGGCTCCATCCTGTCCTTCCAAGAAATATAGTTTGAGATACCCTCGAGTGCATACTCCAACCTCAAGCCATTGAAATCCATTTCAATATTGAATCGGCTATAGCACCAAGAAAATCTTTCTGTAAATTCGAATTCTATCCAGTCACAAACTCAGCTCCTACATCACTTTTGCAATTTCCCGTGCTTTGATACCATGTATAAATTATACAACATGCATGTATATCTTGGATTCACCTGATCTAACAATGTACTAAATTTAAATACTGAATCTCTTCTACAAATATTTTGTGGATTTAAAAACACAATCATTAATCACATGAACATGAAGAAAGATCAATCACACACAACACAGATAATTTCTCGGGGAAAGCTTATAGCTAAAAACCCCACTATCTTCTATTGTATATTAAGCATGGATCATGAAACAATCACATACAAAAATATTCTCACAAGAGCCCTCTAGTACTCAGCTAATTGTCTTGCATTGTCATGTGCAAAACTGACCAACACATAGCCAATTCTCAGCCTCCAAGAAGACTGCCTTGCTTGTGCAATCCCTGATGGATGCAATCCCTAAAATATAGGAATTCTTTCCTTCCTTTAATGTGAAAGTATCATGGGCACTTCAATGGGTGTTTGGTTGCATGTGTGCAAGCCAATAATCCTACAACTGATAGTCCACTTCCCTTTCACCTAGAACTCAACTGGGTCTCAAATGGATCTGACATGCATGGAACTAATAATAGTAAATCCTCAGTTGCATGTGAGATCACTGATTGTGAATTAATTAATACTTAATTCACTTGATCTCTCACTAGTGTATCTTTAGTTAGAACTAGCACAACTGATTTTAACTCACTTAACTGAGTTAAATTGTTTACAACTTGCATTAACTAATTCACCATTGCACTTCGAACTCTGTTACAACTAGAATTACTCTGCATGCCTCACCAACTATCTCAAACTTGAAATCCACTAGCTAACTGAGTTTATCACTCTCAGTTAACTATTTCAAGTCTACATTCAGAATAGATTACAGTTTATTGTCCATCTTAATTCAGGTGTTACACCATTTTTTTGGTCATCTAACCTATTATCATTAGATGGACCCAAGTACACCATGTAAGACCAATTTTACCCCAAGTAAAATTGCTTTCACTATGAAAATAACTTAGTAAATCACCTTTATTAAGTTGTTTATGGTCTAAACGGAAACCTCATAAGGAAATATTAAATAAATATACATTTGTTTGATTTTCCTCAAGGAATAGTTAGTTAAACAGTAGTTTAATTAATATTTATGGTTATATTTAACCCAAAACAAGGAAATTAATTAGATAAATCATTATTTATCTTATTATTTTCTAAAGAATAATTGTTTAAATATTATTTAAATAATATTCTTTGTTAAATATGACTAATTCACCCTTAAATAATTAAATAAATCATTATTTGTTTGATTATTACTCAACCATATCCTTAAAATGATAAATAAATCATTTATTTATTTATTATTACTTAATCACATCCTTAAAATGATAAATAAATCATTTATTTATTTATTATTTACAAATAAGGGGATTTGAACCAAGTCAAATTCCTTTTCCCTCCAACAAATATAATAAAATATTCCATAAAAGTTGGATCTAGATTTGGTTAATAATATTTTAACTATGCACCAATCTCTAGACTAACTCAATATTTTTTTATAAATAGAAGGGTTTTCCCATTCATTTTTCACCTTTTGTTGCCTAAAGATCACTCTGGATCTCAACTCTTGGTCTGGTTATTGATCCACTATCATAGCCATTATTTTCCATTTTTTTCTGGATTTTCTACACCATCAAGAGAGAGGAATTCTAAATCTAAAGTGCTGAGGACTTAGAAGAACCCATCCCATTGAGGAGAATAGAGAACACCCTCTTGTGTTTTCCTCCCAGGTGCCATTAATAAAAATTTCATTGGATATATTATTGTCTTGTCTATTGGATCTATGGAGTAAATATTATTTTTCTACTGTTTAATTTCTTCTAATGCATAGATCTAGATTTTTGCAGCATTTTTCTTGATCATCTAACTGCAGATCTGAAGATATTGGCAGTCATTTCTGTTGTTAGGGCTGTTTGTTATGTGCAGCTAAAGTGGTCTTTTTTCGTACACCTTGAATCAAGATTCATACTAACAACTGGCGACTCCACACGGGTTTACCTTTATGACCGTTGTCATTTTTATGATCCTTGCATATCTAGCTGCTTCAAACCCTAGGATTTCTCTTCAGTCCCTTGTTTTTCTTATTCTTAATGTTGTTTTTATTCCATAAAACCCTAAAACGATAAAAATTCTAACTTCTGCATGTTTTCAGACCCATTGCGCAGGTGACAGACATCAGCCACAGTTGAGACGGAAAATTTTTCTAAAACTTTCCGCCAAGAGTGTTGAAAGTGTAGGTCACACTTTTCTACCAAAAACCTACAACCTGGACCTCCAGGGCGCACTTTACGGCCCAAAAAGTGCGACCTCTGCTGAAAACGGGTCAAAAACTGTGACCCAAACTTTCTGTAGGGATTTTTCTGAAAGTTTTCTAGGTTTTGTTGAGCCTCTGTTCAGGGTTGTCTGACCTTCGTCTCTGCCCATTTTGGACTTGTAATTGTTCTGTTTCACTCAACTAAGTGGAAACCTAGCCCCCTAAGGCTTCAGTACCCTCCACTTTTTGTGGAAGAGTGTTTGCTGTTGGAGGTTGTCTGAAATTTCAGAGTCTTCAGCCACTTTCAGATCTGATACCTCATCTTCATATCCACTTTAGATCAGCTTGTTATCCATCCAAATCACCTCATCTAGCTTTGTTTGGGTTTTCCTGTAGGGTACACTCCACTTCCCTCCTAGAGATAGCCTTTCGCCACCTCATTTGACAACAATTTTCCTCTAATTTTTTGTTATTTTTTGCACCACTTTCCAGTAGATTTTGTCTTTTATATCTCTATCCCTCTTTACCCTAGATCTATTAGCATTTTTTAGTGTGTTTAAATTAGTTTTTTACTCACCTACAGACTAGTTGTTGAGAGAACCGCCTCCTTGGGTTTAGATTGCTGCATTATTAGCTGTTTATTTTCTGTTTCGCAGGCCCATATACTGACATTTGCAGGTTTATTTACAGCTATACAACACTCTTTTTATTTTTCTCTACAAACATCTGGGTTTAAAAACTAAAATTTACACACTTTTACACACACACCCTACATGAAAAAGTGCTTGGTTAAAACTGCCAAGAAAAGACTCTAAAACATTGAAATCAATTGATCCTGCACCTCTCTGCCCTTGTTTCGACATTGTATTCGGTTGATCTTGCACCTCCATGCCCTTGTCGGTATCTTTTTCCTTGGTGTCGTGTGTGTGTCGTCATTTCTCAACCTCCCATGGGCTTTGATTTTCCTCAGGGGGGGGCCAGCACCTCCTGCACATCTTCCCCTCTTGGTAGCACATATTTAGGGTATAGAATGCCTCCTCTCTTTGCCCAACCTCCTATATACCACACTGTCATGATGAAATATGATCAAAATTCAACTATAGACATCAATCTCCAGACTCAGTCCTATCATTAAAATAAGCCTCCCGCTACATCTGTCTCCGAGCTGCCTCCTTCAGTCTCTACAGAGCCTTTTTCGACACCTAATGGCCCCTTGAAGATCCCTCAGCCTAGGGCAAAGGTTCATACCAAGATCCCTAAGGGTCCACTACGGCGAAATGATGCTTCTGGAAAATTTTCCCATTCATATAGCATATTCGATGATTTGGCACAATCTCTTGCTGCCATTTCAACGCTCGAGCTCCTCCAGTCATGCCCTTCACAACGAAAAGATCTTCTGTCTGCTATGGGTGTTGTAGACCCTTCCAATGATATATTGATTGTCTTTTATGTTGACCGGTCAGAACATCCTCCTCTCCCTGCTTCCATTGCTTTCCAAATCCCAGTCAAGATCTAGAACACCAACGTTTCTCGGTGCATTATTGATGAGGGGGCATCCACCTGCGTGATGTCCGCTTCGGTTTGGAAACAACTCGAATCTCCTGAGTTGGCTCCTTCCACAATTACTCTCCGAACATGGGATGTCCACGCCTCCAAGCTCATTTTCTTATTCCGCAATTGTCCTATCACTCTTGCGGGAAAGACGGTTTGCGTTGACGTAGAATTCATAGACGCCCCCTTAGACTACAACATTCTATTGGGTCGTAGCTACACTTATGCGATGTCTATTGTCCCTTCTGCAATTCACCGCAAGATGTCCTTCCCCCATAATGGAAAGATATTCACCATTGACCAGTTGACGTATTACGAGCCGAAGTATTATACCTCCCCTGAGTCCACTATTTTTTCGGTGGCCAACAAGCAAACCATTGACCCTTTGACCAGTGTCTCACCTGGCGTCTACAAGGACTCCTCCTTGCTTGGTACATTTCGTGGTCTTCCTCCTCCTATCTCTGATCCCAGCTCATCAAATTTGTGCATGATGCAATTTTCTTGGGCTTCAATCAAGAGGCCCGCCTCGGCTAGTCAGCAACCCCCTCACCCTCTGCAGTCGTCTCCTAGCCCTTCGATGCAGCCTCTTCGACCTCCTCCTCCGGACCCTTCAACTGGTACTCATGAGCCTATTTATCTTCCTGGGTCAGTTCCTCCAGGCCTTAACCATTTAGGAGCCGTCCCACCTGGCCATTACCCCTCCAGTCAGATATTGTTCCTAGTCCCTCCACCAGGCATCTATACGGCACTTTTCATGGCCACCCTCTCTCTTTCTAACTTGACCATTGGGCTCCCAGTTTGGTACCTTGATATTACTACCGCCACCCTGCCAGGTCAACCTAAACCTTATCTTTCTCTAACCCCAGTCCAACCGGCCCCCCTGACATCTCCCGTTGTCACAGTGCCTCAGCCACCTCAATAGGATCTGCCTCCTATTGCGACCACTTTGGGTAAGAAGGGCAGAGCTCGGAAAAAGGCCTCAAAGGATAAAGCTTCCCTGACTGACCCTGCACCTCCTCTACTTCCAAATCCCTGTGCTTTGTGTGATGTTGTCGGTCATGCCACCCATACTTGTCCCGAGTTGCCCCGCATCAAGCCCATGGTTAATGTAGCATTCCATGAGTCTACGGTCCCTAAAACCTCTACTTCTTCATCGAATACAACCAAGAACACCAAGAATATTCACACCAAGCACCCTTGTGCTTTTTGTGGTCTCCGTGGCCATTACTCCCATCATTGTCCCCACCTTACACATTACCGTGCCTCTTTGGAGGTAGTTTAGGAGTACGAGATTGAACAGAATCAATATACTTCTCCCGTGCTTGCATAGTATGCTGTAGGCCATACTGAGGATTTACCCTCTCCTATTGACATTCCCCCCCTGATGTCGAAATGATAGAGCATGCGTCCATCATCCTCTACCTTTCATCATCCTTGAGACCCTCGACAGAAGCTCCCTCTGAATCTTCTCCTATTGTTTCACTTGACCTCCTTTCAGCAAACACCCTGGGCTCAACATCAGTGGATCCTTTATCTTCTTTTTCTTACGTCATCCCCCATGAAGATGCACATTTGAGTCTTTCTTCTCATGATGATGAGTCAGGTAGCCTCGCCACATCATGTGGTCTCCCTTCCTCCTGTCATTCCACCTCCTCTTGTGACGACGACATCATGGAAGCTACGTCCACACCTGACTTCATCTTTCCCGCCCATAAATGGGATGCCATCATCCATACATTTGGTGACTTATGCAACCTGAGCTCAAGCTATGCCTCCAGTAGCTCCCACACTTCCCCTCACTGGTGGCATGTGGGAAGTAGACATCCTACCCAGATCACTCCCTTCCGCAGAGTGCATTCAATTTCTACTATGCGCTCAGGTTGCCAACTTTGTTCTTTATCCTCCCATTTATTGTCTTGTGGCACCTTTCAGAGGGACCCCCCGTCAACACCTTATATCGGTTTTGCCAATGGTGCAAGTCTCTACTTCTGGAATTTAGCCTCAGCAGGTTGGGCCATTTTTACCCCTTTGCAGGCGCTTTTTCTTTCAAATGGTGTATGCATTGGTACTGCTGCCAATAATCAGGACGAATATAATGTTGTGCGAGGTTTATTAGCCGATGCCCTTTCAAATCACATCCTCCACCTTCATGTTCATTTAGATTACCTTCTTCTTATCATGCAATTGAAAGGTGTATATCGTGTGCATAATCCTATCCTTTTCAGAAGATATTTACGAGTGAAGCTTTTGATGCATGAATTTGAAATCATTACTTTCAGTCATGTACCTAGAGCACAAAATCACTATGTACATAGCATTGCAAACCATATTATGGATTGGAATTTAAAACACACATTTAACACAAGACAATAACATAAAAATTTTGAAACGATGCATATCCATAGTATGTGTTGTATACAATGTTTTAGATTTCATCAACTCTGATACATATGACATGCCCATAGCATGTTACAAAAACTCAAAAATGGGGGCACCACCTGCCCCTACACACTAATCATTATCTAGAGGGTCCCGAGCCAATGGCTCCACCCCCGCAGAACGTAGATCATGCATGCCATGTCTGGCCATCGCCATGTGCCGCATGACCCCTCGCCATTCTGAGGGTAAACCAATACATGGCTCTATGTATTGGTCATCTAAGTCTTTCCAGCCACATTTCGAAACACCGGTCATAAGCCTCTCACATCTATGACAGATATCCTCCAGAAGGGCTACTGCATCCTCATTGTGCTGTGCCCTTGCTCCACTAGATCCTGCGGCCCCCGATACTGCAGTTCGTCCCATGTACCCAGCCAGTTTTACTGGTGTTGTATCTACATAAAAAAATTAAAAGAATCAATACCACATATAGTATTATAGAAACTTTACATCCACATAAAATATTAGCAATTTTTTACTCACCATCGGGTCCCCATATACGATCATGCAGCAGTGGCAGATCCGGGTCCCCACAATAACTCATCCCACTATAGGGATAGTCGTCTATATACAGTGGCATCTTATCCCAATGAACAAAGAAATCAGGATGGAACACTCATCCAACTGCTCCACCTCCTCCTTTACATAGTAGTTGCCCCCACTGGTGCATCCTAGGTTCTCTTGGGCCTTCATCTGGGAGCTGTATGCAAGGTCTAAGTGCCAGGATCTTCTTAAAGAAGAAAGAGCACAAAACTATACCATATGCACAGTCATGGTTCACTTGCCGCTTACATAACGACAACTGTCGTTTCAATGGCAACAGCATCATCTGGGCCCACCCATAGTAGGTCCCACTCAAAACACTCTCCACAAGTTTCATTTAACCCCCCGTGATGTGATGGAGTGCTTGGTTGTCCAGGATCCGCACCACCACTACGGCCATAACACAGATCTCTGACCTCTCCAAATCCACAGTGGGTATCCGAGTCCCCTTGACTTGGAGACCTGGCTGAAAATGGCGCTCTACAAACTCTATGATATTCCACCCACGTGGTAATACTGGCTGAGTATTCCCTACCATCCCAAGTTGTGGAAGACCAGTCAGGAAATATATATCCTGGACCATCAACTCGATCCGGTGCCCCTGCACTATAAAGACCTCATGGTCCGGATCCCAATAGCTAACAATCCAGGCTAATAAAGGCTCCTCAGCTCTCTTCAAAGGGTTCTCCACAAAATTCAGAACCCCAAACATGGCCAAAGCACTGCAGACACCGTGATCCTCCCGGATCTCCAACCATAATGCACCCAGGTCTCTCTCTCTCCAGTTGATCCGTAATTCTGCCATACCTGCACAAAACCATCATATTTATTAGTATACAGATAGGAAAGATTATTTCTCATCAAAAAATCCTATTTCTTAGCCAAAAAATAGCACAGAAACACCCCTCCCGGACAGGTCGCATTTTTCAGGCCTAAACCTGGGACAGGTCACACTTTTCTGGCCAAAACCTGCTACCCATGTCACACTTTTTGCCCCAAAAAGTGTGACCCGACCGTGAAGAGGAGTAGGGGGCTGTTACTGAGCCTTAGGGACCTAATCTAAAATTTTAATCCATTGAAAAGAAAGAGTAGGGTTAGGCCTTGTAATATTCCCAATTAGCTACTGCTACTTGGAATATTATAACTACTCCATTTTTGAAATAAGAAGTAGGAAAAGCATTAAAACATATCCCAGTGTGAAAAGGGATGGAAGTAGGAGGAAAAAATAAAGCCTCTTTGGTGTGAAAGAGGGGCCAAGCAATGGACTAGCTACAGTTGACTAATTCAACAGCGCTATCACAAGAAGAGGGAAAGCTACTAGGGCATCGCAGTTTTGAAGGAGGAAACTTCTCAAGGAAGTCACATCACCCATGAGTGGGGCTCGGGATGGGAAAGCTCACCAAGGATAAGAAGGAGGAGATGGAAGAAAATGATTCATTCATTTATTCATCTTGTCTCAGTCTTATGATTGATTGCAAGCTTCAGCTATTTAGCCGGAGTTGCAACATTGTTTAGTGCAAGGGAATTCTCGTGTGGGAATTCTATCTTCACCATTGGTATAGCTGATTGGGAGATCTAAGGAGGAGGTCCTGAGATCAATTCTCATCATTTATCTTGAGGGAAACCATTATCCATCCTAGACAGTGCAGTCACTTCCAAGGATTGTGTTATTTCTGCAGTAGCTGCAGTTGCTGGGGTTGCATCTTTCCATTTGTGGTTGTTTCAGAGGGGGAGGAGTCTATTTCACTCCAGGAGATCTATTGAGGGATGCCTTGGGCCAATTATTGTATTTTTTTGTCTATTTCAGATCATATTTGGTTTTTCTTATGCAGTTTTGCTGGGTACAACGTTATTTTCTGCAGAGATACTTTTTATGTTGTTATTTTGACGGAAACCCTTCAGAGGCATTCCAAGGTGCTTGTAAAAGAGGTCTACCCTCTCATTTCTAATTCCATGCTTAATGAAAGATTTATATCTGTATTAAACTATAATTTTCTATATATTCCATAATAAAAATAACGTTGTTGCAGTCTCCAACATTTCTATTTTATGAAGCAGTGGGATTGGGGTGCTTTTATGCATGTATGAGTTGGGGAGATCTGTTTAAAGTAGCTAGAGTTATTTTTTTATGATTCCATTATATATTTAAGCTATACACAACATATATTATAGGATCCAAGTCTTGGTATGTGTTATTTTTTCACTGGTTTTCTTATACAGCGTCCTCACTGGAGATATTGCATAAATTCCTGAAAAGGAATATTACAGTGGTATCAGAGCTCTGCTCTTGGCTCAGCTTGTGGGGGGGAGATTTATCTTCAGCATGGATAAGGAATACATCTCCAATCTAGTACTTCAAACCCTACAAAACATTTGAAGGGATCTTAAGGAGATGAGACATGAAGAAGACCCTTTAAGGCTCTGCCATGAGGCAAGTACCAGCACCGCAAATGGCATGGGGCATCCAGCTACATCACAACGCTCCACCATGCCTTAATTTCTAACTGGGGGAGATAAGGAGGGCACTATGGGGGAATATTTTGAAGAGTATGAACTCCAGTCTCAAAGATTCAAGGAACACTTGAGCTTTCAGGAGTTTTGTCAGATCAAAGATGGAAGGAGGATTAATCCTCATCAAAGGGAGGAGGACTTTATGCATGGATTAGCCATACAGTGTAGTATGGTAGGGTTATTCTTACCCACAATTGATAGGACACCTAAGTGCACATCAAAATCTTGGGTGGAGAAGCTGGACACATACTTCCAACTCAACAAGGTTTCTAAGATAGAAGCCATCAAGATAGCTGCGCTGAACCTAGAAGGGGAAGCTCAAGATTGGTGGTTTCATGGACTGACGACACTTTGGCATCATCATATCACTTCATACTCAGCTTTCACCAAGAATATAGTGGAGAGATTTGATCCAAGGGATCCAGAAGCCCACTTTGCCAAGATAACCAAGCTCAAGTAAGAAGGAGATCTTAAGGAGTACATTACTGAGTATTTGTAGCTCTCCGTATGGTATCCGACCTCACTATGAGCAGAAAGGTATGCATGCTTTTTAATGGGATGGCTGAACCATTACACAGGTTGGTCAAATCTACTAAACCAACCACATTCCTTGAAGTTGTGGAGAAAGCTAGAGATCTGCAACACATCTTGCCCAGGGAAAGAACTTCCTTGCAGCAAGAGACTCCCTCAAGACCAAAGGAGGCATTCCATTTTCAGGGTTTGGAGGGGAAATGTGTTACCGGAGGGACACATCATGTCAAGACCTTCTCAAATAAGGATGTCAGCGATGTACAATCCACAAAAGACTTTGCCCCAAGAGGGGGAGTTGTTGCAACGTTAAGAGGAGTCCCAAAGTATCTAACCTTGAGGGTGAGAGGCACCATCCTGGGGCAAAGAGTCTTTGTATTGATAGATAGTGGAGCCACTCATAATTTTATTGATGCACAACTAGTACACAGAAGAGGAATCCCCATGAAGGAGTTTGAGGGATTTTCAGTTTTGGTTCCAGGAGCTATGATCCTGCAATGTGCCAAGTATGTTCCGGAACTAACCATTACTATGGGGACCTATACATTAACATACCACTTCTTTGTGGTAGATATTCCAGACACCAATTTCATGTTGGGAGTCCAGTGGTTGATCACTCTTTGGAGAGTTACCACTAACTGGAGAACCTTGGAGATGGAATGGACAAGAGGGTAATGGCCAACAACAAATAATCAAGGGTATAAACACATATCCCCCTTAGATTGTTTCAGCACACGGGATGGAGGAAAATCTACGTATATGGGATGTTGAATGGGTAGTGGAGCTACATAAATCAGAGGTGAAGGGGAAGGATTCACCAGTGCATCTAGATTTTCAGTCTCTCTTAGACCGGTATTCTACAGTATTCGAAGATATCCCAGCAAGGAGACCTCTTGATCGAGGGTTTGAACACACCATTGAGTTGGAACAAGGGGTCCAAACAGTAATTAACACTCCTTATATGCATCCCAAGGCTTATAGGGATGAGAATGAGAGAGCTATATAAGAACTGCTAGCTCTAGGACACATTCGGCCTAGTACTAGTCCTTTTGCTTCCTCAGTGGTTTTGGTGAAGAAGAAATATGGCACATTGAGGATGTGCATTGATTATAGGGCCTTGAACAAGAAGACTATGAAGAACAGGTACCCTATACCTAGGATCGATGAACTCATGGATGAGTTGAGGGGATCCAAATACTTCTCCAAGATTGATTTGAGGTCCGGGTGTCGTAAAATCAAGGTGAGAGAGCAAGATATCCCCAAGACAGCGTTCAGATGTCACTATGGGCATTTTGAGTTTCTGGTAATGCCCTTTGGATTGAAAAATGCTCCAGCAACTTTCCAATCCTACATGAACCACATCTTCCGTGGTCATTTGAGGAAGTTTTTATTGGTCTTCTTTGATGATATTCTTATCTACAACCGCACTTGGGAGGAGCACTTGCAGCATATTGAGACAGTTTTGCATATCCTCAAGGAGCAGCAATTCTATGCCAAGCTCTCCAAATGTGAATTTGGCCTCACAGAGATGTTGTATTTGGGGCACATCATAGGAGTGGATGGAGTGAGGGTACTTGGGGAGAAGATCTAGGCTATCAGAGATTGGTCTGAACCCCGAAATGTTACAGAACTCATAGGGTTTGTGGGCATATGCAATTATTACCAGAAGTTTGTGAAAGGATTTTCACAACTAGCAGCACCACTCACAGACTTGACAAAGAAGGGAGCTTTCCATTGGACACCTACAGTGCAGAGGGATTTTGATAAGCTCAAAGAGGTAATGAGTAGTTGTCCTATTTTGGTTTTACCTGAATTTTCTCAACCTTTTGTGCTAGAGTGTGATGCATCAGATGAAGGTATTGGGGCAGTCTTGATGCAAGGTGGGCATCCTATAGCCTTTGAGAGTAGGAAGATGCTCTCTCATGAGAGTCTATACCCCATATATGATAAAGAAATGTTGGCTATCATGCATGCATTAGCCAAATTCTGACAATACTTGGTGGGGAATAAGTTCAAAGTGAAGACTGATCATAACAGCCTTAGATTCTTCCTTGAACATAGAAAGCTCCACGAAAAACAACAGAATTGGGTGAGAAAAATCCAAGCCTATCACTTTGACATAGAATATGTCAAGGGGAAGAGCAATGTAGTAGTTGATGCACTATCCCGGAGGCCCACAGCGCTGTCCTTGAGAGGCATGGATGCAGATTTGAAGGCTCAACTCTTAGTTGAGTATTCCAAAGATGAATTTTCATGTGAGATACTTGACGAGGTGGTATCAGATGAGAGGTTTAGAGTGATGGATGAGGTTATCTATTACCAGGATTGGATCTTCTTGGCTAAGAATTCTAATCTCAAGGAGAAGATCTTATTGGCTTCACATGATTCACCACTTGCCGGGCATCAAGGTTTCACAAAGACTTATAGATCTATCAGAGAGAGATTCTCATGGAAGGGTCTCAAGGAGGATGTGCTCTGGCATGTCAAAGAATGCACCATTTTCCAACAGAATAAGGGGGAGCACACTCACCCTGCTGGATTGTTGCAGCCACTACCTATTCCGGATGGGAAGTGGGAAAGTATCTCTATGGACTTCATCACCGACTTACTGACAGTGCAGGGTAAGGACCGTATCTTTTTTTTTGTTGATATACTAACAAAGTACTCTCATTTCTTTTCCATCTCTGCACATTATACTACTTCACAGGTAGCTGAGCTCTTCTTCAGAGATGTATTCAGGCTCCATGGTCTCCCAAGGACCATAGTGAGTGATCGAGACAACCGCTTCATGGGTTGCTTTTGGCATGAAATTTTCTGGTTAGTGGGGATTGATTTGACTCCAAGCATTAGCTATCACCCCCAAACCGATGGACAGAACGAGATAGTGAACAAGTGGCTAGAGGGCTACTTGAGGAACTATGTGGTAGGGCAGCAGAAAGCTTAGCTGTGTTGGCTCCACTTGGGAGATTATTGTTACAACACTACTCATCATGTTTCTATTGGCATGACTCCATTCTGAGCCTTATATGGGTATGAGGCACTCTCATTTGCTGATGTTATTTTTGGGGCAAGTAAATCTCCAAGGGAAAAGTATTGGATTCAGGAGAACCAAGACATACTCAAGGTACTTAAAGACAACATTGCCACTGCCCAGAACCAGTAGAAGATGTATGCAGACTATGGTCGGATAGAGAGACAGTTTGAGGTGGGATATCTTGTCTACCTACGTCTCCAACCTTAAAACAGTCCACACTCAAGGAGAAGGGAGCTGAGAAGCTCAAACCACGTTTCTATGGGCCATATACGGTGGTCAAGTGTATCGGTAAGGTAGCATATGAGCTGGAGCTTCCTAAGGGGAGAAAGATCCACAATATCTTCCATGTCTCTTGCCTCAAGAAGGCCATTGGGATAAATTTAGTTTCCAACATGGAGCTTCCCCCTATTGATGATGAGGGTCACTTAATCTTGCAGCTAGAGGCAATCTTGGACACAAGGGAGAGGCAGCTGAGAAACAGGGTCATCAAGGAATATCTGATTCGATGGAGGAATCTACCAGATGAGGATGCCACTTGGGAGGGAGAGAAGATCTTGCAACATCCTTCTTTATTGTTTCTTGTGGGCAAGAAAATTTTGAGCGGGGAGGACTGTAATATTCCCAATTAGCTACTACTACTTGGAATATTATAAATACTCCATTTTTGAAATAAGAAGTAGGAAAGGCAATAAAACATATCCCAGTGTGAAAAGGGATGGAAGTAGGAGGGAAAAATAAAGCCTCTTTGGTGTGAAAGAGGGGCAAAGCAATGGACTAACTACAGTTTACTAAGTCAACAACGTTGTCACAAGAGGAGGGAAAGCTACTAGGGCAGCGCAGTTTTGAAGGAGGAAACTTCTCAAGGAAGTCACATCACCCATGAGTGGGGCCCGGGATGGGAAAGCTCACTGAGGATAAGAAGGAGGAGATGGCAGCAAAGGATTCATTCATGTATTCATCTTGTCTCAGTCTTATGATTGATTGCAAGCTTCAGTTGGTTAGCCGGAGTTGCAGCACTGTTTAGTGCAAGGGAATTCTCATGCGGGAATTCTATCTTCACCATTGGTATAGCTGATTGGGAGATCTAAGGAGGAGGTCCTGAGTTAAATTATCATCATTTATCTTGAGGGAAACCATTCTCCATCCTATACAGTGTAGTCACTTCCAAGGATTTCGTTATTTTTGCAGTAGCTGCAATTGTTGGGGTTGCATCTTTCCATTTGTGCTTGTTTCAGAGGGGGAGGAGTCTATTTCACTCCGGGAGATCTATTGAATGAGGCCTTGGGCCAATTATTGTATTGTTTTTTCTATTTCAGATCATGTTTGGTTTTTCTTATGCATTTTTGTTGGGTACAGCGTTATTTTCTGCAGAGCTACTTTTTATGTTGCTATTTTGTCAGAAACCCTTGCAGGCGCATTCCGAGGTGCTTGTAAAAGAGGTCTAACCTCTCATTTCTGATTCCATGCTTAATGAAAGCTCTAGATATGTATTAAACTATCATTTTTTTTAGATTCCATAATAAAAATAATGTTGTTACAGTCTCCGTCATTTCTATTTTATGAAGTAGTGGGATTGGGGTGCTTTTATGCATGTATGAGTTGGGGAGATCTGTTTAAAGTAGCTAGAGTGATTTGTTTCTTATTTAATTCTATATTTAAGCTATAAAAATCATATATTATAGGATCCAAGTCCTGTTCTGCGTTATTTTTGCACTGGTTTTCTTATACAACGTCCTCATTGGAGATATTGCAGAAATTCCTGAAAAAGAATATTACAGGACTCTTACCTACAACTGAAAGATCTCGATTCCAACGGTCATTTTTTCTGCTACGATCACCGCAAGATTTAGGGCCTTCTTTCCTCTTCACATTCACCACAGATCCACATGCAAATGAATGAATTTGGAGGGAAAATGCCTTATTAAAAGAGAAACCCATGTTTTTTCTTTCGCCTGCTGCAATCTAACAATAGCTCCATCTACCAAACCTTCCACACCATTGGAAATCTCTCAATGAGCCCTCAAATGGGTATCTTTTAGTTTCTAGTGATTTGATACTTCACCGGGACACATTTTTCCCATGAAGCGCCACTCCACCCTTCCTCAAAATCGAATTTCTTCACTTGCAACACTCGTACCGGGGGCACCATGTTGCCTCCATACTTTTCCATGCTCATGTTGACTTTCATCATGAGTTACCATTTTTTACTCATGCTTTTATGGTCCCCATTGACCCCTTTTCCTATGTGGCAGCACCATCGAGTCACCCTTGTTTAGAGCATCCGAGTTGAGTCATCATTGCTTTCATGGAGTGTATCCTGAGTCCTTTCACACCCTACTATATTCCTCTATCCTTCATTTCTTGGTCCCTTTCTCGCGTCGCTCATTATGGCCTTCAGTCCCACTGTCCCCTATCCCTCATGATATTTTGTAAGTCGCTGCTAGGTCATCCACGCTATTTATGCTCTAACAAGGGAAGTCGTTCGTTCGCTACTCATTTCCCTCAATTTTTAATCATCATCATTGGTTTCAGTCTGTCATTCAATCTACTATTTTCTCTTATGCCTTAGTTGAGGATCGCTTATTACCTCACCTATGGCATACCTCCTGTTGACATCAGCTCATTCATTCCAGAAGATAGGTCTAGAGGGCGGTGTACCTTGGTTCCAACTTCCACTTTTGTTCGGTGCCTCGGATCAGGAAAAGGGCCTCCTTATTTCCCTTTCACTTGATTTCTTCTCAGCTCCAGCTCCTTTCAGCATGATCGAGATCCGTATACTTGATGGTTCAATGATGCAGCAGCTAACATTGATGATCCCCGGGTGTGTGTGAGATGTCTTAGCCCTCATGAGGGTGTGGCCCTGTTGGAGTTCCTATGTTTTGGCAGATTTGGAAATACCAAAATATAAGACAACATCAAACCACTTTCAGACCTTAGGATCTAGCCCTCCTAGGTCCAGAGAGGGATCTCTCTATGATTGTCAAAGGTATAATATGTCTTTAAAGTTCAAATGTTAAGATGTTAGGCTAGTTATAAGGCTTGGGGTTTTGTTTGATTTGTTTTGATTTGGTTGTTGGGAATCAGGAATGAAGGGTTCAAGATAAGAAAAGGCAAGGAAAAGAATATTTTAGGCAAAGAGAGATAAATTCAGGTAGTATCTGAAGACCATTGAGCAAATGGAGTCAGGAAAGGGTTTACTTGTTGTTCAATATGCAGGCTTTCAATTGGGCTAGTCATCTAAAGCATTGGATCCTAAAAATATAGGTGGAGTGAAACAATCAGGGAAGAAAGTGAAAGAATGAGGGTAAACCAATTTCTATCTATAGATCATGTCAGAGGTCATTTAACTCCAGACCTGCTTGGACATACTCTTAGGCAACTCTCAAAGAAAGGCAAGGAACAAACTAAGGGAACTTAGAAAGGTTTAACTAACTAAAAAGGATCCTAGTGAGACAGAGACAAAGTTCTAAACTCCCAGTGTTCCCAATTCATTCAATTAAACTCTAAAATGAACATATAAGAAGCAAATTCATTAACTCATACATCAGCTAGCAGGAAATAACATCCACTACATTGGTTAAATTAACTAAAACCAATTCTCAGATAACACATTTAGCAGAAAACATTAACGCAAGGACAACATAAGCATAGGGTGCCTAACAAGGGAAAATCCTATGCCAGATTTCTTATGCAAGCCAGAAGAACTGAAATGGAATTAAATAAAACACAGAGACAAAAAAACATCACCGCAGCTTTAGATCAGGATCCAAAGAAATGTGCTTGTCATATTAAGAGTAACACCAATCAGGTACAGCATTTGCCAATAGCTTGAAATTCAGTTTGAAAACATACTCCTCAGCCTATCTTACAACTTTACACAGTGAACATGCCTCAAGAGAAAGCTTGCAATTCACAGATATCTCATCAACAACCTTTACAAAGAGTTTTCTTATGAGTTTTATAACTGAAGAGAAGCAGAGGAGGTAGGTAGAAAACTAAATACGACATTAACACTCAGAAGAGGAAGAGGGCCGAAGCCCATTCTATTTTTAAACTCTAAGCATTAATATCTGGCACTCTTTGGAGGAAAGAATGGTCTTCGTCAGGCTTCATTAACTCCAGGTATGTCTCTGATGCATTATGGTCTGTTGTACTCTGGAGTACCTTTGGTGAATAAACAAAATGGTAAATAAATGACTGAATGGTCTGCCATACTTGTGAAACAAATGCTCTGGTAGCTTTGGACTGTGGTCAAGGGAAAATTCTTCTTTGGAACATGGCATGGAATAAAAACAGTATGGGCGCGATGTCCTTACATGGAGAAAACATTCTGGTGGTGTAGAAAACCTACTGTTCATTAATTTTTGTGCTCTGTATCCTTTACGAGATCTATGATGCCTCTCAAACAGGTACTTTGATTCTAAAACACAGAGTCAAGGCTCAAAAATCTTCATTTATATCTCATTCTGCGAAATATTCATTTTAAATGGCCTTGGGAAGACTTTACAGAGTTTTCAACCCTGTCCTTGAATGCACGTCCTGTCAAAACTTCTTCCCTGGTCTTTCTCCATGATTTATTTTCTAAAAATGGTCCTTTCCTGTGCTCTCTGTAGCTGTAACAAAGACTAAAGATCATGGAGGGTTTCCGCTATTTGTACCCTGCAAAACACGCAACTTGGTGATGAAATCCATGCATAGGGGGGTGGATATGGAGGATGGGAGAACAATAGTGCGGCGGTGGTGAAACAATGTTTTTGGATGAAATAAATGTGAAAAATGCATTGATATGGCGTAAACTGTGACCTATAGGGTTATGGTGGAGAAATGGGCATGGTCCGTTTGATTATGATTTGGAGGCATAGATCGACGGCGGAGATTGATCCGTGGAATGATTTATGAACATTGGCGGAATGAAACATAAAACGTTAAACTTTAGTGCAAGACATGAAACTTTGGACTTATGCAGAAATACATAGAAATGCAATGGAATGTGATGGAATGATCGTATGAGGTGGGACCCATATGGAAATCGCAATCGCAATCGGAGCGGGGCAGAGATATATATATATGAAACAATATTTCTGATGCGATTGGTACAAACCCTTTGTATATGAAATAAAACCAAACTTTCAGGTTTAACAAAGGTAAAACTCCTTTATGTATGGATGGGCGGAAAGACCGTATGGTGGGCCCGGTAAACCAATCACAATCGGAGATCAGGAGAGGAGGCAATCACAATGCGCATTTCAAACATTGCGATGCGATCAGAGGAGGGCTTGCGATTGGGCAGATCGGAAGAGGAACTGTGATCGAGAGATCAGGGAATCGCAATCGGGAAGGTTAGCGGGGTGACAAAAAGAAACTTGCAATTGTGATTGGGCGGGGAGTATGCGAACCGTTGGATCTGGCGGGAAGATCGATAGTGGAGAATTCAGTCGGGAGGTCTCAATCGGGGAGGGAATGATCGGAGGGGAGTTGCGATCAGAGTGATCGGGAGCGATGGTGCGATTGGGCGGATCGAAGGTCGGAGCGATCAGAGGTGGACATGCGATGCGATCAATCGCATCGCAAAAATTTGTGATGAACCGATCGGGGGACGCAACATACATGTTGCGATTGAGAAGAATTACGATTAGCACAGGCCGTCCAATCTACATGTAGATCAACGGTGCGAAACATAGAGGAGGACTTAATCAACAAAATACAATCACATCGGAGTTTTTCGGTTGCAACAAAGGAAGTGTGCCCGACCGACACTCCGATTGCGATTGGTGCTTAATACTGAAGCGCTTGGTCTTATTGCCGGGGTGTATGGGGGAAGTGGTTAAGGGGCTTGTGGCAAAGGGGCTAGGCCCTTAATGTAAAGTTAAAAAGTGGGTTTTGGCCCATTTTTAATGAATTTTAAGGCCCATAAAGGGTAACGATAGAGGGGTAAAGGGTGAATTAAACCAAAAAAGGGGTAGATGTAGGATTTAAAGGGGATTTTGGGTATGATTTAGAGGGTGAAGGGGGACTTTGAAAAAAGGGAAAAAAAGGGGTAAAATGGGACATTCTGCAGAGGCACAAGGGGAAAATAAAGGCCTTTTGGAGCACAATTTTTTGCAATTAGTGAGGCTTATTGACTCAAGCACAGCAGAGGGAAACAATCAAAGGCAGGGAACATTAAAGGCTTCAAGGATGATGTGTTTTCAAGGGAAATGCATTCCTTGAAGGCTCATAAAACATTTTAGCCCCCTATTTTCTTGTCAAAAATTTATAGGGGGCTAACAGTGGCTCCACATGGGGATGGCTTCTTCTTGAAGGAGTCAGGAATCCAGAGAATGATCTTTGGTGTAGGACAGATGCCTAATACTTGGCACATCCCTTTCTTTCTGTAGATCAGTTGCCACAAAACATGAAGACATCATATCAGCAGTAAACATTCTCCCAAACCACTACCTACCCAGACTACAGTCCTAACTTTTTTTTTTTTTTTTTTCTGGGTGCATTTGGACTAGCAGACCCTTTACATCATTTATTTTTATAACAGAAAATAAGCCTATTCTAAATCTACCCTTATTGCTCCATGAGACCAGATTAGACTGTTGGCCTCATAGTTTCTCTACCTAAACTAATATCTGCTGGGATTAGACTGTCCAGCAGATTTCTTCTCTACATTCTACGACATAAATTGAAAAGAAATCAAACCAGGATTAGACTGTTTGGCTTGCTGGAATTTGCAGAAATCAAAACAACTAACTACATGCTCACAGGCTGAGCTTTATTGAGCTTTTCCTATCTACCCTACTCTAACTGGAGATCTCTGACACGCTAGGTGATACAATAATGCCAATGCATCCAGTCAAGCAACAACAAAGGAGGATAGGAGCACTAACTGCTCATCAGAGACAGCCATAGGGTGCTCTGCCTGTGGTTCTTCAAAACTGAGTTCACCATCAACAGTGACTCTTCCTGATGAATCTGGCCCTGGTGAAGGATCAATACTGGAGAATTTTAGCTAATCAGGGCCTCCATGTATTCTGCCACAGGATCAATGAACATACGATGTACACTTTCTTCTTTCAGACCTGCCATGACTGGTAGGCTATCTTCATCCTGGGCAGCTTTGACTACTGCTTCCTCCACTGCATCCTCAAAGTGGATCTTGAAAGCCCATTCATCTTCTTCTTGCACATCAAAAAGCAGTGGAATTTCTTCTTTTTTAGGAGGAGGGAGACTTTCCAAAAATGCTCTGGGGTCTCTGAACTGATATGATTTTTCTTGTGAGTTCACAAGTTCAATCTCAGCTTCATACCTCTCGACCACCAAATCTAGAAACATTTTCTTAAGCACAGGTTGAGTATCGAGTTTTGAGCTGATAAGGACAATCTTTGGAAGGTCCTCCCATTCAGTTTCTGCCAGTACACTTGATATTCCATCCTGAAACTCTGCTATGAGGCTTGGATGCATTTCTACTAATCGTTCAGAGTCTTCCATTAGTGAAGTGACTAGATCTTTAGCATGGCTGATGTTGTTACTGCGACATGGTCTCCCAGTGGAGTCTTGTGAACACACAGATAATCAGTGGCCTACTGATCACCCGTGGAGTCATTAAATCGTTCAAGAATTGTGGAGTTGCCAGGTGGATGGTTTACAATTTTACTGTCCACCATAGTGATTTACCAAATCAGGCTGATTGGTCTCTTTCCCCAGTGGAGTCGTCATTATGTTGGAGTTCCTATGTTTTGGCAGATTTGGCAATACCAAAAGATAAGACAACATCAAACCACTTTCAGACCTTAGGATGTAGCCCTCCTAGGTCCAAAGAGGGATCTCTCTATGATTGTCAAAGGTATATGTATTTAAAGTTCAAATGTTAAGATGTTAGGCTAGTTATAAGGCTCGTGGTTTTGTTTGATTTTTTTTTATTTGGTTGTTGGGAATCAGGAATGAAGGGTTCAATATAAGACAAGGCAAGGCAAAGAAGATTTTAGGCAAAGAGAGATAAATTCAAGTAGTATCTCAAGACCATTGGGAAAATGGAGTCAAGAAAGGGTTTACTTGTTGTTCAATATGCAGGCTTTCAGTTGGGCTAGTCATCTAAAGCATTGGATCCTAAAAAGATAGGTGGAGTGAAACAATCAGGGAAGAAAGTGAAAGAATGAGGGTAAACCAATTTCTGTCTATAGATCAGGTCAGAGGTCATTTAACTCCAGACCTGCTTGGACATACTCTTAGGCAACTCTCAAAGAAAGGCAAGGAACAAACTAAGGGAACTTAGAAAGGTTTAACAAACTAAAAAGGATCCTAGTGAGATAGAGACAGTGTTCTAAACTCTCGGTGTTCCCAATTCATTCAATTAAACTCTAACAAGAGCATCTAAGAAGCAGATTCATTAACTCATACATCAGCTAGCATGCAATAACATCCACTACACTGGTTAAATTAACTGAAACCAATTATCAGATAACACATTTAGCATAAAACATTAAGGCAAGGAGAGCAGAAGCATAGGGTGCCTAACAAGGGAAAATCCTATGCCAGATTTCTAATGCAAGACAGAAGAACTAAAATGGAATGAAATAAAACACAGAGACAGAAAAACATCACCGCATCTTTAGATCAGGATCCAAAGAAATGTTCTTGTCATATTAAGAGCAACACCAATCAGGTACAGCATTTTCCAATAGCTTGAAATTCAGTTTGAAAACATACTCCTCAGCCTATCTTACAACTTTACACAGTGAGCATGCCTCAAGAGAAAGCTTGCAATTCACAGATATCTCATCAACAACCTTTACAAAGAATTTTCTTATGAGTTTTATAACTGAAGAGAAGCAGAGGAGGTAGGTGGAAAACTAAATGCGGAATTAACACTCAGAAGAGGAAGAGGGTTGAAGCCCATTCTGTTTTTAAACTCTGAGCATTAATCTCTGGCACTCTTCGAAGGAAAGAATGGTCTTTGTCAGGCTTAATTAACTCCAGGTATGTCTTTGATGCATTCTGGTCTACTGTACTCTGGAGTACCTTTTGTTAATAAAAAAATGGTAAATAAATGACTGAATGGTCTGCCATACTTGTGAAACAAATGCTCTGGTAGCTTTGGACTGTGGTCAAGTCTGAATTCTTCTCTGGAACACGGCATGGAATAAAAGCAGTATGGGCGCCCCATCCTTACATGGAGAAAACATTTTGCTGGTGTAGAAAACCTGTTGTTCATTAATTTATGTGCTTCGTATCCTTTACAGGATCTATGATGCCTCTCAAATAGGTACTTTGCTTCTAAAACACAGAGTCAAGGCTCAAAAATCTTCAATTATATCTCTTTTTGCGAAATCTACGTTTTAAATGGCTTTGGGAAGACTTTACAGAGTTTTCAACCCTGTCCTTGAATGCACGTCCTATCAAAACTCCTTCCCCGGTCTTTCTCCATGATTTCTTTTGTGAAAACGGTCCTTTCCTTTGCTCTCTGTAGCTATAACAGAGACTGAAGATCATGGAGGGTTTCTGCTGTTTATACCCTACAAAACACGCAACTTGGTGATGAAATCCATGCATAGGGGGGTGGCTATGGAGGATGGGAGAACAATAGCGCGGCGGTGGTGAAACAGTGTTTTTGGATGAAATAAATGTGAAAAATGCATTGATATGGCGTCAATTGTGACCTATAGGGTTATGGTGGAGAAATGGGAGTGGGCCGTTTGATTATGATTTGGAGGCGTAGATCGATGGCGGAGATTGATCCGTGGAATGATTTATGAAAATTGGCAGAATGAAACATAAAACGTTAAAATTTAGTGCAAGACATGAAACTTTGGACTTATGCAGAAATACATAGAAATGCAATGAAATGCAATGGAATGCGATGGAATGATCGTACGAGGTGGGACCCATATGGAAATCGCAATTGCAATTGGAGCGGGGCGTAGATATATATATATATATATATATATATGAAACAATATTTCCGATGTGATTGGTACAAACCCTTTGTATATGAAATAAAACCAAACTTTCAGGTTTAACAAAGGTAAAACTCCTTTATGTATGGACAAGCGGAAAGACCGTATGGTGGGCCCGGTAAACCAATCACAATCGGAGATCAGGAGAGGAGGCAATTGCAATGCACATTTCAAACGTTGCGATGCAATCAAAGGAGGGCTTGCGATTGGGCAGATCGGAAGAGGAACTGTGATCGGGAGATCAGGGAATCGCAATCGGGAAGGTCAGCGGGGTGACAAAAAGAAACTTGCGATTGCGATTCGGTGGGGAGTGCGCGGACCGTTGGATCTGGTGGGAAGATCGACGGTGGAGAATTCAGTCGGGAGGTCTCAATCAGGGAGGGAATGATCGGAGGGGAGTTGCGATCAGAGTGATCGGGAGCGATGGTGTGATTGGGCAGATCAGAGGTCAGAGCAATCGGAGGTGGACATGCGATGTGATCAATCGCATCGCAAACATTTGCGATGAACCGATCGGTGGACACAACATACATGTTGCGATTGTGAAGACTTGCGATTAGCACGTGCCATCTGATCTACGTGTAGATCAACGGTGCGGAACACAACAGAGGACTTAATCAACAAAATACAATCGCATCGGATTTTTTCGGTTGCAACAAAGGAAGTGTGCCCGCCCGACACTCTGATTGCGATTGGCGCTTAAGACTGAAGCGCTTGGTCTTAGCGCCGGGGCGTATGGGGGAAGTGGTTAAGGGGCTTATGGTAAAGGGGCTAGGCCCATAAAGGGTAACGATAGAGGGGTAAAGGGTAACGATAGAGTGGTAGATGTAGGATTTAAAGGGGATTTTGGGTATGTTTTAGAGGGTGAAGGGGGACTTTGACAAAAGGGAAAAAAAGGGGTGAAATGGGACATTCTGCAGAGGCACAAGGGGCAAATAAAGGCCTTTTGGAGCACAATTTTTTGCAATTAGTGAGGCTTATTGACTCAAGAACAGCAGAGGGAAACAATCAAAGGCAGGGAACATGAAAGGCTTCAAGGATGATGTTTTTTCAAGGGAAATGCATTCCTTGAAGGTTCATAAAACATTTTAGCCCCCTGTTTGCTTGTCAAAAATTTATGGGGGGCTAACAAGCCCTACAGGTAGCCCCCCACACACTCCGATGACATATTCATTACAGCCTTTGATGCAGCTCCATACATTTGATGATGTTGGCCTCAGCCGCTTACAGCGCCTTTTTTTTGCATGTATCAGTCAGATTTTCAGAGCCCTTTCCTATTTTCAGGGGCATTTGGGTTGTATTTATATCTCATGTACTCAGATATTATTGTACAAGTACTAGTTGTTATCCCAGGCACAATATGTATGTGGGATTCATTATCTTGTTATTTATCTGGCTCATGTTTATGCCAGCATATGCTTTATTATTGTGTTTCACGGTTTTCCGGGCGCCTTATTGTTTGTACTATTGCCTCGGCAGGCATAGGTATGCCTCCCCCACCGCCTATAGCAGGTACTCACTCATCAAAAATACTTGTCGCACCTGCAAGTCACCTCCTCAGGGTCTAGTTCCTTCATCACTTTGGTCTACCTTACAATCCTCTCTCTTTGACTTTCCCTTTATTGTCTAGTGATCGAGTTCTTGAAACGTACTTCGGTCATACGATTAGCTCCTAACGCTCGCACGCTTGGGGGAAATCTGTTACACAATTTTTTTGGTCATCTAACCTATTATCATTAGATGGACCCAAGTACACCATGTAAGACCAATTTTACCCCAAGTAAAATTGCTTTCACTATGAAAATAACTTAGTAAATAACCTTCATTAAGTTGTTTATGGTCTAAACATGAAACCCCATAAGGAAATATTAAATAAATATACATTTGTTTTATTTTCCTCAAGGAATAGTTAGTTAAACAGTAGTTTAATTAATATTTCTGGTTATATTTAACCCAAAACAAGGAAATTAATTAGAAAAATCATTATTTATCTTATTATTTTCTAAAGAATAATTGTTTATATCTTATTCAAATAATATTCTTTGTTAAATATGACTAATTCACCCTTAAATAATTAAATAAATCATTATTTGTTTGATTATTACTCAACCTTATCCTTAAAATGATAAATAAATCATTTATTTATTTATTATTACCTAATCACATCCTTAAAATGATAAATAAATCATTTATTTATTTATTATTTACAAATAAGGGTATTTGACTCCAGTCAAATTCCTTTTCCCTCCAACAAATATAATAAAATATTCCATAAAAGTTGGATCTAGATTTGGTTAATAATATTTTAATGATGCACCAATCTCTAGACTAACTCAATATTTTGTAATAAATAGAAGGGTTTTCCCATTCATTTGTCACCTTTTGTTGCCTAAATATCACTCTGGATCTCAACTCTTGGTCTGGCTATCGATCCACTATCATAGCCATATTTTTCCATTTTTGTCTGCGTTTTCTACACCATCAAGAGAGAGGAATTCTAAATCTGAAGTGCTGAGGACTTACAAGAACCCATCCCATTGAGGAGAACAGGGAACACCCTCTTGTGTTTTCCTCCTAGGTGGCATTAATAAGAATTTCATTGGATATATTCTTGTCTTGTCTATTGGATCTATGGAGTAAATATTATTTTTCTATTGTTTAATGTCTTCTAATGCATAGATCTAGATTTTTGCAGCATTTGTCTTGATCATCTAACTGCAGATCTAAAGATATTAACAGTCATTTTTGTTGTTAGGGATGTTTTTTATGTGCAGCTAAAGTGGTATTTTTCCGTACACCTTGAATCAAGATTCATACTAACATCAGGGATAACCAAAATAGACATGCACCCAAAAATAACATTGTGGGCCTCACCCTAGTCTATGTGCTTAATGCAACTAGGCATGGGTGCTGAAATTTTCTTGTTGAATCTCAACACATATATGAACATTTCTCATCCTCTATCAAAATCCATTGACTTAGAGTATCAATAAGAGGTTTGGTCGCAACCCTTGGATTACGAACATGTTTCATTTATATGTCGTAATTTTCATGAGCATGGTAATTTATTTAGGGACTACTCGCTAAGGAAGAAGGAACAATAGGAGTTGGGGCCACAAGAGTAGATGGATGATTTCACCAGAGTAATGAGTAGACGAAGAAACCTTAGAGTGCAGAAGCCATAAAAAAACCAAAAGAAAATGAAGGAAATAAATGTGCTCACGATTTTGGAAGGCATGGAGGAGGAATTCTCATTTCCATAGGATATCACTATGATGGAGACTTTGTTGGAGAACCTTGGGGATAAACAAAACCAAAAGAGAAATTCATTGGAAGAGGAGCCAGAGTTGGAATGTTTCCTTGGTTTGTCAGGAATCATAGAAGTTTTACCTTTGATGAAGGCTAATATCGAAACCCTAAGATAGGAGGAAAAATTTATAGTTAATCTCGTCAATTGTTGGTCTATGCAAGACCTATAGGATTTGTTTCTTGACCCAAAGGAAATATATGCGCAAGATTTTCTGTAGTGGAAAATCTAAGGACACTCACGTGAATT
Organism: Pinus albicaulis; assembly: GCA_034641835.2. Taxonomy (NCBI): domain Eukaryota; kingdom Viridiplantae; phylum Streptophyta; class Pinopsida; order Pinales; family Pinaceae; genus Pinus; species Pinus albicaulis. The sequence goes on along the minus strand of JAXQQM020090946.1, from coordinate 134,250 downwards.
TGGAGGTAGCGGCTTAGGAATTTTGCAAGACATGAGGGAAAAAGGCAAAGATTTTTTGTTAAAGGAAGTTAAAAGGAAAGGTTGAAGGATGATGAGAGAAGACCTTTGAATCATTGTAGAAGAAAATATTAACTCTGGTCAAGTTAATTCCCTCTCGGAGTTTAATCTGGCCTCTAAAAATCTGACTCAATGAAGATAATATCTTGGAACATTAGATGTATTAATAGTAAGGGTATGTAAATATACTAAAGAGAGAGGATTAACATAGAGAAGCCAACCTAGGTTACTTCATAGGAAACCAAGGTTTTCATGGAGAAAATACAAGAGACAGGTGACAAATGTTGGAAGGGATGTGAATTAATAGCCCTAGATGTTAAGGGAAGCGCGGGGGATCTAGTGGTTTTGTGGAGACTATTGTAAGTTGAATTTCAGGACTAGATGGCTTGTGCTAGGATTTTGACTGGAAACCTTAGATATCTTGACTTGAAGGAGAAGGTGAGTCTGACGACAGTAAATGGTCCTAATGTTTCTGGAGAGAAGGCGGTGTTTTTGGAAAACCTCTACTCCCACGGGAGCCTAATTGATGTTCCAACAGGTATGTTGTTGGGTATGTCCAGCTTAATCTTACTCTCTGATTATATATTCCTCTCCGAAGCTCCCATAGAATGAATAGGTTGAAAACATGATATAAGCATATTGAGTGAAAGCCATGAAACCCATTGAATCTCACTCTCCATAGATCTTACTCTTCGAGAACTCACGGTCTACAGCCTTAAAAAAATATGGCCTTCTAAAGAGACTTTCGAGCCTTAATCCATATCTTTTCTATCTCTCTCTATTTATCTGGCTAGGGAACTTAGCTCGAAGGAGTAGTATCCAGGCCAGCTACCCACCCATTGACAGGTGGTGGTTCTTTTTATTAGTGCAGGTTCTTTCCAACAGGCCCAGGAGGTTACTGCCCTTCTCACATACCCTGTGCCAGCACAACATGCACTACCATAGGATCATGGGGGGACACTTCAACTTAATAAATTCAATGGAAGCAAAAAGGGGAAGGGTTTGAATATTAGATTTAGAATCCACCTCTTTTATGTAGCTCATCCAGGAGCTAAGGTTGTTTTACATCTAAACCCTCAACAAAATTTTCACTCTGAATAACCAAAGGTGGGGTAAACATCAAGTGGCAAGCATATTAGATAGATTCCTAGTTGCAAAGGAGGTTATGGATAACAACATAATTATAGAGGTAGTTATTCTCCCTTGTCTAGGCTCGGATCGTTGACTAGTGCATCTTGAGCTAGACCCAAAGGAAGCCCCTAGGAACAAGCATTTTAGATTTGAAAGCTTTTGGCTCTAAGATCCTAATTTTGTGAATAAAGCAAGATCATGATGGGGGGAAATCAAAGTGAGGGGTAGAAAAAAAATTCACACCTTTCAGTTGAAATTAAAAGAGATTAAATCTAATATTAGGTTGTGGAATAAGAAACAATTCAGACATATTAGTGAAGACAAATAGAATTTGGAAAGTCAAATACAAGAAATCCAACAAAAAATAATCATAGAAGGAAGATCAGAAGACCTGGTTTTGGAGGAAGGAATTAATTTGAACAAACCAAAACATATAAGGAAGCAGGAAGAGATGCTTTGGAGGAAAAAATCGAGAATTCAATGGTTAAGGGAGGGAGAAAAGAATTCTAGATTCTTCCATATGTCCATGATTAAAAATATACACTTCAATAGAATATTCTTACTCACGAGAAGGGATGGTAAGAGTAAACTCCATCGTAAGGATATTGAAGGGGAATTGATTGATTTTAGTCAAAATTTTCTCTTAGAACCTCCTCAAAAATAGATATCCTACTATTAAAAGGATTACAAAATGTATACCTAGGCTTGTTAGTAAGGAAAAAAATGAAGCATTGATGAGAGAGATCTCATTTAAAGAGGTTGAGGATGTGGTTGATGCTTTGCCTTGAAACAAAGCTCCAGGTTCAGACGACTTCACCTCAAACTTCTTTAAATCATGTTGGAGTTTTTCAAATGTATAAATCCATGAGGTAGTGGAGGAAACTAGGAAACTTCATATGATGTGGTCAGATTTGAAAGCCACATTTTTTAACTTTAATTCCCAAAGCTGATAAATCATAAGATCCTAGTGGTTTTAGACCTATCACATTACGCAACATCATATACAAGATAATCTGCTCCATCATAGTTAATCGATTGAAGCCTCTATTAAGGGATCTAATTTCACCCAAGAAAATAGTATTCATGGAGGGATTACAAATTTCATACTAGATTATAATGGCATTTGAGATAATTCATCCTCTAAAGGGTCAAAATAAGCCATGTATGTTTATAAAACTTTACCTAATAAAATCTTATGATAGTTTGATTTGGGACTATTTGTCGCACGTTCTTGATGTGTTCGAGTTCTCTTGGCATCAAAAATCTTGGACCGGATTCCTCATTTCCCATCCATTATTTTCCATTTTTATTAATGGATCATCGTTTGTGACTTTCAACCCATATATAGGGATAATACAAGGATATCATTTGTCCCCTTTTTGTTTATTTTTGTAGTGGAGGGGTTGAGAATACTTATAAAAGTCACTATCTCTAAGGGTGAATTTAAAGGTTTGTGTTTGTTTAGATATGATCTCCCAGTGACCCATAAACAATTCATAGATGGTATTTGTTTATAGAACCATCCTAATCATATATAAGTGAGATATAATCACTCTTTATTAGAAGTATTCACAGAATATTTATGTATGGTCATTAATAGTGACAAAACAAACATTTTTTTTTATTTGTAAGGATTTTATATAACATCATTTGGCAAGGGTGATGGAATTTTAGATAGAAAATCTCCTTTTGATATATTTGGGGGTGCACCTTGTCTTAAAAAATTTTTCGCTGCGACAAAAACCCTCCAAAATTTTGTCTAAACTTGAATTTTGGAACCTATTGTGGATCTTGCAACCATTCATTCCATAGTCACTTTATAGTCAATCAATGCATTGTTAAGTATTATAGTCTTCTCTATTTGTAAGTGTCAAAGTCACCTACTCACACATGCTCAGTCTACAACAAGTTGATGATCACACTCTTTTATGCAACCTTGAATAAGCATAGCAAAATTCCATCATGACAGTTCATGTGCAATGTTCAACCTATGTTGACAGTCAGTGCATACTTTCATCGACAGTCTCTCACTTTTGGTTGAAATCATTCTTCTATTACGGTAATTTTTTCAAAGTGTCACTTTTGTGTACCTTAGCTTTTTCAAGTGTTGCTTTCATGTTTATGATTGTATATGTTAGCCATCAGTAAATTTTTGTCATGGAAAATGATGGCGAAAACAGGTCTTAAGCCTTCAAGAGATTATTTTCATTGAAAATTTCTCATTCTTGAAGCCTTCTGATGCTGCCTAAACTGAAAAAAGTAATATTCACTGCTGTTTCATTGAAAAAATCCACCAAGAAACCATGCTGATATCCAAATACTATTTTTCAGGCCATTTCCCATCATTTTCTAAGCCAATTTCACTCATTTGTCCATTTTATTATCCTTCATTTTCCTCTGAAAAATCCCCTTTTATCTTTCTCATTTTCCCCTCATTATCCTAAAAAACCTTCAAAATCCCTTTTAAACTCATAAAAAGTCCTTTTCTATGGTTTAAATTGACCCATTTTACCTATCGGAACCTCAAAAAACCCCTAAAAAACCTTCTTTTTGCCTAAAAAGCACCCCTTTTTCATAAACAGGCTTCAAGCCCCTGAGGGCTTAAAACCCCAACCCCTTCCCGACCATATGACCCGCGCCCGTGACCTGGCACTAAAAATCATAGCCACCGGCCCCCTTTTCTCCACCTCGAGTCACCTTATCCCTCCATCAGACCTTGCCCTTCCTTACTATGTAAACTCCCATCCCGTTATATTTTCCCTGCCATACTTATCAAACCATGGAGAAATCCTAGCCGTTGATCATGGGCCTCAAGCCTTGATCCAATGGCCTCCATTCATCCATGTTCTTCCCCTATCCTCCTGACTTAAATAGATCATTTCACCCCTATAAATGATCCTTACCATTGATTTATTTAATCCAACAACCTTCGTTCGCCCCGACACCCAACCCTGCCAGGGCCTACCATCCACTATGCAAAGTGCCCATCCAATGAGTGGTCACCACCTGGTTCCCACCAAAACTGCCGCCCATGCATCTTTCCATCCATCATGCACTCTCGTAGCTGTTGGATTCCCCCCCCCCAGATCCAATGGCCTACGTTGTGTTTTTCGCAACTTTGCCGTCCGAGGTTTAACAACCAAACATCATGTGAGACCGCTGGTTTTGAAAAAGCCACACGTCCCTTTGTGATTCGATCATGTTCCCTCCAGGCTAAACCACTTACCACTTAATCATCGCGCGAAAACCGCCGACGATTTTCGCAAAACCGCCAATCCCTAATTTCATGCCAAATATAATTTTAAATCCAATTTTCGTAGGTTTTCTCCATAAAACCTCTTCTGCTCCTCCACCTACATACCTCGCTCCTCTACATAAACTCCTCCGCCTCTGCCAGCCTCCAAAGCCGTCGAAACCCTCCCCCGCAGGTTTTAATGACATGTTTGTTGGATTTTTATAGGTTTAATGGCGGTTTAAAAAAAAAAAAAACTCTTCCCATAGTCCATAAACAGACAGGGCCGAAGATAATTATCTCTAAATCTTAAACAATGACAAAAAGAAGCTTCCAGGGTTAATTCCATGGTTTGATTGGTGCTCTATGAGCACTGGTTATACCATCGAACCCTCCAACGCACTAAAATCCACCTGTACATACCAAAGAAGAAAAGACAGTGAAGAAAAAGATTAAAAAATTAAAGAAAAGATGAAGGTTAAAGGTTTAATCTGACAGTTTTAAAGAGTAAATACACAGTTTAAGAGGATAAAACGATCAACAGATAAAGGTTAAGCACAAAGATGATTACAGAGGCCCAAAATCAATATCAAGGCCTAATCAGGGCTTAACAATGATAAATTATGACAAATCAGTAGGAGGAAGGTTTCAAATGTTGAATCACCAAAGAAATTACTCTTCCAAAGATCAGAAATGCCACCTACAGTTTTATTTTCCTCAAAAGACTACAAAATAAATGCACAGTCAAAGATATTTTCCAAAGACAGCTCAGAATTAATTTCCAGCCTACCAAAAGTCTCCAAAGTCAACAAAAGTGACTAAAGTTGATGAAAGTTAATGTAGAATTGATTAAAAAAGAGATAAACATCTGAAATTTTCTCCCTAAGGCCTCCCAAAGGTCAAGAAACACTTACTCTGTATTAATTAAACAAATATACCTCCTTATTACTCCACCTCCTCATTTTCACCTATAAATATCATGTGAGGAGTTCATTGTTATTGTTGATTGGATACTTGTTGAATGTAAAAAGTTGTTGAAGCATGTTGTAGCTCTGTTAGAAATTGAAGAAAGATAGGCTGAGATGAGAAGTTTGAAGCTGTAAAGACCCACTGGACTTGAATATTGTAACTGGTTTGAACATAAAATACAATAGATGATTTATGGGATCTTGGTCTATGTCAATGGTGATGTGTTTCTCACTGTAATTGTTATTTTCTTTATGTTTTCATTCTGTCCACTTTTCTCTGATAAAGAATAGAAAATATAGATTAGGATTTACTTCTGAAAGTACCCTAAATCTCACTAATAAATATTTATCCTTTATGTTTTATGTTGATTGTTTATTTGAGGATAATTCAATAGAGTATAACCAGTGAAGTGTTGGTAAGCCCATGTTTCCTTAGTACAACTTGAGATATTGTCTTTGAATGTTCTTGAAAAGTCTGCTAATTAAAGTTGAACTAGAAAAGTTTATGGTTAACCCCATCCCCTATAGAAATTATATAAATTATGTGTTATATGTCCAAGATTATCCTAATCTCACACTATTTAAACTTCATGCAAAATACAGAATCTATTCCACCATTGATCATTTGCGGAAATTAAATCAAGATTGCAATGCACACATGAAACAATAAATATTCACACACATTAACATGGTTGTTTAACGGGAAAGCCTAAATCTGAAAACCCCAACTATATGTATATACTATATGTCATAGATATCATGTAACAATCCTCATACAAAGCTAATCATATCAAGCTCTCATTACAATATAATTGCTACACACTAATCAGGCTCGATCTTGCAAATCCATGCACCGATCTTTGCCACCTGCTAGCTTGCTTCTACTATGCAATCCCTGCTGAAGAATGGCTCTGAATGAGTTTGAATTACTCCAGCCTTTCTCATGCAATCCTCATTGGCATCTCCACTGAGTGTTGGATGCAATCAATGCACTATAGTCACAATTGATAGTCTATCTCTCCCTTTCACCTATCTCTCCACTGGTCTCCACTAAAACTGCCATGCACTATAGTTAAGTGATGTATTTTTCAGTTGATTTATGAGTTATTATTTAGTGAATTAATTAACTAATTAATTCACTCCACTCTCACTAGTGTATCAATCAATTAGACTAGATACAACTAGCTCAACTGAGTCTAACTGAGTTAAACTAAATACAACTCCACCAACTATTTCTCCAACTCCATCAAACTCTGCCACTTGAGTTCTAACTGAAGTCCTCCATGAAATAGCTCCAGTAAACCCTCAGGAATATATTAATTCCTTCTGTCAGTTGTTGTGCCACATCTGTGCACTGAACTGAAGTTCTCCAAGAGAATAAGATAATGTTTAGAGTCCAAATATTATTAAGAGCTAATAATATTTGACATATCTATTTTTAGACTTGCAGTCTAAAAATAGACTCCGCCCAATATGTCTAAAAATATAATTCCATCTGTTTTTCCAACTTGACCAACCGTCCACAAATAGCATCCTGCAACTCATAGAATATGATCGACATGTCTAAAAATAGACATAGTCTAAAAATAGACTTTGCGCCAAAAATAGCCTGTGGGCCCACTTAGTGAAGGCGACTCTTTTCACTAAGCTCATCATCTTGTTGAATCTAAAAACTCACTCTCAACATGATAGGAATTATCTGCCACCCCATTCTTGTCTCTATGGTATTCGAATCTGCTCCTAGTGAGTGCCTTCGTCAGAATATCTGCATCCTAATCTTCCGTAGGAATGTAAGAAAGCAACATGATCCTCCGCTGCACACAATCTCTGATATGATGGTATCAGATTTCAATATGTTTAGAGCTATCATGAAATATTGGATTAACCGAGAGTTTAATGCAACTCTGATTATCACAATATATCACAGTAGGATCTAAATGAGAACTGAAGAAACCGACCAGGATCTTCCTCATCCATATAGCCTCAGATGCAGCCAAAATTGTTGCCATGTACTCAACCTCCGCTAAACTGAGTGCCACAGATATTTTTTTCCTGTTGTACCAAGATACTGCTGTAGATATGATACTGAAAGTCCCCCCAGATGTGCTCTTTCTGTCCGTTGGGCTTCCTGCCCAATCTGCATCCATGAAGCCATGCAACTTCACTTCATCTGACTGTCTGTACCATAATCGCTACTCAGATGTTCCCATGAGATACCTTATGACATGATTGCCTACCTTCCAAAAGATCTTGGTAGGCTTCACCATCACTTGTGAAAGCTGGTTCACAGCATAGCATATGTCCAGTCGTGTATTGACTAAATACATGAGCGAACCAACCAACTGTCGATAAACAGTGGCATCCACTACCTCTGCCTATGTAGCATCCTCCTTCCTCCAACCACCGGGAAGAGGAGTGTCGATAGGCTTGTAGCCTTGCATGTGAAACTTCTCCAGTATCTCCTGGACATACTTTCCTTGAGACACAAATAGTTCACCTTTCCGCTGCCAAATTTCCAATCCCAGGAAATAATGAAGGAGGCCCAAGTCCTTCATCTCTAACTCCTTTGAAAGATCTGCCTTGCATGAGTGTATCAACATTTCATCACCCGTTAGCATTAAATTATCTACATAAGGAAAAATGATCAAAATCTTACCCTCCACCACAATCTGGTATAGGTTTGGATCCGCCTCACTCTTGGTGAAATCAAGTCCGGTGAAATAACTGTCTATCTGTGTGTACCAAGCACGAGGTGCTTGTTTCAGCCCATAAAATGCTCTTTTGAGCCTACAAACATGTGACTCATTGTTGAAGATTTTGAATCCTTCAGGCTGCTCAATGTACACCTCCTTCTCAATGATTCCATTGTGGAACGCAGTCTTCCCATCCATCTGATGAATGTGCCAACCCATCTGCGCTGAGAGAGAAAGGATGGTTCATATGGAATAATACCTTGCGACAGGTGAAAAGGTTTCTTCATAGTCGATCCCCTCGATCTGTGAGAAGCCTCGGGAAAAAAATCTTTCCTTATACTTCTCAACACTCCCATCAGCAGCTTGCTTCACTTTGTAGATCCATCTCGAACCTACCACTGATTTCCCTTCCAGCCTTGGGACAATATCCCATGCATTGTTTCTGATAATCGAATCATACTTTTCCACCATGGAATCTACCCATGCGGGATCCTCCACAACTTCCTAGAAAGAGGATGGATTCGTCACAATACACTTGCTCATCAGAGTGTATCCAGTAAATCGGTCAGGTGACTATCTCTGTTTGCGCTGTGATGTAGGAACTCCTACATTCTGCACTGCATCAAGATTCAGTCGCTCAGCTTCTGTAGTGCGCTTTCGCCCTATGATGTTTGGCGCTGCATGAGTGGCTTCTTCCACTCCATGAACCTCCTCTTGTATCTAATCCACATCTTGAGGCTCATCTTTAGGAACAAGTAGCTCCTCCTCTGCATGTAAGTGTAGCTCCCTCTCAAGCGATAACTTCATGGCTTTCCCCTCATGAAATTTGATATCCCGTCGCACAACAGCCATCTGACTATTTGGAAAATACACATGATAATTTTGGGGTGTTTCTGTGTACCCCACAAATATCCCAACCTATGTGGTCGGCTCTAGCTTCTTCCTGGCATCCTTCATCACATGAATGTAAACAGGTGAGCCAAAAATCTTCAAATGAGAAATATCCGGCTTCTTACCAGAAAATGCCTCTTCGGGTGTACTCATGCCAAGTACTCTATGAGGACAACGGTTTTGCACATAAACTGCAGTGTTGCATGCCTCAGCCCACAAGTTTATGGGAAGGCCCTGATCATGCAACATCGCCCATGCAGCACCCACGATCATTCTATTCTTCCTCTCCGCGACCCCATTTTGTTGTGGGTTATGAGGCGCTATGAGTTCTCTTCGAATTCCTTCTTTGCAAATCTTTGAATTCGCCAGAGATTTATTCACCACCATTATCGCTCCATAGAGCTTTCACTTTCTTCCCTGACTCTTTCTCAACTAGTGCCTTGAACTCACAGAACTTTGAGTATGTCTTGCTCTTCTTCTCCGTGAAGAAGATCCAACACTTACGAGAAAATTCATCAACAAATATCACATAATACCTGTGCTTTGTTGTTGAAGCAACCGAGAAAGGTCCACACATGTCTGTGTGAATTCTCTCAGGGATCGTCGAAGTACAAATATCCTTCTTATGAAAAGTGGTCTTCACAAATTTTCCCAAAGTACATCCCTTGCACTAATCTGACTGCGCAAGTGTACCTTTGGGAAGCCCGATAGAAAATTGCTGCAAAATTTTCAAAGCGCCATGGTGAAGATGGCCCAATCTCCCGTGCCACAATTCACCCTCATCTCGGCTCACCACTCCTTCTTTGCCTGCCATTGCAACGCAGACATCTACCTACAATTGATAAATATTATTAACTCGAATCCCTATCCTCCTGGTTTGACCAGTTGTTTTATGGCGCAGGAAAGCTTTTCCGTTGCTAAAAACAACATCATAACCCTTGTCTTCCAACATCGCCACGGAGATCAGATTCTTCTTCAATCCTGGAACATGCATGACATCCTTCAAGATGAAAGGTTTACCAGACTCCCTCTCAAATGAAATGGTCTTGATACCAGTCGCACTGTATCTACCATCATCACCCATCTCGATGTGCACTCCAAGATCCTTTTCCTCCAGATCACTAAGCAAATCTTTGTCTCCGGTCATATGGAAAGATGCACCACTGTCAAGAAACCGCACCGATCCCATTACACTTGAAACCAAGCATGAGAGCAAGGAAAATTTGAGCTCAAACTGTGAGGATAAGGCCTCTCCTGCTATAGAAATAGCAGTGCTCTTATTCTTCTTCTTCTGTGGACAATTAGTGGCGAAATGCCCGTGTTGGTGACAGTGAAAACACTTCACATTGGAAAAATCTTGCTTCTTGCCTTTAGCTTTGGATTTGGAAGATTTATTCCATTTTCCTTTCCAAGATTTGGCAGCCAAAGTGAAATTTTCTTCATCTTAATTCTTCGATGAAGATCCATCCCTGGCACCCCGCCTTATCTCCTCCTGCACAAGATCCGACCAAAGTTGCTCCCATCCTGGCAGTTTATCCCGTCCATTAACAGAGTATTCGTAGCTATGCCAAAATTTTGGAACCAAAAGGAGAGCCAAGCTCACCAATTCTTCATCATCAACAGTAACCCCCACACTTCCCAGCTCATCCTTACAGTGGACAAACTTCGTGAGGTATTTTGGAATACTTTCGCCTTTCTCCATTTTTATTTTTCTGAGCTTGTCTTTAAGCGCCAACTTCCTCTGGTCACTTATGCTTTGGAAAAAGTCTGTCAAAGCCTTCCACATTAAGAATGGAGTGGCTTTCCCATGAAGGCTAGACACAATTTGGTCCTTCACACCTTCCAACATAATCCTTCGACACTTTTCTACCTTCTTTTTCCATGCATCAAGTGCGGCTGCATCGCTAGAAGCAGGCTTCGGAATATCAACATCTATTATCTCCTTCAACCCATTATCATCCAGCACCGCCTCCATCCTGTCCTTCCATGCTATGTAATTCTAGCTTCCCTCAAGGGAATACTCCAATCACAATCCATTGAAATACATTTCAATGAATGCTCAACTTCGACACCAAGAAAACACTGCAGCAAATTCGAATTCCACCAGCACAAAACTCAACCACTTCAATAATTTCAATCTCCTCAAATGAACAATAATCCTCTGATACCATGTAGAAATTATATAACTTATGTGTTATATGTCCAATATTATCCTGATCTCACACTATTTTAACTTCATGCAAAATACAGAATCTATTCCACCATTGATCATTTGCGGAAATTAAAACAAGATTGCAATGCACACATGAAACAATAAATATTCACACATATTAACACAATTGTTTAACGGGAAAGCCTGAAGCTGAAAAGCCCAACTATCTGTATATAATATATGTCATATAAATCATGTAACAATCCTCATACAAAGCTGATCATATCAATCTCTCAGTACAATACAATCGCTACACACTAATCAGGCCTGATCTTGCAAATCCATGCACCGATCTTTGCCACCTGCTAGCCTACCTCTACTACGCAATCCCTGCTGAAGAATGGCTCTGAATGAGTTCGAATTACTCTAGCCTTTCTCACGCAATCCTCATTGGCATCTCCACTGAGTGTTGGATGCAATCAATGCATCACTATAGTCACAACTGATAGTCTATCTTGCCCTTTCACCTATTTGTCCACTGGTCTCCACTGAAACTTCCATGCACTGTAGTTAACTAATGTATTCTTCAGTTGATTTATGAGTTATTATTTATTGAATTAATTAACTAATCAATTCACTCCACTCTCACTAGTGTATAAATTAGTTAGACTAGATACAACTAGCTCAACTGAGTCTAACTGAGTTAAACTAAATACAACTCCACCAACTATTTCTCCCACTGCATCAAACTCTGCCACTTGAGTTCTAACTGAATTCCTCCATGCAATAGCTCCAGTAAACCCTTAGGAATAGAGTAATTCCTTCTGTCAGCTGTTGTGCCACATCCGTGCACTGAACTGAAGTGATCCAAGAGAATAATATAATGTTTAGAGTTCAAATATTATTAAGAGCTAATAATATTCGACATATCTCTTTTTAGACTGGTAGTCTAAAAATAGACTCCGCCCAATATGTCTAAAAATATAAGTCCATCTATTTTTCCAACTTGACCAACCATCCACAAATATCATCCTGCAACCAATAGAATATGATCGACATGTCTAAAAATATACATAGTCTAAAAATAGACTTTGCGCCAAAAATAGCATGCGGGCCCACTTAGTGAAGGCGAATCTTTTCACTAAGCTCATCATCTTGTTGAATCTCAACATAGTTTATCTCCAACAGTTGGTTTGAAAATTTCCCTTAAGAGTATGTCAAAAGCAGGCTAGTTTAAAAGTGCTTACTTGATCTTAGGCTACTTTTTATGTTTATTATGAATGTTTTCCTTTAAAAATATGTTGAAAGCAGGCTAAGTTAAAAGTATTTACTTGATCTTAAGTTATTATTTGTTTTTAATGTTTTCCCTTGAAAGTATATCAAAAGTGGGCTAGTTTAAAAGTACTTACCTAATCTTAGGTTACTTTTGTGTCTCTCCATTAAGTGCATTCCAAAAGCAGGCTAGTTTAAAAGTACTTACTTGATCTTAGGTTGTCCTTTGTTTTTCTTGTGTGTTTGTTTTTTTCACAACACTTTTAATGTTTCATTCCATAAAATCAACTTAAAGAGATCCTTTGACATAGATGACTTTCCCTATGGACCACTCTTGAAACTTGTTGTGCAATTAATCATCTTGTGACTCCAAAGCCCAATGGATTGATGTTGTTCCCTACTTATCCTATCAGCTGAACCATTCTTTCACTTACTCACACCTTCACCCTTCATATAGACTTCCTTCATCTTCATGTTATCCTACCCAACCAAAATAAACAAACAACCTTGTACTTCATATCTAGCCTAATTTCATATCATAAAGCATAAAGAAATATATTTGAAAACACATATATAGAGAGATCCCTCTCTGAATCTAGGATGGCTAGATCCTTAGATTCCAAAGTGGTTTTGATGTAGGCTCTACAGCGTTTGTACTTTCCAATATTGCAAACTACGGAGACCTAACATACTGGCGACCATACTGGGGATTCTTCTGAGTAAAAGCCCTTAAACAAAACACTCAGTATTCATTCAAGTAAGAATATCCTTCTTCAAGCACTACCAACTTAATGGTGATCATGATAGGACTCATCTGAATCAGTGACAATCTAAGTAAACCTTAGGATTATAACAAACCCTCATCAAACCTTGAAGAAATCAGCCAGTGAGCCATAGAGTAGACTTTGTTTGTCTCATCATAGTAGCTAAGTGCTGAAACAGGTATAAGACACTCTCACAAACATAGGACTGTTAAAAAACTTAGAGAACCCAAAACATTTCAGATTGGTATTTAAATCAATCAGTGGTGGTGGACCATAAAACATTTTCCCTTCCAAAGCTAAAAATTTCCACCTGGAGACTCCACACTTCCAAATTGACCTAAATACTCCACTGGGAAACCCATTCTATCATAACATCATACAAACTCAGTTAAGGAAACTTTGAAGATTAATTTTTCTTGTTAAAATATCAGTTAGCCTATTAAAGTTTGTCATACTTGGTTAAAATTTTCTTATCATTGGGTTCAGAAAACACCACATAGTGGCTTCTAAAATAATTCATACTAGAGCCCATCCTAACCCAAATCCTCCCGAGATAGTTGATAATCCAAAAGGTATCCTTAGGAAATCTCCTAAGTCTAAAACTTCAACTATTGTTAGGCCAATTCATAGAGTTGATTCTATCCCTGAAAATATTACAGCTCTTCAAGATACACAAGTTGACTTACCATTCATAAGAAAACCATCCAGAACCAAGTCACATAGTGATATTGATCAGATAGACTTTGAGCCTTCACACTCACCCCAACATAGTGGTGAACATACTGATAGCAGAGAAACTACTCCACCTATTCTGCATTTCATTCATAATTTTGGTTTCTCTCATCCTAGATCTGCTCAACAGTCTCTTGCTGGTCCAAGTACTTCGGTTATCCATACACCCACTGTTCAAACTACTCCATTCCATCATCCCCCTCCTATCTTACATCCTCCACCTGTAAACCCCCCACTTTTTCCACAACCTCCTATCATGGCAACATGGTATGCTCCTCTAGTCCTTCCTTTACCTTTAGTCAATCTACCACAAGACTATCAGTCCAAGATTCCATTATATGATGCCAGTGGTTCTACTACTGCTTCACAACATGTGGATAATATGAATGACTATTTTGATAAAAATGAGATAGATGATGAAACTATCAAAATCATATTTTTTTCTCAAAGTTTAGGGGGAGAAGCAAGAAAATGGTTCAAAAGCTTAACCCCTAATAGTATTAATGACCTCCAAGCTCTCCATCAGTCATTCCTAAACAAATTGGAATTCAGGAAAAACCCTCTCCAAATACTTTCAGATTACAACAACCTCAAAAGAAACATTGGGGAAAGTGTTCAAAATTATTGCACTAGGTTCAATAGTTTTTATAATGCACTACCCCCAGATTTGAAACCTACACAAGGCTCAGCTTTGGCCAAATTTCCTGAAGAATTTGATCATGAAATGGCCTATCATCTAAGAGAAAGAGATCCCTTGACTAGGGAAGACATGCAGAAGGGAGCTCTAGCTGTGGAAGTAAATCTGATCGAAAAAAGAGCTAGAATGAGGAATGAAAAGAAAGTATCATTTAGGGAGGAAATTGCACCTTCCACATCTAGCTCAAAAATGGAAAGAATGATGGAGAAAATGATGAAGAGGATGAGCATATTTGAGAGAGCACAATTAAGAGAAAATCAATCAGCTCCTGAAAACAGAAATCAATCTCAAAAACAAAATCAGAACTTTAGGATAAATCAACCTCAAAACAGAAAAAGAGAGGATGATCAATAGATCAGACCTCCTTTCTAGGAAAATTGTGTTAATGAGGATGAAGAGACAAATGAAAAAATAGAGAATGACAACATAAACATGCTGGGAGTGAGCAATGAGGATTCTGATTTCCTCCATGAAAGAAAACAAGGCCTATATACACCCTATGATGATAGAAGAACAACAAATTATTATTATGAACAATAATTTGAAAATTCCATCATAGGATCACCTAAACAATATGACCTAAGAATTAAAAAGAATTAAGAAACTCCCAAGAACAAAACCTCTGATAAATCTGCCAAAAACAGCCCTGAAAACGCTTCCAAAAAGACAGCTGAAAATCATAAAACAGGGGCTGTAAGTTCTGATTTAAATAAAGGGAAAAACACCCAAGTCAATGAAAAACAGAGTGTTAACCCCAGTAGTGCTAGCATCTGATATAATGCTCCTAAAAAAACCATTTTGACTGTTGTAAATAGTAGAAATCAGCAAACTGATTTTGTTGAACAAGGAGTGACTAACAAGGTTGAATCAAACATTTTAAAAAGTCAGATTCCTTTTAGCCTAGAGAATGAAATTTTCAAAATCAAAATCTCTGTCCCACTTACTGAGTTAGTCACTCAAAATGTATATAGAGGTCAAATTTTGAAAGCTTTGAACATAGAAGATGTTCATGACACTGCGAACTTAAATGATGATACCACAGAGCTCATATTTGGACCAAAAATTGAAGGAAATTTTCAAGAAGGAACTACCCCTCTGTTTTACATCAGTTTGAACATCCATGATAATATTTTTCACAATGCCATTCTTGATTCACGAGCATCACACAACCTCATTCCCAAGGCAATAATGGAAATATTAGGCTTAGAGGTGACTAGACAATACAAATATTTATATTCCTTTGATTCAAGCAGGGTGAGATGCCTAGGCCTAATAAAGGATCTCTGTGTTAACTTAGCCCAAATACCAGCCAAGATCTTAGTGATGGAAATTGTAGTGGCTGATATCCCACCTAAATATGGCATGCTCCTTTCAAGGTCATGGGGTTCTAATTTGCAAGGTACTCTGCAGATGGATATGACTTATGCCACCATCCCTGTCTTCAGTCAACCTAGAAAACTCTATAGGGAAACACACATGAAATACATGGTGAGTAACCAAGAAAGACCTGAAAACTCTCCTCTCTATTCCATACACACTAACCTTGAATCTTTCATTCTTTACAATGATGATATTCCTAATGAGCAAGAGTTAGTCAATGACACACTAGTCAATGTTGTGATCACTTCACACTGAAACATAGTTGCAGCCATAGATGAGGAGGTAAATAAAGAGAAAACCAAAAGGCAGTTTGCTGATTCATAAAATTACAGCAAACAGATTACAGGTCTTAAGGTTCAAAACAGTCATAAAAATAGTACCAATTAAGAAAATCAAAAGATGAATCTTCAACAAATTGAAAATCTTGAAGAAAAAATAAAAAAATAACATGGTGCAGACCCTTGTACAGAACATAATGATGAACAAGACAAAGAGGACAACAATGAAGTAAATCACAAATCTGAAAACAATCCTCTTTGGAACATGAGTTTTGATGGGTCTTGCACTAAAACTGGTGCAGGAGCAGGCATATGGTTACTCAACACTGAAAAAAATCATGCTGGGGGGAATTCCTACATATTAAACTTCCAATGTACAAACAACATAGCTGAGTATGAAGCTCTTCTTTTAGGCCTGCATTTATTGAAAAAATTAGGGGCCAAAATAATAACAGTTCATGGAGATTCAGAGTTGATAATTAGGCAACTAAATGGGGAATATAGTGTCAGACATCCCAAACTTAGAGCCTATAGAGATGATTCCATGGACTTGTTAAAAAAATTTGATGAATTCCAACTAACCTTTGTCCCAAGGAACCAAAACATCCTTGCCAATGGATTAGCCTTTGTTGCTAGAACGTTTCATACACCTTATGAAACCAAGCAATGTACCACCCAAGTCAAATATAGACCAGTTGTCCCAGATAATGAAAAGTACTGGCAATTTTTTGATGGAGATAAAAAAATAGAAGACTTCCTACAGTCCAAAAATGAATTTGAAACACCAAACTCAAATTCAGAGTATGATGAAGACTGTCCTACTGAAGAAAACCCACTTACTGAAGGAGAAAAGTCTCCAGAGATTGCCGAAATAAATCTGTTAACCTATGAACCCAATCATAAAACAGAGAATAGCACAGATTTAGAAAATGAAGATTTAGAAGTGCTGCAATCCAAAGATCACAGCTTTCCAAGAGGACTGGTCCCATTAGAGGAATTGTTTGCCTTGAATGATGCTACCAAAAAGCCAAAACTAGAACCTATTGAAACTGAAGTGGAAGAATGCAACATAGGTAGTGAGGAAAAGCCCAAAATGATCAAACTGTCTAAAACACTACCAGCTCACATTAAATTGAAATATATTGAGCTTTTTAAAGAGTTTTCTGATGTTTTTGCATGGATTTATGAAGATCTGAAATCATATGATACAGAAATAATCCAGCATAAGATACCCCTCAAAGAAAAACAGAAGCCTTTTAAACAAAAATTGCGCATAATTGACCCTGTTCAATTACCTCTGGTAGAGAAATAAATTAGAAAAATTTATGATGCTGGAATTATAGCACCTGTCAGATACTCATAATGGGTGTCTAATCTTGTATCAGTTAGGAAGAAAATAGGAGAGATAAGGCTTTGCATTGACTTTAGAAACTTAAACAAAGCCTCATTGAAGGACAATTATCCTTTGCCTAAAATAGATCATATCTTACAAAGGGTAGTTGGTTCTAGAAGAATTTCTTTGCTAGATGGCTTCTCAGGTTACAATCAAATATTGGTACATCCTGATGATCAACTTAAAACAACCTTTACTACACCTTGGGGTACTTTCATGTATTTGAAAATTTCCTTTGGTTTAATGAATGTTGGTGCCACATTTCAGAGAGCCATGGATATTTCATTTTCAGAAGAAATAGGTTACTTCATAGTGATTTACTTGGATTACATTACTGTCTATTCAAAAATAGATGAAGAACACCTAATACACTTGAGAAAAGTCTTTGAAAAATGCAGAAAATATGGGTTGTCCTTAAATCCAAAAAAAACATTGTTTGGTCTCTAAGAAGGTAAACTTCTTGGACATATCATATCAAAAGAGGTAATAAGGATAGATCCAAAGAGGATTGATGGTATATTGCAAATCAACCATCCTAGAAACATCAAGGAACTTCAATCTTTCATTGGAAAGATTAATTTCTTGAGAAGGTTCATACCCAATCTAGCTGAACTCCTTAGAAACATGACAAACGTGCTTAAAAGAGAAGAAGGAGTTAAATGGACCTTAGAAGAAAATAAATCATTTAAGCTGGTAAAACAAGAACTAACCAAAACACCAGTTCTCATTAGTCTTGATTTTACAAAATATTTCTTCATTTTTTCATTTGCATCAGAACACACAGTAGCTGATGTCCTATTACAGAAAAAAAATGAATAGACAAGAGAAACCAATTGCATTTTTCAGCAAGGCATTAAGAGATGCACCTCTGAAGTACAATATAATGGAAAAACAAGCCTTTGCCTCGGTCAAAGCCTTAAAATACTTCAGAGTTTACATTTTACACTCCCACATCATAGAATTTGTGCCTCATTCAGTTGTAAAAGATATATTGACCCAAGATCCAGATGGCAAAATAAGAAAGTGGATTGCTGTGATTTTAGAATATGATTTGGAAATCAAACCCACTAAGCTCATAAAAGGTCAAGGACTAGCAAAACTTATGGCTGAATCCAACTTTCAAGCTCTTGATATAAACATGTTTAATGCATTCGATGAACAGAAGGAGTTGTCAAATCCAATTATTGAAGATCATTTTCTGAATTCATCTTGGTATGCTGATATTTTGTACGTTTTTCTCAATCTAAATGTCCCTCCTGGTTTGTCTAAAACTAAGGAAAGATTCTTAAAGTTGAAAGCTGTAAATTACTGCATTTTAAATGAATGTTTATATTGAAAAAATGCTAGTGGATTATTGCTTAAATGTTTGCCTGAGAATGATGAAGATAAGATGAAGCACGAGTTTCATGAAGGAGAATGTGGAGGACACCTCTACTGGAAATCAACTGCTAACAAAATCCTTAGAGCTGGCTATTACTGGCCCACCCTCTTTCAATATGTTCATAAGATGATTACTACCTATCACAAATGCCAAATTTTTGAAGGAAAAAGAAAATTGCTTCCCTTACCTCTGCAACCAATCACTATTGAAGCTCCTTTTCAGCAGTGGGGTCTAGACTTCATTGGGGAAATCCATCCTCCTTCATCTACCCAACATAGATGGATCCTCACAGCAACATACTATTTTACCAAATGGATAGAAGCCATCCCCTCTAGGAATGCCACAGACTCTGTTATCATTTCATTCCTTGAAAACCATATACTTTCCAGATTTGGCTGTCCTAGAAAGATATTAACTGATAATGCTGCTGCATTTGGGTCTAAAAATATGGTATAATTCTTTCATAAATATCAGATTATATTGGGTCATTCTATAGCTTATTAGCCTCAAGGTAATGGGCTGGCAGAGTCCTCAAATAAAATCTTGGTAAACATAATCAAGAAGTTGCTGGAAGATAACAAAAAATCATGGCATAATAAGCTAGTACATGCTTTATGGGAAGACAGATTGACAGTTAAAAATTTAATTTGGATGTCTCCTTACCAGCTATTTTATGGAACAGATGCAATATTTCCAACCAGTTTAGGAGTGTCAGTCATGAAGCTAATCTAGGAAGTACAATCTGAAGATGATGATGTGACAAAGAGAATAAACCAGACTATAAATCTACATCAAACCAGAGAGGAAGTATACATCAGAGCACAACAACTACAAGAAAACATCAAGAAGTTGTTTGACAAAAGAACCAAGGCAAGTGATTTCAAGATTGGTGATAAAGTTTTGAAATGGGATTCAAGAAGAGAAGATAAGGGCAAAAATGGAAAATTTGACAATTTATGGCAAGGCCCTTATCTCATTCAATCTACTATTGGAAACAATGCATTCTTTCTGAGAGAATTGGATGGAGCTGAATACTTTGGAGGTCCTGTCAATGGCAAGATGCTCAAACATTATTTTTGTTAACTGATATTTTTTCTTTCAAAGTTTTTCATTTCATTTTATATAACATTGCTTTTGAATTTAAAAAGGAAAAATACAAAAACAATAGAAAAGAGAAAAAGAGGGCAGAAATAAAAGGAGAAAGGTACAACCCCATACCAAAAAGAAAATAAAATCTGAAAGTGTGCAAGCTTAAATGCCACTACCAAAAAGAGAACACTGCTATTTAGTCATACAGCCTAATCATGACTATATAGTTTTCAATTTACTGTTGATAGGTTAGTGAATCAGATTTGCCAAACTGTTTAATCTTGGCTTATCAATAGATTAGATTAGGATAGAAATAATGGCTCTAATCAGACCAAAATCTGAGCCAAAGAAAAAGAGAAATAATGGTTCAAACATGCTTAAAATATGAACCAAGAAATAATAGAAAGGAACAGCTCTAAAAGATCAAAACCAGAGATGAAAGAAATATTGAAAGCTGTTTTTTGTTTATTAAGATCTTAAGCCTTCACAGTTTTGTTTTAAATTTCTGCAAATAAAGTCTATGTGCAACTTATACGTATAGCCATAGACACCATAGCAAATCAGACAATCTAATCCTAATTTGGCTATGTTTAAATTTCTATTTTAGAAGATAGAGAATAAAATCTGCCAGACAGTTTAATCCTGGTAGATAATGGCTTAGGTAGAGAATTGATGAGTTCAACTGCTTAATCTGAATTCATGGAAGAAATAAAGGTAGATTTAGACTAGTTTCCTGCTTTCAATAAAAGAATAAAATGTTGATGACAAAGGTTTGCAAGTCTAAGTGCACCTTGTGAAGAAAAAATGTTAGGAAAAGTAGGCTGTGTAGGTAGAATGTTTGGGAGAAATTTGTTTGCTGATATGAAATACTGATCATATTTTAAGCAAAATGATCAAGGAATAAAAGGTTTTCAATGGATAAAGGCACAATTCTACATCCCAGAGATCAATTTTTGAAGTTCTTGACACCTCCAAGGAGTTTCCATCCCCAAGTGGAGCCACTGTTAGCCATTAGTAAATTTTTGTCATGGCAAATGACGACTAAAATAGGTCTTAAGCCTTCAAGAGATTATTTTCATTGAAAATTGCTCATTCTTGAAGCCTTTTGATGCTGCCTAAACTAAAAAAAGTAATCTTCACTGATGTTTCATTGAAAAAATCCACCAAGAAACCATGCTGATATCCAAAGAGGCTGTTTTTCAGGCCATTTCCCATCATTTTCTAAGTCAATTTCACTCATTTGTCCATTTTATTATCCTTCATTTTCCTCTAAAAAATCCCCTTTTCTCTTTCTCATTTTCCCCTCATTATCCTAAAAAACCTTCAAAATCCCTTTTAAACTCATAAAAAATCCTTTTTTTATGGTTTAAATTGTCCCATTTTACCTATTGGAACCTCAAAAAACCCCTAAAAAACCTTCTTTTTGCCTAAAAAGTTCCCCTTTTTCATAAACAGGATTCAAGCCCCTGAGGGCTTAAAACCCCAGCCCCTTCCCGACCATATGACCTGCGTCCATGACCTGGCGCTAAAAATCATAGCCACCGGCCCCTTTTTCTCCACCTCGAGTCACCTTATCCCTCCATCAGACCTTGCCCTTCCTTACTTTTTAAGCTCCCGTCCCGTTATATTTTACCCCGCCATACTTATCAAACCATGGAGCAATCCTAGCCATTGATCATGGGCCTCAAGCCTTGATCCGATGGCCTCCATGCATCCCTGTTCTTCCCCTATCCTCCAGACTTAAATATATCATTTCACCCCTATAAACGATCCCCACCATTGATTTATTTAATCCAACGACCTTCGTTCATCCCAACACCCAACCCCACCGGGGCCTACCATCCACTACGCAAATCGCCCATCCAATCAGTGCTCACCACTTGGCTCCCACCAAAACTCTCGCCCATGCATCTTTCCATCTGTCACGCTCTCTCGTAGCTGTTCGATTTCCCCCCCAGATCCAACAGCCTATGTTTTGTTTCGTGCAACTTTTCCATCCGATGTTTAACAACCAAACATCGCACGAGACTGTTGGTTTTGAAAAAGGCACATGTCCCTTTGTGATTTGATCGCATTCCCTCTGGGCTAAACCACTTACCACTCAATCATTGCCTGAAAACTGTTGATGGTTATTGCAAAACCAACAATCCCTAATTTCGCGCCAAATACAGTTTTAAACCCAATTTTCGCAGGTTTTCTCCATAAAACCTCTTCCGCTCCTCCACCTGCATACCTCACTCCTCTACATAAACTCCTCCGCCTCCTCCAGCCTCCAAAGCCGTCGAAACCCTCCCCCGTAGGTTTTAATGACATGTTTGTTGGTTTTTTACAGGTTTAATGGCGGTTTAAAAAAAAAAAAACCCTTCCCACAGTCCATAAAGGGATAAGGCTGAAGATCATCATCTCTGAAGCTTAAAAAATGTCGAAAAGAAGCTTCTAGGGTTAATTCCATGGTTTGATCGGTGCTCTATGAGCACTGCTTATACCATCGAACCCTCCAACACACTAAAATCCACCTATACATAGCAAAGAAGAAAAGACAGTGAAGACAAAGATTAAAGGATTAAAGCAAAGATGAAGGTTAAAGGTTTAATCCGACAGTTTTAAAGAGTAAATACACAGTTTAAGAGGATAAAACAGTCAGCAAATAAAGGTTAAGCTCAAAGATGATTACAGAGGCCCAAAAGCAATATCAAGGCCTAATCAGGGTTTAACAATGATAAATTATGATAGATCAGTAGGAGGAAGGTTTCAAATGTTGAATCACCAAAGCAATTACTCTTCCAAAGATCATAAATGCCACCTACAGTTTTATTTTCCTCAAAAGACTTCAAAATAAATGCACAGTCAGAGATATTTTCCAAAGACAGCTCAGAATTAATTGTAACCAGCCTACCAAATTCAACAAAAGTGACTAAAGTTGATGAAATTTAATGTAAAATTGATTAAAAAGGAGATAAACATCTGAAATTTTCTCCTTAAGGCCTCCCAAAGGTCAAGAAACACTTACTCTATATTAATTGAACAAATAGACCTCCTTCTTACTCCACCTCCTCATTTTCACCTATAAATATCATGTAAAGAGTTCATTGTTATTTTTGGTTGGATACTTGTTGAATGTAAATAGTTGTTGAAGCATGTTGTAGCTCTGTTAGAAATTGAAGAAAGATAGGCTGAGATGAGAAGTTTAAAGCTGTAAATACTCACTGGACTTGAAGATTGTAACTGGTTTGAACATCAAATACAATAGCTGATCTATGGGATCCTGGTCTATGTCAATGGTGATGTGTTTCTCACTGTAATTGTAATTTTCTTTATGTTTTCATTCTGTCCACTTTTCTCTGATAAAGAACAGAAAATATAGATTAGGATTTACTTCTGAAAGTACCCTAAATCTCAGTGATAAATCTTTATCCTTTATGTTTTCTGCTGATTGTTTATTTGAGGATAATTCAATAGATTATAACTAGTGAAGTGTTGGTAATCCCATGTTTCCTGAGTACAACTTGATATATTGTCTTTGAATGTTCTTGAAAAGTCTGCTAATTAAATTTGAACTAGAGAAGTTTATGGTTAGCCCTGTCCTCTAGTTTATCTCTAACAGTTGCTTTGAAAAGTTCCCTTAAGAGTATGTCAAAAGTAGGCTAGTTTAAAAGTGCTTACCTGATCTTAGGCTAATTTTTATGTTTATTATGAATGTTTTCCTTTAAGAATATGCTAGAATCAGGCTAAGTTAAAGTCTTTACTTGATCTTAAGTTATTCTTTGTTTTTAATGTTTTCCCTTGAAAGTATATCAAAAGCGGGCTAGTTTAAAAGTACTTACTTGATCTTAGGTTACTTTTGTGTCTCTCCATTGAGTGCATGCCAAAATCAGGCTAGTTTAAAAGTACTTACCTGATCTTAGGTTTTCCTTTCTTTTTCTTGTGTGTTTGTTTCTTTCACAACACTTTTAATGTTTCATTCCATAAAATCAACTTAAAGAGATCCTTTGACATATATGACTTGCCCCATGGACCACTCTTGAAACTTGCTATGTAATTAAATCCTCTTGTGACTCCATAGCCCAATGGATTGATGTTGTTCCCTACTTATCCTATCAGCTGAACCATTCTTTCACTTACTCACACCTTCACCCTTCATATAGACTTCATTCATGAAATAATGACTCCATCGCCCAATGGATGAAGGCACTGTCTAACTCTACCAGAGATCTGTCGTTCTTGGCATCTCCTTGGAGCCACCATCCCCATTGGAGCCAATGTTAGAGTCAGTCCTTACAGCCCTCCGTCAGAGATCATTTCGCTTTTTGCATATCATTTTTAGGTGTCTCGCTCACTTCACTTCGTTGCATTTCGCTAAGGGCATGCCATTGACTGACGAGAGGGTCTGGTCGTCTTGTATTCCCTCATGCTTGTACCTGATGGGCTAATTAAAACTCCTCAAAAATCATCGAAGTTCAGGTCACGTCATTCATGGTCATAAATGATTATTTTCGTCAACAAGAGTCTTTTAGTACTAGAGTCTAGGGTTCAGTCTTTTGATATAATTAATAAATTCCCGCAGGCCATGAGGGTGGTTTCGTAAAGGTTCTTAATTCAAATTTTCATCATCAAACACATTTGAAGACATTTCTAGTTCAAAACTCTGTTTTGAACTAGAAACTGTCAAATTTATTTTTTGTAACAATTATGTATTTTTTCCACCATAAAAAATTTCATTGCAGCCTCTAGTCTGTGCCGAAGTCAACATTCCAAAATCCCCGCAAAAATAAAATCATTCCATCAGTCCAAAACTTAGAAAAACAGTAAAAAGCCAAAAGACAGAGTTACATTAAATGATAAAGTGCCAAAATTGCAAAACATTACAAAGTGGGTTGAGGAGGAAATAAAAATCAAATATAATTCTTGTGAGATATTTATCAAGCTATATAAACCATTTGAAACAAGTCATTTTCACAAGTTTTCAAAGCAAATATCAAATTGGAGTGTTGAAGGGCGAAAATCTTGTTTTGAAGCCGAGGAGGTGAACTGACAGTGCGCGCGGTGCATACAAGGGGTGCGTGATGCATAGGGAGCGCGCGGCGCACTGGGCATCAGCTGCCAGTGTATTTTTACACACGTGTGACACATAGAGAGCGTGCGGCGCGTTGGGCATGCGCACGGCGCATAGAGCCCTAAGGCCAGAAAACTTCACTCCCTCACCCAAATTGTGTCAAATCGCCTCATTTTCCTTCAAGTAAGTTATTCACGCCTGCTCATTGATTCATGGATATGCTATGGTGTTTCAGATGAGGAAAAAACAAGTGTTTGTTATTTTGAAATTTAAACCCTATATTCATTTCAAAATTCGCTCCATAGGGTTTTGAAAGAAGTGCTGGTGTTATTGTGGGGGTTTCAAATCTTATGTTGTTGACATATATGCTCATGCCATCTACTGTCATTGGTGTCACTGCTTATTATTTACCATAACCTTAGGGTCTCTTTCCCATTCCATCATTGCTGTCACTGTTATTACCATATCATTGTCTCACTGCTTATCATTTCTGTTATAGCACAGTCCCATATTCACTATCCCATATCCCTCCATTGACAAGGCCTAATTTTCAAACACTGCAAGGGCTATTTGTTTGTCCTTGATTTCATTTTCCTCATATATATGTTTCCATTTCATTTTCACTTTTGTTCCTAATAACTATTTCCCCCAGCACTACACTCATTCCTATTCACTTGTCAAATCCCCATGTAGTCAAGTAGTGGCTGTTTTCCCATTAAAACTCACTTGACAATACTTTTATCATTGTGGTTTTCCTATAGCACCTTGATACATATGTGACACATTTGGGATTAGAGCATACACTGAACTCTTGTTTTCACCATACCTATATCAGCATATATTTTTCAAACATCTTGATTTCAGCGCCATGTCAGAGACGGATTCAGTTTATGAGCAGGAGTATGACAGTGATTCCACAGCAGAGGTTAATGTGCCGTGGAGGTCTCACAAAAGTGGAAAAAGTGGTAGGCATGTTAGAGAGGAACCTACTTCATTGGTTCAATTGCAGGCTTGCCCGCTTGCAATGGATTGTTTTCAGCATTAGTCATGTTTCCAATACTGTGAGATGATTTCCCAAACTCAGCATCATCATGAGTTAGCTCGCCTATTTGTTCTACATTTACATGTGGTCGTGTAAACCTTGCCGGAGTAAACTTCATTCTGTCACCAAAGACCATTGCTCAGGCCACCGGGATACCAAACATAGGAGAGGAATGGAACAAACGACAACAGCTAGAGAAATCCTATTATGAGCCCTATATCAGACCTGGATATATGAGGCAGCTGAGCAGGGTATTTCCATTCTGATTTCTGAAGGAGGATTATGCACCATTGATGAGATTGATCATTCGATATTTCAGTTGTGAGGGCAGATTCTCGCGCCTCTATGCGTACCATATCCATTTGTTGATGCATTTCACGAGGGTACGTATGATGAGCATTCCATACTTCATGTACCGTAACATATACCGGATGAAATTTCTTGTACAGAAGAAGACCCAAGCACAGCAGTATAACAGTATATATCATTAAGCGCTGATCAAAATCATGGTGGTACATCAGCTCACACAGCAGGGCATCGCATGGGATGAGTTCATCTCCCGTGACTTTTTTGCAGTGCCACAGCCGCCTCCCAAGGTAGTCCATGATGAGGGAGAGCCTTCACACCAGCTTGATATTCCTGATACTGAGCATATCAGCGCTCCAGTGTATGTGACATATCAGCGAGGCCACAGAGCCTTATTTGCAGCTACACGACGAGTACTATCTCCACCCGAGGTGGAAGGGGTCTCGTTGACTTCATCAGCAGCGCGAGTACTATCTCCACCCGGGGTGGAAGGGGTCTCACCTTCGACATCAGCACAGGTACAGGTTCAGGACAGAGGAAAGAGGCCTATGCACGATGAGGGCCCTTCAGGAGACCGCGACACTGATTTTACACTCATCGATGTTGATGCGATCTCTCCTTGCTCGAAACTGAGGGAGGTCATCCAGGAGCAGAAAGTTGAAATTGGTACTTTGACAGAGAATTTGCAGAGAGCACAGTGGGTGATAAAGTACTTGGAGCAGTGGAACAAACAGCTGGAGGATCAGCACACACTTGTAGAGTTGCGGCGAATCCATGAAGATCGACAATTGGCCCGGAAGAGACCTGGTGACATGACACCAATTGAGCGAGAGACCGAACACATGCATGTTAACATTCATCTGGAGAAGTTTTTGGAAAAGGCCAATAGAGACAAAGACATGCTCCGTCATATGAAAGGTCATTATTGGGCCCGCATGCACGTTTGCAAAGCAAAAATGAAGATCCTGAAGAGAAGGTTGAGCAGAGCACTAAAACGGCGAAAGAGGCCTGATCCACTCCGGATTTTGGCTGAGGTTTAATTGGCTGAGCATGAGGCATGATGAGGGATATTCGCTCCGAATTTCAGCAAATTTGGAGAATTTTTTGTCATTTTTAAAAATTTTGGTCTCAAAACAGGTTTTTCCGCCCAACGCGTAGCGCGTCACGACGCGCGCTTATGATTGGGACACTTTCTGGAGGAAAAATTTGTATTTTTGGATTTTTCATGGTAATTTATGCATGCTCAGAAATGGCTGAAGCATTTCATCAAGTTCTGGATGATCAAAAGGGCCAAAAACACCATGAAAATCACCTTTCTGCCACCTTTTGCACCAGCAGGAAGTACTTTTGGGAGAATGAAGTTTTGGAGGGGAAAATGAGCTCCAAATTGAAAAATTCCACTTGGGTTGGATAGCAGACATCCAGGGCTTTCCAACAAGCTATCATGAGCTTGATTTTGATGCCGGGAAGTGCTCCAAAAGCAGGTCCAAAGGCGCGCGGCGCATAGAGCTTTGGCGCGCGGCGCATAGAGATTTTTGGTCAATTTTTCATCTTCCAGCTCAGAATTTCGGCCAGTTGGACCAGTTTTGATTGTGGATGTAATTTTTGAGTTATCTTGATGTAATTTTGTGGTTTTAATGTAACTTTGACTCACTTTTACCTATTCTAAATGATTCACTCACAAAAAAGTGAAAATCAAGTGAATGAATCAGTTTCCTTCCTTTAAGAGGCAGGTTGTTTGGCTTCCTAGTTTTTAGCTCCTTGTTTAGAATTGGTTGAAACTGCTCCTAGAAGGAGGAATTTGACCCCTAGATGCATGGGAAGGGGTTAGGATGGTCTATATGATGTATTTTCTCAATCATTTTCAGAGGTTGGACAGGTTGGACTCTTGGGAAAAGTTTGGCACACTATTGTACATATTTTCTGCATTTTGGCTAAGGAAAGATCAGAGGTTTTGCAACACTTGTTGGGATTCTTGTGGCTTTCAGTTTTGATGGTGTGTTCTCTCAGTTATTTGTAAGTTCTTTAATTTTTAATGTATGCCATTCCCTTCTTTTGCTTCTGAAACTAAATGAATGAGTAAATGAGGTAGAATCCATTGATTCCAGTGCTCTGCCTTTAAATTTGTTTAGTTTTATATGTTTTCGCCAGTTTGGAGAGGATCCTTGTTCTCCCTTTCCCTCTTCAGCTCCTTGTCATTCTGATCCATCCATACACATAATCAAAAAGCATCAAGACTACTGCCTACCTTGCCCCAACTCGAATTCTGCAAAGATCTGGCCTCATCCCCGAGCCCAAAATTGTTTTTCCCATTTTTCCAACGAAAACCCAAAAATTTAAAACAAACCTTCCTATCTATTTACTAGCCTAAAATCAATATCCATTATAAGTCATCTCAGCCCCTTTGAAGACCTTTTGCCGAGATAGACCCAGAGAGAGCCCTCTCCTGTCCTCGTAGGGCTAGCTATGAGGCTAAGCGTGGTTTGATGTTGCCTTGAGTTTTACCTTATTTTAGCCTAAGGTAGATTTGAGCGCTAACATAGTGGCAACCATACTGGGGAATAATCTCAATGGTTTGCTTGTTGGTGTGTTCATTTCATGAGTTATAGACGGAGTCTGAAGTCACGCCAGGTAGCTTTCAAAACGCTTTTTCTATGCATAAGCGGAAGTAGATAAACGTTGCTTCAGTCGATCTCCGGTTTAGCTTGTGAATGCAGCACTTGATTTGCAAATTACCCCAGTACACTTGTTCGTTCTAGACTTTTGGATGATTGAGTCTAGAAGTCGATAGGCTGAAAATAATCGGTTGTGTCCTTTGGTTTTTTTTGAATAGATCAATACACTGGCTTCAAAAAGGCATACTAGATCAAATCCTGATCCAAATCCGCCTCCAGTATATGAAAACCCCAACCTAATCCCAAGAATTTTTCGTCGAGAAGCTCCCATCATTCCTTTGGTCAAATCTCACTCATACCCCACTGTTTTTGAATACATTGAAGATATTGAGTTTGACGATCAGTTCGAGTTATCATTGTTTGAAACCAAATCCGAAAGTGCTACTGGTTCTACCGTCATCAATCCTGAGTTCATCAAGTATCTAGAAGTTGAACAAGCAAATAGATCTATCGATAATTATATTCTGAATCTTCAAAACTCCATTGTGGCAACCAACATTCCTGAATTCATTGAATCTGCTTCACAAACTCTTGGGCCATCTGAAATTGCATCCGGTTCACGGATTCCCACTGAGCCTCCCTTTATCCCTACCAATCCCGTACAGCCTGAGATCTCTGATCAGCAATCAACAGTAATTCTTCCTCCATCTCCACCACATACACCTTGTCCATCTACTACTCCCATTCCACCTGTTTCTCCAAGACAGCAGATTATAAATCTTCCAAGAGTCATGGCTGCTAGATTCACACCTCTTGTTTTACCTGCAAATTTGGATCCTATGCCCGCTGATTATCAGAGTAAGATTCCAATATTTGATGGCACTCCGCAGAGTGTGTCCGCTCAGCAGCATATTGTTAGAATGACAGATTTCTTGGACCTGCATGAAATAGATGAAGAGAATGTGTCCATGAGGTTGTTCGCCCAGACTTTTGGAGGTGAGGTTCGTAAATGGTTCAGAGCTTTACAGCCTACAAGTATCAATACATTACAAGAGCTTCAGACACAATTCCTAGATCGGTGGGAGATGAAGAAAGATCCGCTGCAAATTACTTCTGAGTATACTAGCATCAAGCGTAATCCTGGTGAGTCCGTTCAAGATTATATTATCAGATTCAATACAGTGTATAATGCAATTCCAGATGACTTAAGACCATCTAGAAAGTCAGCTCTCCTTAAATTCCCAGATGGTTTCGATCTGGAGATGGCTTATTCATTACGAGATAGAGATCCGCCTACCTTGGAAG
The DNA here is from genome assembly GCA_034641835.2 of Pinus albicaulis. NCBI lineage: Eukaryota > Viridiplantae > Streptophyta > Pinopsida > Pinales > Pinaceae > Pinus > Pinus albicaulis. Next base: position 103,819 of record JAXQQM020090946.1, on the reverse strand, counting down.
ATATGCAGAAGATCGTTGTTAGTGTTGAGGCGAATCTGAATGATAAGAGAGCCAGGTTGAAAGCAGAGAAGAGAGTGACCATAAAGGAAGAAGCTTCCACATCTACATCAGAACAACACTTGCTTCGTGAGATGGAAAAAATGTTCAAAATAATGACGCTTGATAAGCCAGAACCACAGATTCGAAATCCCAACTACCGTGGCCAGCAGCAGCCACAGTTCAGAATTAAGCAGCGTGAACAGAGAGTACAAGAGCCGGCAGCCCAGCAGCAAGTTAAAACACCTCTTCTGCAGAATTTTGTGAGTCAAGATTCAGACGATGATGATGATGTAGTAGGGGAGCAAAACCACTTCTTTACTCCCAATGATCTGCCCATTTACATCACTGAAGATGAAGAGTATGCAGAAAGTTCAGCTGCATAGAAAGATGAGGATTTCATTTTAGCAAATGATGTAGCTCTGGAGGAAGAATCAGATGAATACCAAAGAGGGTATATGAATGCTTTGTCCGCTTAGCAGAAGCAATACTCATTGAGAAATAGAGATGTGCCCATAAACCCAATTCAGAAGAGAAAAGAGGCTTCAGCACCGAAGATGGATTCACCTATACCACAGAAGAAAGGAAAAGAGACGATTGATCCCGCAGCTAACAAATCATCATCAGCAGAAAAGTAAAATCAGCCGAGCATAATGAAGGATAAGGCTGAAAGGAAAGAAGTTCCAGTCAAAGAGATTGAAAAGGTTTCAGCTTTTAGTTTGGAGAATGAAATTTCTAAATTGAAGGTATCTATTCCTTTGACAGAAATTATGAAGAACAGCAGTTATCGAGGTCAAGTCTCTAAAATTCTGAATTTTGATCCAATGTTTGACACGGTGAATATTGAAGATGATCAGCCCGAATTGATATTTGGGCCTGCTTTAGATGGTGAGTCCCCTGACAGTGATGTTCCTCCCTTTTATATCATTTTGAGGTTGCATGAATATGTATTGCATAATGCCATGTTCGATTCCGGTGCTTCGCACAATCTTATGCCAAAAGCGATCATGGAAAAGTTGGGTTTAGACATTACAAGGAAGTACCATGATTTGTACTCATTTGATTCCAGCCGAGTGAGATGTATCGGACTTATCAAAGATTTGGTTGTAAGTTTAGATCAGATTCCTGCGAAGAATGTCTTGATGGACGTGGTTGTGGCGGACATTCCTCCTCGATTTGGGATGCTCCTTTCTAGATCTTGGGGAGCAAAGTTGAAAGGTACACTACAGTTAGATTTATCCTATGCAACAATTCTTGTCTTTGGCCAAATGAGAAAGTTATATCGAGAGCAGAAGATGAAATACATGATAACAAGAAAGGAGAAACCAATCAATCATCCTGAAATTATGTACATACCGACTTAGAGTCTTTTGTTTTGTTTGCTGATAGTTTTAATTATATAGATAGTCAGTTAGTTCAAGCAGAGGATATACCAGAGATTACCGAGAATTTCAGAGAAGTTCTGCAGAAAGAAAGACGAGAAAAGCAAGCTACTGTTGAGCAATCAGCTAAAGACGATGGGCAGCAAATAGAAAAAACAGAGTTGGCGCAATTTCAACACTTAGAGGATGATGAAGATGGTCTTTGGACCATGGATTTCGATGGTGCTGGAATTGGTGTTTGGATACGCAGTCCATTTTCCGCTCCGAATAAGGTCCCGAGCAATGTGCGAGTATGTTCCTACAAACTAGCATTTGACTGTTCTAACAATGAGGCTGAGTATGAGGCTCTGATTGCTGGCCTAAAGATTCTAAGAAAGCTGAAAGCGAAAATAATTGCAGTCTATGGTGATTCCGAGTTGGTGATAAAACAGGTAAAGGGTGAGTTTCAAGCCAAGCATCCTCGCATGAGGGCTTACCATAATGCAGTTTTAGACATTTTGAAGTTATTTTCAGATTATACCTTGACGTGTGTGCCTCGCATACAAAATGGTGTTGCTGATGGACTTGCTAAGGCAGTAAGAAATTTAAAAATCCCAATGAATTCCAGCAATAAGTTGGAGATTCATGTGAAGCACCACCCTACCGTTCCAGATAATCAGAGATGTTGGCAAGTTTTTCAGGACGATGAGGAGATTAGTGATTTTCTGCAAAACAAGGGTAAGTTTAAAGATACCTCCATAGATACAGAACATGATGATGGTAATGATGATATACAGATAAATCAAATGGAAGTGCTGCAACTTAATGATAACATCATTCCTAAAGGATTGATTCCTTTAGAGGAACTCTTTTATCAAGATGATGTAGCCCGCAAACCGACATTGAGGCCGACTAAAAAAGCTGTTGAAGAAGTAAATATTGGGACAGCTGAAAACCCCAAGATGGTAAAGTTATCCAAGTCATTGTCACCGGAGGTAAGAGTTGAGTATGTGATATTGTTGTCTTCATTTGCTGATGCTTTCACGTGGGATTACTTAGATTTAAAAATGTATGACACTAATATCATTCAGCATACTATCCCTATTAAACCAAATCAGAAGCCTTTCCGTCAGAAGTTGAGGAGAATCAATCCGAAGCTGCTACCATCGATTGAAAAGGAGGTAAATAGGTTGTATAAGTCAGGAATCATTGTACCTATCATATTTTCTGATTGGATATCAAATTTGGTGCCCGTGAGGAAAAAGACAGGTGAGATCCATTTGTGTATTGATTTCAGAAATTTGAATAAGGTGTCATTGAAGGACAATTATCCGCTGCCAAAAATGGACCATATATTGCAGCGAGTAGTTGGAGCATCAAGGATGTCACTACTCGACGGCTATTCAGGATATAATCAAATTTTAGTGCATGAGGATGATCATGACAAAACCATGTTCACCACTCCATGGGGAACGTTTCATTATGCCAAGATGTTGTTTGGTTTGAAAAATGCAGGTGCCACTTTTCAGCGTGGAATGGACATGGATTTTACCAATGAGAAAGATGTATTTTTGGTTGTTTACCTTGATGATTTGCCGGTGTTTTCAAATTCTGATGAAGAACATTTATATCACTTGAAAGTTGTTTTTCAAAAGTGCAGGAAATAGGGTATTTCGCTGAATCCCAAAAAGAGCTTGTTTGCCATGGATGAAGGAAAACTTCTCGGCCACATCATATCGAAACATGACATTCATGTTGACCCTGCACGTGTTGAAGCAATCCAACAAATTGAACAGCCCCGCAACAAGAAAGAAATACAGTCATTTAATGGTAAGATGAATTTACTGCGTCGTTTCATTCCAAATCTTGCTGAGCATCTTAGAGAAATCACAAACATGCTGAAAAAGGATAGCCAAGTGAAGTGGACATAAGAGGTGGTGAAATCATTCAATTTGGTAAAGTTAGCTCTTTCTTCAGCCCCCATTTTAATCAGCCTGGATTACACACAGGACTTCATTTTGTTTTCGTTTTCTTCTGAGCACACTTTGGCAGCTGTTTTAATGCAGAAAAGAGATGGAGTTGAGAAGCCCATTGCCTTTTTCAGTCAAATTATAAGGGACAGAGCTTTGAAATATAACATTATTGAGAAACAAGCACTTGCTCTTGTGAAGGCCTTGAAGGATTTTTGTGTGTATATACTACATTCCCATATTATAGCTTACGTTCCTAACGCAGCTGTCAAATATGTTTTGGTACAAGGAAATCCGGAAGGAAGACGGGGTAAGTGGATCGCTGCGTTGTTAGAATATGATGTGGAGATTAAACCGACCAAGCTGGTCAAAGGACAAGGACTAGCCAAGCTCATGGATGAAACAAATCTGCATGCTCTAGACATAAATTTGATCACTGCTATGTCTGATGAGGATGAGGAAAGTGCATCATTTCAGGTATCTGATATTTTTGTTTCTTCCCCTTGGTATGCTGACATTTTATATGTACTTTAGAATTTGTCTCCACCACCCGAGATGCCTAGAAATAAGAGTAGAACCTTCAAGTTGAGGGCTGAAAAGTTTTGCATATTGAATTCTGCATTATATTGGAAAGACCCTGGTGGAATGTTATTGAATTGTTTGGCAGAGGAAGAATCCAAAAGAGTTTTGGAGGACTTTCATAGAGGAGACTGCGGGGGCCATCTATTTTGGAAAACCACAGCGAATAAGATTCTGAGAGCGGGATACTATTGGCATACTTTATTTTCTGACGTATATAAGATTGTTAAAAGTTGTCACGAATGTCATATTTTCGAAGGGAAGCAAAAATTACAGCCTTTTCCTCTTAAACCAATTGAGGTCAGTGCACCATTTCAGCAGTGGGGGTTGGATTTCATTAGGGAAATCCATCCGGCATCTTCAGGTCAGCATATATGGATATTGAAAGCAAAGGATTACTTCACGAAGTGGATCGAGGCAGTTCCCACCCGACAGGCTACGGATGTGGTAATTATTTCTTTTCTTGAAAATAATATTATGTCACGGTTTGGTTGTCCTAGTAAGATAATCAAAGATAATGTAGCGGCCTTCAAGTCTAAAAGGATGGTTGAATTTTTCCATAAGTATAACATCAGCTTGGTACATTTGACTGCCTACCATCTGCAAGGAAATGGCTTGGCGGAATCTTCAAATAAGTCTTTTGTAAATATCATTAAGAAATTGCTGGAAATAAATAAGAAAGGCTGGCACAAGAAATTAGTGAATGCACTCTGGGCTGATCGGGTAAGTCAGAAAAATCTATCGGTATGTCTCCCTTTGAGTTTGTGTATGGAGTAGACACAGTTTTTCCCACTTCTCTTGCTGTCCCGGTAGTCAAATTGCTTCAGGAAGCTGGTAGTGAGGAATATCCCATGCAGCGAAGGATAAATCAGATCATTCATTTACAGCAGACACGGGAGGAGGTCTTTCAAAATACATTCAAGTTGCATGAGCACATTAAGAACATTTATGACAGGAAGGTGAAAGCAGATAAATTTCAGCTGGATGAGGTGGTTTTGAAGTGGGATGCTCGGAATGAGGAAAAAGGCAAGCACGAAAAATTTGAAAACCTTTGGAAGGGTCCTTTTAAGATTGCAGCGTATCGTGGTCAGAATGCCTTTCTTCTCAAGGAAATGAATGGGGATGATTGTCGTGGAGGGCCGATCAATGGTCGACTGCTCAAGAGATACCATTTCTGAGTATTTTCTGCTGATTTCATTATCATTGTATATATTGTTCTACTTCTGTTTTATCACAAGTGTGTACTGATCTCTCACCTTCAGTCTGGGGCCCGAAGCGAAGGCTATAATTCTGAAGAAGGAGGTTAGTTGGTTTGAAGTTTGTCAAGTTAGTTTTATCAGTCATTTCAGTTTTAAAGTTGAGTCGGTTTCAGTCAGGTTTCAGTCAAGTTTTCAGTCAATAAATGTGTCCAAGGTTTTGTGTTATCTGTTGAAATAATGACTCCATCGCCCAATGGATGAAGGCACTGTCTAACTCTTCCAGAGATCTGCCGTTCTTGGCATCTCCTTGGAGCCACCATCCCCATTGGAGCCAATGTTAGAGTCGGTCCTTACAGCCCTCCGTCAGAGATCATTTCGCTTTTTGCATATCATTTTTAGGTGTCTCGCTCACTTCACTTCGTTGCATTTCGCTAGGGGCATGCCATTGACTGACGAGAGGGTTTGGTCGTCTTATATTCCCTCATGCTTGTACCTGCTGGGCTAATTAAAACTCCTCAAAAATCATCGAATTTCAGGTCACGTCATTCATGGTCATAAATGATTATTTTCATCAACAAGAGTCTTTTAGTTTTAGAGTCTAGGGTTCAGTCTTTTCATGTATTTAATAAATGCCCGCAGGCCATGAGGATGGTTTTGAAAAGGTTCTTAGTTCAAATTTTCATCATCAAACACATCTGAGGACATTTTTTTATTCAAAACTCTGTTTTGAACAAGAAACTGTCAAATTCATTCTTTGTAATAATCATGTATTTTTTCCACCATAAAAAATTTTTAATGCAGCCTCTGGTCTTTGCCGAAGTCCAAACGCCAAAATCCCTGCAAAAATCAACAAATTTCATCAGTCCAAACTCAGAAAATCAATGAAAAGCCAAAAGACAGAAGTTCAAAGAAATGACAAAGTGCCAAATGAGAAACATTACAAAGTGGGTTGTGGAGGAAGTAAAAATTAAACCCATCTCTTGCAAGATATTTTAAAAGTCTATTTGAGCCCATTTGTATCAAGTTTCATTCATAAATCCCATAGCAAAGTCAAGTTTTCAAAAGAGGAAGAGCAATTGCATCGTTGAAAGGGCCGTGACTGTGTGGTTAACTGCGCGCGGCGCATACAAAGGAGCGCGCGGTGCATAGAATGCACGCGGCGCACTGGGCAAGTTTTGTCAGTTCATTTTTACACGCACGCGGTGCACCCAAGGCACGCGGTGCGTTGGGCATGTGCGCAGCGCATAGAGCCCTAAGGCCAAAAAACTACCCTCCTTCACCCAAATTCGTATCAAATCGCCTCATTCTCCTTCAAGTAAGTTATCCACGCCTGCCAAATGTTTTTGGATATGCTATGGTGGTCTAAAGGTGGAGAAAACAAGTGTTTGTCATGGTGAAAGTTAAACCCTATATTCATTTCAAAATCCGCTCCACAGGGTTAGAGGAAGAAGTGATGGTATTTTGAAATGGTATGTCAAAGCTGCAACTTGTCAAAACAATCTCATTTCATTGTTATTGGAGTTTTTGTCACTGTTATTGGTCACTGTAGATTTACCACACACAACCACAGTCCCATATTCATTGTTCCCATATCCCTTTATACTTTTGATCCCCATGTGAAATCCCAAACCCTATTGGTTGTCCCTTTCCCTGCCATTGATAAAATTTCAAGTTTTCATAAGGATCAATGGTTGTTCTCTTGTTTTTTACTGCACTTTGGCCATTTGGATAACTCTTATGTCTATCACATTGCAAGTCCTATTACTGTCGCTTTTTCCCATACCATTTGTAAAGGTGCATAATCCAAACATGTTCCAAAGCAGTGAGTAAATTGTTTGTCTTTTTCAAAGCCATTTGACAGTCCTTTAGCCCACTGTTTATACCTCCCACAGTTCTTCATTTCATGCTTGAAACAGTTGGCATATTTGATATTGAAAGGCAAAGCACCAAGTCATCATTTTCAGATATACTCCTAACGCTTGTTTTCACCATACCTATATCAGCATATATTTGTCAAACATCTTGATTTCAGCACCATGTCAGAGACAGATTCACCTTATGAGCAGGGGTATGAGCAGGACAGTGATTCATCTACAGAGGTTAATGTGCCAAGGAGGTCTCACAAAAGTGGTAAGCATGTCAGGGAGGAGCCCACTTCTTTGACCCAATTGCAGGCTTGCTCGCTTGCAATGGATTGTTTTCAGCGTCAGTCATGTTTCCATTATTGTGAGATGATTTCCCAAACTCAACATCATCATGAGCTAGCTCACCTATTTGTCTTACATTTGCATAACGGTCGTGTAAACCTTGCTGGGGTGGATTTTACTTTGTCACCAGAGACCATTTCAGAGGCGACTGGGATACCAAACATCGGGGAAGAGTGGAATAAGCGGCAACAGTTGGATAAAGCCTATTATGAGCCATATATCAGACCTAGATATATGAGGCAGCTGAGCAGGGTATTTCCATTCCGATTTCTGAAGGATGAGTATGCACCATTGATGAAACTCATCATTCGTTATTTCAGTTGTGAAGGGCGCTTTTCACGCTTGTATGCATATCACATCCGGTTGTTGATGCACTTCACGAGAGTGCGGTTGATGAGAATTCCATACTTCATGTACTGTAACATAGAGCGGATGACATTTCTTGTACAGAAGAAGACCCCAGCACAGCAGCATAACAGTATATATCATTACGCGCTGATCAAAATCATGGTGGTACATCAGCTCGCACAACAGGGCGTCGCATGGGATGAGTTCATCTCCCGTGACTTCTTTGCAGCGCCATAGCCGCCTCCCGAGGTAGTTAATGATGAGGGAGAGCCTTCACACCAGTTTGATATTCCTGAGACCGAGCATATCAGTGCTCCAGTGTATGTGACATATCAGCGAGGCCACAGAGCCTTATTTGCAGCTACACGACGAGTACTATCTCCACCCGGGGTGGAAGCGGTCTCGCCTTCGACATCAGCATAGGTACAGGTTCAGGACAGAGGCAAGAGGCCTATGCACGATGAGGGCCCTTCAGGAGACCGAGACACTGATTTTATACTCATCGATGTTGATGCGAGCTCTCCTAGCTCGAAACTGAGGGAGGTTATCCAGGAGGAGAAAGCTGAGATTGGTACTTTGACAGAGAATTTGCAGAGAGAACAGTGGGTGATAAAGTACTTGGAGCAGCGGAACAAACAGCTGGAGGATCAGCACACACTTGTAGAGCTGCGGCGAATCCGTGAAGATCGACAATTGGCCCGGAAGAGACCTGGTGACATGACACCAATTGAGCGAGAGACCGAACTCATGCATGTTAACATTCATCTGGAGAAGTTGTTGGCAAAGGCCAATAGAGACAAAGACATGCTCCGTCATATGAAAGGTCATTATTGGGCCCGCATGCATGTTTGCAAAGAAAAAATGAAGATCCTGAAGAGAAGGTTGAGCAGAGCACTGAAACGGAAAAAGAGGCCTGATCTGCTCCGGATTTTGGCCGAGGATTAATTGGCTGAGCATGAGGAATGATGGGGGATATTTTCTCCAAATTTCAGCAAATTTGGAGAAGTTTTTGTCATTTTTGAAAATTTTGGTCTCAAAACAGGTTTTTCCGCCCAACGCGTAGCGCGTCCCGACGCGCGCTTATGATTGGGACACTTTATGGAGGAAAAATTTGTATTTTTGGATTTTTCATGGTAAGTTATGCATGATCAGAAATGGCTGAAGCATTTCATCAATTTTTGGATGATCAAAAGGGCCAAAAACACCATGAAAATTACCTTTCTGCCACCTTTTGCACCAGCAGGAAGTACTTTTGGGAGAATGAATTTTTGAAGGGGAAAATGAGCTCCAAATTGAAAAATTCGACTTGGGTTGGATAGCAGACATCCAGGGCTTTCCAAAAAGATATCATGCACTTTATTTTTACTTCAGGAAGTGCTCCAAAAGCAAGTCCAAAGGCGCGCAACGCATAGAGGAAATTAGCCTACTTTTCACCTTCCAGCTTAGGAATTCGGCCAGTTTGGACTAGTTTCACCTCTTGATGTAATTTGTGACCCAAATTGATGTAATTTGATAAAAATGATGTAATTTTGGCATGTATTTACTTGTTCTATATGGTTCACTCACAAAAAATTGAAAATCAAGTGAATGAATCAGTTTCCTTCCTTTTAGAGGCAAGTTGTTTGGCTGCCTAGATTTTAGCTCCTTGTTTAGAATTGGTTGAAACTGCTCCTAGAAGGAGGAATTCGACCCCTAGAGGCATGGGAAGGGGTTAGGATGGTCTATATGATGTAATTTCTGAGACATTCTAGAGGTTGGACAGGTTGGACTCTTGGGAAAATTTTGGCACACTATTGTACATATTTTCTGCATTTTGGCTAAGGAAAGATCAGAGGTTTTGCAGCACCTGTTGGGATTCTTGTGGCTTTCAGTTTTGATGGTGTGTTCTCTTAGTTATTTGTAAGTTCTTTAAATGTTTAATGTATGTCATTCCCTTCTTTTGCTTCTGAAACTAAATGAATGAGTAAATGAGGTAGAATCCATTGATTCCAGTGCTCTGCCTTTGAATTTGTTTAGTTTTATATGTTTTTTCCAGTTTGGAGAGGATCATTTTTCTCCCTTACCCTCTTCAGCTCCTTTTCATTCTGATCCATCCATACACATAATAAAAAAGCATCAAGACTACTGCCTACCTTGCCCCAACTCGAATTCTGCAAAGATCTGGCCTCATCCCCGAACCCAAAATTGTTTTTCCCATTTTTCCAACAAAAACCCAAAAAATTTAAATCAAACCTTCCTATCTATTTACTAGCCTAAAATCAGTATCTATTATAGGTCATCTCAGCCCCTTTGAAGACCTTTTGCCGAGATAGACCCGGAGAGAGCCCTCTCCTGTCCTCGTAGGGCTAGCTACGAGGCTGAGCTTGGTTTGATGTTGCCTTGAGTTTTACCTTATTTCAGCCTAAGGTAGATTTGAGCGCTAACATAGTGGCGACCATACTGGGGAATAATCTCAATGGTTTGCTTGTTGGTGTGTTCGTTTCATGAGTTATAGACGGAGTCTGAAGTCACGCCAGGTAGCTTTCGAAACGCTTTTGCCATGCATAAGCGGAAGTAGATAAACGTTGCTTCAGTCGATCTCCGGTTAGCTTGTGAGTGCAGCACTTGATTTGCAAATTACCCCAGTATACTTATTCGTTCTAGACTTTTGGATGATTGAGTCTAGAAGTCGATAGGCTGAAAATAATCTATTGTGTCCTTTGACTTTCTCTTGAAATAGATCAATACACTGGCTTCAAAAAGGCATACCAGATCAAATCCTGATCCAAATCCGCCTCCAGTATATGAAAACCCCAACCTAATCCCAAGAATTTTCCGTCGAGAAGCTCCCATTATTCCTTTGGTCAAATCTCACTCATACCCCACTGTTTTTGAATACATTGAAGATATTGAGTTTGACGATCAATTTGAGTTATCATTGTTTGAAACCAAATCCGAAAGTGCCACTGGTTCTACTGTCATAAATCCCGAGTTCATCAAGTATCTAGAAGTTGAACAAGAAAATAGATCTATCGATAATTATATTCTAAATCTTCAAAACTCCATTGTGGCGACCAACATTCCCGAATTCATTGAATCTGCTTCACAAACTCTTGGGCCATCTGAGATTGCATCCGGTTCACGGATTCCCACTGAACCTCCCTTTATCCCTACCATTCCCGTACAGCCTGAGATCTCTGATCAGCAAACAGCAGTAGTTCCTCCCCCATCTCCACCGCATACACCTCGTTCACCTACTGCTCCCATTCCACCTATTTCTCCGAGACAACAGATTATAAATCCACCAAGAGCCATGGCCGCGAGATTCGCACCTCTTGTTTTACCTGCAAATTTGGATCCTATGCCTACTGATTATCAGAGTAAGATTCCAATATTTGATGGCACGCCACAGAGTATATCCGCTCAGCAGCATATTGTCAGAATGACAGATTTCTTGGACCTGCATGAAATAGATGAAGAAAATGTGTCCATGAGGTTGTTCGCCCAGACTTTTGGAGGTGAGGTTCGTAAATGGTTCAGAGCTCTACAACCTGCAAGTATCAATACATTGCAAGAGCTTCAGACACAATTCTTAGATCGATGGGAGATGAAAAAAGATCCGCTGCAAATTACTTCTGAGTATACCAGCATCAAGCGTAATCCTGGTGAGTCTGTTCAGGATTATATTATCAGATTCAATACAGTGTATAATGCAATTCCAGATGACTTAAGACCATCTAGAAAGTCAGCTCTCCTTAAATTCCCGGACGGTTTCGATCCGGAGATGGCTTATTCACTACGAGATAGAGATCCGCCTACTTTAGAAGATATGCAGAAGATTGCTGTTAGTGTTGAGGCGAATCTAAATGATAAGAGAGCCCGGTTGAAAGTAGAGAAAAGAGTGACTATAAAAGAAGAAGCTTCCACATCTGCATTAGAACAGCACTTGCTTCGTGAGATGGAAAAAATGTTCAAAAGAATGACGCTTGATAAGCTAGAAACGTAGATTCGTAATCCCAACTACCGTGGCCAGCAGTAACCACAGTTCAGAATTAAGCAGTGTGAACAGAGAGCACAAGAGCTGGCAGCCCAGCAGCAAATTAAAACACCTCTTTTGCAGAATTTTCTGAGTCAAGATTCAGACGATGATGATGATGTAGTAGGTGAGCAATACCACTTCTTTACTCCCAATGATCTGCCCATTTACATCACTGAGGATGAGGAATATGGAGAAAGTTCAGTTGCACAGACAGATGAGGATTTCATTTTAGCAAATGATGCAGATCTGGAGGAAGAATCAGATGAATACCAAAGAGGATATTTGAATGCTTTTTCCGCTCAGCAGAAGAAATACTCATTGAGAAACAGAGATGTGCCCATAAACTCAATTCAGAAAAGAAAAGAGGCTTCAACACCAAAGATGGATTCGCCTATACCACAGAAGAAAGGAAAAGAGACAATTGATCCCGCGGCTAGTAAATCATCATCAGCAGAAAGGGAAAATCAGTCAAGTATAATGAAGGATAAGGCTGAAAAGAAAGAAGTTCCAGTCAAAGAGGTTGAAAGAGTTTCAGCCTTTAGTTTAGAAAAGGAAATTTCCAAATTGAAGGTATCTATTCCTTTGACAGAAATTATGAAGAACAGCAGCTATCGAGGTCAAGTCTCCAAAATTCTGAATTTTGATCCAATGTTTGACACGGTAAATATAGAAGATGATCAGCCAGAATTGATATTTGGGCCTGCTTTAGATGGTGAGTCCCCTGACAGTGATGTTCCTCCCTTTTATATCAGTTTGAGGTTGCATGAATATGTATTGCATAATGTCATGTTCGATTCCGGTGCTTCGCACAATCTTATGCCAAAAGCGATCATGGAAAAGTTGGGTTTAGACATTACAAGGAAGTACCATGATTTGTACTCATTTGATTCCAGCCGAGTGAGATGTATCGGACTCATCAAAGATTTGGTTGTAAGTTTAGATCAGATTCCTGCGAAGAATGTCTTGATGGACGTGGTTGTGGCGGACATTCCTCCTCGATTTGGGATGCTCCTTTCTAGATCTTGGGGAGAAAATTTGAAAGGTACACTACAGTTAGATTTCTCCTATGCAAAAATTCCTGTCTTTGGCCAAATGAGAAAGTTATATCGAGAGCAGAAGATGAAATACATGATAACAAGCAAGGAGAAACCAATCAATCATCCTGTAAATTATGTACATACAGATTTAGAGTCTTTTGTTTTGTTTGCTGATAGTTTTAATGATATAGATAGTCAGTTAGTTCAAGCAGAAGATATACTAGAGATTACTGAAAATTTCAAAGAAGTTTTGCAGAAAGAAAGACGAGAAAAGCAAGCTACTGTTGAGCAATCAGCTAAAGACGATGGGCAGCAAACAGAAAAAACAGAGCTGGAATTTCAGCACTTGGAGGATGATGAAGATGGTCTTAGGACCATGGATTTCAATGGCGCAGTGGGTAGTGATGGTGCTGGAATTGGTGTTTGGATACGCAGTCCATTTTCCGCTCCGAATAAGGTCCCGAGAAATGTGCGAGTATGTTCCTACAAACTAGCATTTGATTGTTCTAACAATGAGGCTGAGTATGAGGCTCTGATTGCTGACCTAAAGATTCTAAGAAAGATGAAAGCGAAAAGAATTGCAGTCTATGGTGATTCCGAGTTGGTGATAAAATTGGTAAAGGGTGAGTTTCAAGCCAAGCATCCTCGCATGAGGGCTTACCGTAATGCAGTTTTAGACATTTTGAAGTTATTTTCAGATTATATCTTGACGTGTGTGCCTCGCATACAAAATGGTGTTGCTGATGGACTTACTAAGGCAGCAAGCAATCTAAAAATCCCAATGAATTCCAGCAATAAGTTCGAGATTCATGTGAAGCACCGCCCTACCGTTCCGGATAATCAGATATGTTGGCAAGTTTTTTAGGACGATGAGGAGATTAGTGATTTTCTGCAAAACAAGGGTAAGTTTAAAGATACCTCCATAGATACAGAACATGATGATGGTAATGATGATATGCAGATAAATCAAATGGAAGTGCTACAACTTAAAGATAACATCATTCCTAAAGGATTGATTCCTTTAGAGGAACTCTTTGATCAAGATGATGTAGCCCGCAAACCGACATTGAGGCCGACTGAAAAAGGTGTTGAAGAAGTAAATATTGGGATAGCTGAAAATCCCAAGATGGTAAAGTTATCCAAGTCATTGTCACCGGAGGTAAGAGCTGAATATGTGAGATTGTTGTCTTCATTTGCTGATGCTTTCGCGTGGGATTACTCAGATTTAAAAACGTATGACACTAATATCATTCAGCATACGATCCCTATTAAACCAAATCAGAAGCCTTTCCGTCAGAAGTTGAGGAGAATCAATCCGAAGCTGCTACCGTCGATTGAAAAGGAGGTAAATAGGTTGTATAAGTCAGGAATCATTGTACCTATCAGATTTTCTGATTGGATATCAAATTTGGTGCCCGTGAGGAAAAAGACAGGTGAGATCCGTTTGTGTATTGATTTCAGAAATTTGAATAAGGTGTCATTGAAGGACAATTATCCGCTGCCAAAAATGGACCATATATTGCAGCGAGTAGTTGGAGCATCAAGGATGTCACTACTCGACGGCTATTTAGGATATAATCAAATTTTAGTGCATGAGGACGATCGTGACAAAACTGCGTTCACCACTCCATGGGGAACGTTTCATTATGCCAAGATGCCGTTTGGTTTGAAAAATGCAGGTGCCACTTTTCAGCGTGCAATGGACATGGATTTCGCCAATGAGAAAGATGTATTTTTGGTTGTTTACCTTGATGATTTGACGGTGTTTTCAAATTCTGATGAAGAACATTTATATCAATTGAAAGTTGTTTTTCAAAAGTTCAGGAAATATGGTATTTCGGTGAATCCCAAAAAGATCTTGTTTGCCATGGATGAAGGCAAACTTCTCGGCCACATCATATCGAAAGACGGCATTCGTGTTGACCCTGCACGTGTTGAAGCAATCTAGCAAATTGAACAGCCCCGCAACAATAAATAAATACAGTCATTTAATGGTAAGATGAATTTTCTGCGTCGTTTCATTCCAAATCTTGCTGAGCATCTTAGAGAAATCACAAACATGCTGAAAAAGGACAGCCAAGTGAAGTGGACAGAAGAGGCGGTGAAATCATTCATTTTGGTAAAGTTAGCTCTTTCTTCAGCCCCCATTTTAATCAGTCCGGATTACACACAGAACTTCATTTTTTTTTCGTTTGCTTCTGAGCACACTTTGGCAGCTGTTTTAATGCAGAAAAGAGATGGAGTTGAGAAGCCCATTGCCTTTTTCAGTCGAATTATAAGGGACGGAGCTTTGAAATATAACATTATTGAGAAACAAGCACTTGATCTTGTGAAGGCCTTGAAGGATTTTCATGTGTATATACTGCATTCCCATATTATAGCTTACGTTCCTAACACAACTGTCAAAGATGTTTTGGTACAAGCAGATCCAGACGGAAGACGGGGTAAGTGGATCGCTGCGTTGTTAGAGTATGATGTGGAGATTAAACCGACCAAGCTGGTCAAAGGACAAGGACTAGCCAAGCTCATGGCTAAAACAAATCTGCATGCTTTAGACATAAATTTGATCGCTGCTATGTCTGATGAGGATGAGGAAAGTGCATCATTTCAGGTATCTGATATTTTTGTTTCTTCCCCTTGGTATGCTGACATTTTATATGTACTTTAGAATTTGTCTCCACCACCCGGGATGCCTAGAAATAAGATTAGAACCTTGAAGTTGAGGGCTGCAAAGTTTTGCATATTGAATTCTGCATTATATTGGAAAGACCCTGGTGGAATGTTATTGAATTGTTTGGTAGAGGAAGAAGCCAAAATAGTTTTGGAGGACTTTCATAGAGGAGACTGCGGGGGCCATCTATTTTGGAAAAACATAGTGAATAAGATTCTGAGAGCGGGATACTATTGGCCTACTTTATTTTCTGACGTATATAAGGCTATTAAAAGTTGTCACGAATGTCAAATTTTCAAAGGGAAGCAGAAATCACAGCCTTTGCCTCTTAAACCAATTGAGGTCAGTGCACCATTTCAGCAGTGGGGGTTGGATTTCATTGGGGAAATCCATCTGGCATCTTCAGGTCAACATAGATGGATATTGACAGCAACGGATTACTTCACGAAGTGGATCGAGGCAGTTCCCACCCAACAGGCTACGGATGTGGTAATTATTTATATTCTTGAAAATAATATTCTGTCACGGTTTGGTTGTCCTAGTAAGATAATCACAGATAATGCAGCGGCCTTCAAGTCTAAAAGGATGGTTGAATTTTTCCATAAGTATAACATCAACTTGGGACATTCGACTGTCTACCATCCGCAAGGAAATGGCTTGGCGGAATCTTCAAATAAGTCTTTGGTAAATATCACTAAGAAATTGTTGGAAATCAATAAGAAAGGCTGGAACAAGAAATTAGTGAATGCACTCTGGGCTGATGGGGTAAGTCAGAAAAAATCTATCGGTATGTCTCCCTTTGAGTTGGTGTATGGAGTAGACACAGTTTTTCCCACTTCTCTTGCTGTCCCGGTAGTCAAATTGCTTCAGGAAGCTGGTAGTGAGGAAGATCCCATGCAGCGAAGGATAAATCAGATGATTCGTTTACAACAGACACGGGAGGAGGTCTTTCAAAATACATTCAAGTTGCAGGAGCGCATTAAGAAGATTTATGATAGGAAGGCGAAAGCAGATAAGTTTCAGCTGGATGAGGTGGTTTTGAAATGGGATGCTCGGAATGAGGAAAAAGGCAAGCACGAAAAATTTGAAAACCTTTGGAAGGGTCCTTTTAAGATTGCAGCGTATCATGGTGAAAATGCCTTTCTTCTCAAGGAAATGAACGGGGATGATTGTCCTGGAGGGCCGATCAATGGTCGGCTACTCAAGCGATACCATTTCTGAGTATTTTCTGTTGATTTCAATATCATTGTATATATCGTTCTACTTCTGTTTTATCGCAAGTGTGTATTGATCTCTCGCCTTAAGTCTGGGGCCCGAAGAGAAGGCTATAATTCTGATGAAGGAGGTTAGTTGGTTTGAAGTTTTCCAAGTTATTTTTATCAGCCATTTAAGTTTTAAAATTGAGTCGGTTTCAGTCAAGTTTCAGTCAAGTTTTCAGTCAATAAATGTGTCCATGGTTTTGTGTTATCTTTTGAAATAATGACTCCATCGCCCAATGGATGAAGGCACTGTCTAGCTCTTCCAGATATCTTCCGTTCTTGGCATCTCCTTGGAGCCACCATCCCCATTGGAGCCAATTTTAGAGTCGGTCCTTACAGCCCTCCGTCAGAGATCATTTTGCTTTTCGCATATCATTTTTAGGTGCCTTGCTCACTTCACTTCGTTGAATTTCGCTAGGGGCATGCCACTGAATGACGAGCGGGTCTGGTCGTCTTGTATTCCCTCATCCTTGTACCTTCTGGGCTAATTAAAACTCCTCAAAAATCATTGAAGTTTAGGTCACGTCATTCATGGTCATAAATGATTATTTTCGTCAACAAGAGTCTTTTAGTCCTAGAGTCTAGGGTTCAGTCTTTTGATATAATTAATAAATTCATGCAGGCCATGAGGGTGGTTTCGTAAAGGTTCTTAATTAAAATTTTCATCATCAAACACATTTGAAGACATTTCTAGTTCAAAACTCTGTTTTGAACTAGAAACTATCAAATTTATTTTTTGTAACAATTATGTATTTTTTCCACCATAAAAAATTTCATTGCAGCCTCTGGTCTGTGCTGAAGTCAAAATGCCAAAATCCCTGCAAAAATCAAATCATTCCATCAGTCCAAAACTCCGGAAAACATTGAAAAGCCAAAAGACAGAGTTACATTAAATGATAAAGTGCCAAAATTGCAAAACATTACAAAGTGGGTTGAGGAGCAAATAAAAATCAAATCTAATTCTTGTGAGATATTTCTCAAGCTATATAAACCATTTTAAACAAGTCATTTTCACAAGTTTTCAACGCAAAGATCAAATTGGAGTGTTGAAGGGCCAAAATCTTGTTTTGAAGCCGAGGAGGTGAACTGACAATGCGCGCGGCACAAACAAGGGGCGTGCGACGCATAGCGAGCGCGCGGTGCACTGGGCATCAGCTGCCAGTGTATTTTTACACGTGCGCAACGCATAGAAAGCGCACGGCGCGTTCGGCATGCGCGCGGCGCATAGAGCCCTAAGGCCAGAAAACTTCACTCCCTCACCCAAATCGTGTCAAATCGCCTCATTTTCCTTCAAGTAAGTTATTCACGCTTGCTCATTGATTCATGGATATGCTATGGTGTTTCAGATGAGGAAAAAACAAGTGTTTGTTATGGTGAAATTTAAACCCTATATTCATTTCAAAATTCGCTCCATAGGGTTTTGAAAGAAGTGCTGGTGATATTGTGGGGGTTTCAAATCTTATGTTGTTGACATATATGCTCATGCCATCTACTGTCATTGGTGTCACTGCTTATTATTTACCATAACCTCAGGGTCTCTTTCCCATTCCATCATTTCTGTCACTGTTATTACCATATCATTGTCTCACTGCTTATCATTTTTGTTATAGCACAGTCCCATATTCACTATCCCATATCCCTCCATTGACAAGGCCTAATTGTCAAACACTGCAAGGGCTATTTCTTTGTCCTTGATTTCATTTGCGTCATATATATGTTGCCATTTCATTTTCACTTTTTTTGCTAATAACTATTTCCCCCAGCACTACACTCATTCCTATTCACTTGTCAAATCCCCATGTAGTCAAGTAGTGGCTGTTTTCCCATTCAAACTCACTTGACAGTACTTTTATCATTGTGGTTTTCCTATAGAACCTTGATACATATGTGACACATTTGGGATTAGAGCATACACTGAACTCTTGTTTTCACCATACCTATATCAGCATATATTTTTCAAACATCTTGATTTCAGCGCCATGTCAGAGACGGATTTAGTTTATGATCAGGAGTATGACAGTGATTCCACAGCAGAGGTGAATGTGCCACGGATTTCTCACAAAACTGGCAAAAGTGGTAGGCATGTCAGGGAGGAACCTACTTCATTGGTTCAATTGCAGGATTGCCCGCTTGCAATGGATTGTTTTCAGCATTAGTCATGTTTCCAATACTATGAGATGATTTCCCAAACTCAGCATCATCATGAGCTAGCTCGCCTATTTGTTCTACATTTACATGATGGCCATGTAAAACTTGCCGGAGTAAACTTCATTTTGTCACCAAAGACCATTGCTCAGGCCACCGGGATACCAAACATAGGAGAGGAATGGAACAAACGACAACAGCTAGAGAAATCCTATTATGAGCCCTATATCAGACCTGGATATATGAGGCAGTTGAGCAGGGTATTTCCATTCCAATTTCTGAAGGAGGAGTATGCACCATTGATGAGATTGATCATTCGATTTTTCAGTTGTGAGGGCATATTCTCACGCCTCTATGTGTACCATATCCATTTGTTGATGCATTTCACGAGGGTATGTATGATGAGCATTCCATACTTCATGTACCGTAACATAGAGTAGATGAAATTTCTTTTACAGAAGAAGACCCCAGCACAACAGTATAATAGTGTATATCATTACGCGCTGATCAAAATCATGGTGGTACATCAGCTCACATAGCAGGGCATCGCATGGGATGAGTTCATCTCCCGTGACTTCTTTGTAGTGCCACAGCCGCCTCCCAAGGTAGTCCATGATGAGGGAGAGCCTTCACACCAGCTTGATATTCCTGATACTGAGCATATCAGCGCTCCAGTGTATGTGACATATCAGCGAGGCCACAGAGCCTTATTTGCAGCTACACGACGAGTACTATCTCCACCCAAGGTGGAAGGGGTCTCGTTGACTTCATCAGTAGCACGAGTACTATCTCCACCTGGGGTGGAAGGAGTCTCGCCTTTGACATCAGCATAGGTATAGTTGCAGGATAGAGGCAAGAGGCCTATGCGCGATGAGGGCCCTTCAGGAGGCCGAGACACTGATTTTACACTCATCGATGTTGATGTGAGCTCTCCTAGCTCGAAACTGAGGGAGGTCATCCAGGAGCAGAAAGCTGAAATTGGTACTTTGAAAAAGGATTTTTAGAGAGCACAGTGGGTGATAAAGTACTTGGAGTAGCGGAACAAACACCTGGAGGATCAGCACACACTTGTAGAGCTACGGCGAATCCGTGAAGATTGACAATTGGCCCGGAAGAGACCTGGTGACATGACACCAATTGAGCGAGAGACCGAGCTCATGCATGTTAAAATTCATCTAGAGAAGTTGTTGGCAAAGGCCAATAGAGACAAAGACATGCTCCGTCACATGAAAGGTCATTATTGGGCCCGCATGCACGTCTGCAAAGAAAAAATGAAGATCCTGAAGAGAAGGTTGAGCAGAGCACTGAAACGGCGAAAGAGGCCTGATCCACTCCGGATTTTGGCCGAGGCTTCATTGGCTGAGCATGAGGCATGATGAGGGATCTTCGCTCTGAATTTCAGCAAATTTGGAGAATTTTTTGTCGTTTTTGAAAATTTTGGTCTTAAAACAGGTTTTTCCGCCCAACGCATAGCGCGTCACAACGCGCGCTTATGATTGGGACACTTTGTGGAGGAAAAATTTGTATTTTTGGATTTTTCATGGTAATTGATGCATGCTCAGAAATGGATGAAGCATTTCATCAAGTTCTAAATGATCAAAAGGGCCAAAAACACCATGAAAATCACCTTTCTGCCACCTTTTGCACCAGCAGGAAGTACTTTTGGGAGAATGAATTTTTGGAGGGGCAAATGAGCTCGAAATTGAAAAATTCCACTTGGGTTGGATGGCAGACATCTAGGGCTTTCCAAAAAGCTATCATGAGCTTGATTTTGGCTTCGGGAAGTGCTCCAAAAGTAGGTCCAAAATCGTGCAGTGCATAGAGCTTTGGCACGCGGCGCATAGAGGAAATTAGTCAATTTTTCATCTTCAAGCTCAGAATTTCGGCCAGTTGGACCAGTTTTGATTGTGGATGTAATTTTTGAGTTATCTTGATGTAATTTTGTGGTTTTAATGTAAATTTGACTCACTTTTACGTATTCTAGAAGATTCACTCACAAAAAAGTGAAAATCAAGTAAATGAATCAGTTTCCTTCCTTTTAGAGGCAAGTTGTTTGGCTGCCTAGATTTTAGCTCCTTGTTTAGAATTGGTTGAAACTACTCCTAGAAGGATTAATTCAACCCCTAAAGGCATGGGAAGGGGTTAGGATGGTCTATATGATGTAATTTCTAAGACACTATAAGGGTTAGACTGTTGGGAAAAGTTTGGCACACTATTGTACATATTTTCTGCATTTTGGCTAGGGAAAGATCAGAGGTTTTGTAGAACCTGTTGGGATTCTTGTGGATTTCAATTTTGATGGTGTGTTTCTCTCAGTTATTTGTGAGTTCTTTAATTTTTAATGTATTCCATTCCATTCTTTTGCTTCTGGAACTAAATGAATGAGTAAATGAGGTAGAATCCATTGATTCTAGTGCTCTGGATTTGAATTTGTTTAGTTTTATATGTTTTCGCCAGTTTGGAGAGGATCCTTGTTCTCCCTTGCCCTCTTCATCTCCTTCTCATTCTGATCCATCCATACACATAATCAAAAGGCATCAAGACTACCGCCTACCTTGCCCCAACTCGAATTCTGCAAAGATCTGGTCTCATCCCCGAACCCAAAATTGTTTTTCCCATTTTTCCAACGAAAACCCAAAAAATTTAAAACGAACTTTTTAATCTATTTACTAGCCTAAAATCAGTATCTATTATAGGTCATCTTAGCCCCTTTGAAGACCTTTTTCCGAGATAGACCCGGAGAGAGCCCTCTCCTTTCCTCGTAGGGCTAGCTACGAGGCTGAGCGTGGTTTGATGTTGCCTTGAGTTTTACCTTATTTCAACCTAAGGTAGATTCGAGCGCTAACAGAGGGTTACTGCTATTTCAGGAGTATGGATTTTAAATCATCGTTAAACCGAGAGAGTTGAATGCTGGGTCAGATCACTTATCATGAATAGAGAGTGGCGAGGAGCCAACCGACCTACAGGATGGATTTCCTGATGTGCAATTTTTTGCTATTAAGGTATTAGATTCCCACTTCGATGATATCATTTAGCTCTTGACTACTGGAATGGCACCCCTAGAGTATTCAGTACAACAGAAGAAAGAGCTAGTCGCTTGGGCAGTAGATTTTACCATGACTGCAGGACAGTTATATTAGATGAGAGCTGATGAAGTATTGTGGAGATTTGTTTTGGAGCACGAAAGGCACACTATCTTGGTAGAGGCTCATGATGGAGTAGCAGGAGGTCACTACGTAGGGAAATTAACAACGCAAAAGACCTTGAGAGCTGGGTTATGGTGGCCTACCTTGCATCGTGATGCTCACGATCATTGTAAATCCTACGATACGTGCCAACGAATAGGGAGGCCATCCCGTAGGGATTAAATTCCCCTTCAACCGAAAATGTCTTTAAAAGCGTTTGATAAGTGGGCCATCGATTTCATAGGTTCGATCAACCCACTAGGAAATAATATAGGTGTGCGCTACATTATTACTGCCACTGATTATGTAACCAGGTGGGCTGAAGCACAAGTAGTAAAGGATTGTACCAGGGATACTATTGTGCATTTCATCTTTGAAAAAATTCTGACTATATTTGGGTGTCCAAAGAGCCTCATGAGTGATAGGGGTACGCACTTTGTTAACGAAACAATCCAAGCTTTGACCATGGAGTTTTGAATCCATCATGAAAAAATCACACCATATCACCCACAGGAAAATGGTGCAATTGAAGCTTTCAACAAAATCTTGGAGCAAGCACTGACAAAGGTCTGCAATGTTGATCACTGCGATTGGGATGTGCGCGTCCCATCAATTCTTTGGGCTTATCGAACCACCTGCAAGAAGCTAACTGGGAAAAATCCTTTTAGGATGGTCTATGGAAAGGAAGACATTATGCCAATGGAGTACATTATTCCTGGTCTACGTATCACAACATTTACAAACATGGTGGACCCTGACATCATGGAATAGCTATTAGCAGCTTATGGCTTTAGAGGAAGATCTATTCCTAGCTAATTTCCATCAATAGGTTCAGAAGTTCCGCGATAAAGCGTGGCATGATTGACATATTCACCAAAATACTTTTTTGAAGGATGACTTGGTCCTCTTATATGATAGCCAATTTGAAAAACATCCAGGGAAGTCTTGGGAGCACTGGCTTGGCCCCTACACGATTGTGGAGATCACAGATGGTGGAGTTGTTCAAATGGCAACCCTGCATGGCGATGTGCTGCCAGGATATGTCAATGGTAGTCGCCTCAAACCATATCGGATCAAATGACTATATGGTCGTAGAAGCTGTGCAGGTGCAGATTGTTAACCTATCATCGCAGTGACTCCAGATGAGTCACAATATTGTGTTGGAGGACTGTTGGAACATGGTCTCCTACAAAGCTACGATTCAAGTCCATTTTGTATGTTTTTTATTATATTTAGTCTAACACAGGGGTTTTGGGGTGGGTCAAAGCCCCTAATGCACTGTAAATGGGTCAAAGGTAGACCAAGAGTCCACAAACAATGGTTTACAGACCATTGGATGCATAGGCTAAAATATTATAAGTAGTTGAACCTTTTTGAGTTGTAGGAGGAGACTAAGACTCAAAAGATATTCATGCTAAGTTTGGATTGGTAGATTTAGTTAGGGTTGTTGGGTAAGGACTCCTGCTAATTTGTGCATGGAGGGCCTCCGTCCTACTATGTGCAAACCTAAACCTTGTTTCTTTACGTGCAGGTTGGGTTTTGGGGTATTATAAGTAGATCTGAAGGATTAATGAATGTGGAAGTATTTTTGAATATATGAATCCACTGGAATTACTATGATATGAATATGTGATTTTTGGTTACTTATTATATGCTCATGTATTATTGAGTTAAGCTGTGAAAATATTTTTTTTACCTATTTATGCTGCAATCTAGATTTGTTCTGTTTCATTTCATGCAAGAATATCTGGAATAGTTGCGTTATCGTTATGTGAGTTCATGATCTATTGATTACTATGAGTATCATTGTTCTTGTGCACATGGATGTGAATTGAATTTTTAGATATAGGCTCTGCAATACCAGATATGGTTACTATAAGGTTGAACGTAGCTTTGCTTGACTTACCTACCCTCTGCCAATGTGCGGAAACCTGGTTCCAGCACCCACCCATACTACTTCAGGTGAGACTTTGGCCTATGCAAGCAGGTCACTACCGAAAGGGCCAGTAGTATAGGGGTTTGTTGGAAAACCTTGAACATATGAACCTGGGTTAGGACCCCTTGAGCCAACATTATCCATGCATAATATGTAATGAGGAAAATTTTGTTAGGGATTGTCCTCACCATGCCGAAGTCTCAAAAATCATCAAGACATCACATGCATTAGCTGTATTGATAGACCCATTTCCAAATCCCGACATAAACATGGTTGTCATGGATCCAGCTTCTATTTCTCAAGTACTTATGTTATCCATCACAAAACCTTCAACATATATTTTGGTGTCAATGCATAATAAATATTATGGTAGTCAGGCCACTGATCAACCTACTACCTCGATTATGAATCCATCTACAGAGTCAATATTGCCTACTGCTATTCCTGAATTGAAAATAAAGCTAGCAAAGGGAGTAATTCACAAATCAACATATAATCCTCGAGCAAGAGCTGCACAAAATTATAATATAGTTGAATATTTGGCTCAATCCCCTTCAGTTATGTCTTCTCTTGAGGTATTAAAAAACTGTCCCTCCCAGAAACAAGCTTTATTTTCAGCTATTGGTGGAATTGATCCGACTGATTCTAATCTTGTCGTATTTAATCATACGAGATATGTGCCGCAACTACCAACAGAATTGGCACTCTCCATACAAGTAAATGTTCTCATTCACCTTGTTCATCTCACTATTATTGATGAGGGAGCATCTACATGCATTATGTCTCTAAATTGTTGGAAGTAACTTGGCTCGCCATGCTTATCACAATCATCAAGGACGTTGAAGGATTTTGATGGATGTAAATATAAGCCTTGTGGTATTATTAATAACCTGCATGTTGAACTAGGGGGAAAAATAGTGAATTTTGATGTTGAGGTTGTTGACAGACCACTTGACTATAATATTTTACTTGTAAGGCCATGGGTATATGCAATGAATACAATTTTTTCTACGTATTTTAGAATGATTTCCTTTCCATATAAAGGTGGTATCCCAATCATTAATCAACTATCCTTCTTTACCTCCACTTCATAGGTAACTAGAAGTGTTATGTTCTTTCACATTCTAAAACTAGAAATTCAAAACATTGGTGTAGGAATCTTAAAGGATTCCACTCTCATGGGAACCTTTTCATTACCACTGCCTGCGACATCAGTAGAAATTGCAAGTATAGAGACCTGATACATGATCTCTTCCACTCTATCTGGCTTAAGAGACAGTATGGGTGATTCTGAAAGTAATATGTTGGATGAGTTTCTGCTACCCATCCCTATTGAGCTGGCATAGCAATCAATCTATCTAGATTTGGCGGAAAATCCGAAATTAGTGTCACCGAGTGTTTTGGTTGATCATTCCTTAGATTCCGGTACTCCCTATGATCCTTTTTCCTTAATGTTCTTAACAAATGAGAATATTTTGGAAACCTTGATGTCAGAAGGAGAACCATGGGAAGATTATCATCATCATTCCCATCTTCCTAATTATGAAGAAAACTATCTTACTGGACTATATCACCCATAAATTAAATTTTTTTTTTCGAATTGTTTAACTATTAATGAAATCGATTCCGAGCAAAATCTGTTAAATATTGAAGAAACCATTTCTATCGATTTTTCGACCAAACCTGGAGTTGTAGAAAATATTCATGTTGGTGTATCTTGTTCTTCATCAGAACTCGAATCATATCGCTCTCTATTTCGTGAATTTCGTGATGTATTTGCTTGGTCTTACGAGGAAATTCTAGGCATAGATACTAGTATTGTTGAACACACTATTAATATGTATCGTGATGTCAAACCGGTGCATCAACGGCTTCGTCATGTTCATCCGAAGAAAGTCGCTGCCATCAAAGCAGAAGTTGAAAAACATTTGTGTGCTGGTTTCATATACCCTGTTATGCTGACTAAGTGGGTTTCCAATATCATTCCTGTCATGAAAAAGAAAGGAACTACTAGAGCGTGCATTGATTATAGGGATATCAATCTTGCTTTTCCAAAAGACAACTATCCTACTCCCTTTACTGACCAGATTATTGATGATTGTGTTAGATGTGAAATATTTTCATTCATGGATGGATTTTCTGGCTACAATCAAATCAATATCTACCCAGATGATCAACATACGACATCATTCATCTATCACTAGGGCACATTATCTTATATGAAACTACTATTTGGTTTAAAGAACACTGGGGAAAATTTTAAGAGAGCAATGGAATATGCTTTCAATGAAATCAAGCACATTGTTCAACCTTATCTAGATGATTTACCAGCGCATTCACGAAATCAGAATGATAACATGATGCACTTGAGAGCCATTTTATTATGCTGTTAACACTACAAAATATGCCTCAATCCACATAAATGTGTGTTTTGTGTTGGTTCTAGTTATTTTCTTTGATTCATAGTATCAAAATAAGGAATTCGAATCGACCCATTGAAGGTTTAGGCCATTCTTTATTTTCCTACGCCATCAAATTTACTTCATATACAGAAAATTCAAGGAAAGGCTAACTTCCTAAGAAGGTTCATTCCAAACTACACTAAAATGGCTAAAGGATTTACTCGACTCTTGAAAATCAGGGTTCCCTTCCATTGGGACCAAGTTGCACAAGCTTCTTTTGATGTTGTCAAGGATACCCTTATCGAAGCATCATTAATGTACCCCCCTAATAATCAAAATGATTATTTCCTATATATTTTCACAATTGAAATGACCATTGCTATGGTATTGGTCCAAGTAGAAGATGGAATTGAACATCCGATCTATTATTTGAGTCATAATCTCAATGATACGGAATTTAAGTATTCATACGTAGAAAAGCTTGCCTTGTCAGCTGTTCAAGTTGTCCAAATATTTTTCCATTATATCCTGCTCTGAAAAACCACTACCATTTCGGATTGCAACCCCATTACTTATATCTTATCATATCAATTGATGGGGGGGAAGTATTCAGAATGGATTGTCTTTTTTTAAAAAATTTATTTAGAATTCATCAAATCCATGTCAAAGAAGTCTTTAGTTTTGGCTGAGCTTCTCTGTGACCTTCCCTTTGATAGTACTATAACTATGTTGGAACCATCAATTCCAAATGAGTCTCTATTTATGATCAAATAATTTGATCCTTGGTATGGGGATTTCATCATTTATCTCCAAACTCAGACTTTTCAACTTGATACCTCTCACTCTAAACAATGACGTATTTGATACCAATCCAAAGATTATCTTATTGTCGGTGATACACTTTATCTTTGTGGTGTCGATACTATTTTAAGGAGGTGCCTCACTCATAAGGATGCTGAATTGTTTTTAAATGATTGTCATGTTGGGGCTTGTGGTGGACACTTATCTAGATATGCTACCACACAGAAGATACTCTACGCTAGTTACTTTTTGCCTACCATTTTTTGAGACTACATCCTCACGGTCATAAGTTGTCATGCGTGCCATATTCTTTATTGTAAAATATCCAAACCACTAGCACTAATGCATCATGTTGTCTTTGTGGGACCACTTTCGAAATGGGGTATTGAGTTCATGACCTATAACCCTCGTTCATCTAGGGGGCATGGTTATAATATTGTCACATTCAACTATTTTACCAAATGGGCCAAAGAGATGCCTACATTCAACAACACAAGAAAAACAATTGCATTGTTTTTGTTTAATCATGTCATTGCATGGTTTGGAGTCCCACAGGCTATATGTTGGGTGTGGAGCCTGATTATCTTGTTTACTTTGTATCACAGCATTGGACCCCTGTACCTTAAAAGGGCCAGCAATTCCACTCGTAATTAATCGCTACCGTGGGGGGTCCAGGGGGGGCTGCAGCGCTTTTCAGAGCCCCCCCTAGCGGGGGTTTTCGGGGGCAGCGCCCCCGAAGCTAAAAACAGATGTAAAATTTCCTTGTAAAAGTATAGTAATTTCTAGTCAATCTGGGTTGTTCATTAGGCAAATGATCTGATGGTAGAAGTTATGTTTAGATTAGGGTTTTTTTCCCTAGAAGGAAACCCCTCATTTTTATGAGGGCATTGTATTGCGGCTGTGCATTGTATGTGTATTCTCGGAGTGAGAAATAGAGAGGGAAACTGTGAGAGAGAACAGAGGATATTACAGCGGATCTTCTGTAGGTTTTGTCTCTTCATTTTTGTTGGATAATAGAAAGGAAGAACTGGCTGTTCGGGGTGGACATAGCCCAAACTGGGTGAACCACGTATATCTGTGTCTCTCTGGTTTTATGTGTTTTGTGTGCTTGTATTTTCTGCATATTTTATATGTTGCATTGCTCCATAATATATAATTTTCTAACACTATAGTTACAGATCAAGGGAAGCATTTCACAATCACATGATGACTGAATTAACTGCCAAGTTAGGATTGTCGCATGATAATTGTGCTCCTTATTATCCACAATCAAATGGAAAAGTTGAAGCTATCAACAAGATTCTTAAACATATGCTTCAAAAAATGATAGGAGTTCGTAAAATAAATTGGCATTTGATCCTATAATCCACCCTGTGGGCATATTGAACCTTGGTGAGAAATGTAATAGGATTTACTCCTTTTCAATTAGTGTGTGGTCTGGAAGCTATCTTACCAATCCAATGTGAAATACCGTCATTAAAACTCGCAATTGACTTGTTACCTGACACCTTAGAAGAATAAGCATGTTTCCTTAATCTCATCCATCTTGATGAAACACGTCGTGAAGCCCAATTTTCCAACGAAGTGCATAAGATATGTATAAAGGCACAATACGACAAAAATTTTCAGTCTCGCATTTTCTGAGAGGGAAACTTGGTCCTTCTTTACGATCAAGAAGTTGATGTAATAGGTACAGGAAAGTATGAGCCATTATGGTATGGCCCCTGTATTGTCAAAAGAGTTATTGCTAAGGGTTCCTATGAGTTGGTTGATTATGATGGAATTTCATTGGCGCAACCTAGAAATGGGTTGTATTTTAAACGTTACTATGCTTAATGATGAGCATAGTAATTTCTTGTATTATATATATATATGTGTGTGTGTGTGTGTGTGTGTGTGTGTTGTTGATTTGCATTCACTATATTAATTTTTTTTAGAGTTTTCTTGACGTTAGTAATCCACTTTACATTTCATCACAGATGTCTGAATCTTTGGAAGCCTTTGTTGGATATGTTGATGGTGATAGTCATAGTACGCAGAATCTATCCTCTGCAACGTGGACCATTTTTACTCCGAACGGAGAGTTAGCGAGTTTTCAAAAGATTTTTATTTGTAGATTGACGAACAATGTCGCTGAGTATAGCGTGTTGATTGAAATTATCTCTGATGCCATTTCATTTTTTATTAACTATATAACCATAAGGTTATACTCACAACTTGTGGTATTATAACTTACTAGTGTTTATACTGTTAGAAATCCAACATTGCATAGATTGTTCCTAAGAGTTTGACTTTTGGAAAGAGACTTTGATTTGATTCAATATCAACATATTTCTATAAATTTGAACACAATGAATGATTCTTTAGCTAATGAAGTTTTAGACAAACATTTGAAACATATGTAAAGAAAAAATTCACATCATTGAATAGGATTGCACAATAAACATAGGAAAACGTTGAAATCATATAGATAGATAGTTATAGGTTTTTGAAAATTTTTGAGCCCAAGACACATTGGTCATTTGACCTCAAAATGTATGTAAAATTTCAAAAGTAAACTATTGGTGCTTGTGGTAACATGCTATATATCTAGCTATCCTATGCAGTAGCTGCATCCAGTGGTTAGGAACTCCAATAGTGTGGCACTGCAGTCACATGGGTAACTCTTCGATCTGGAAATCTAGAATCCCAAAGGTTAAACCCTCTATGTGCTACCGCAGCTTAGCCAGAGTGTCAACCATATCAAGATCTTGAAGGACTTCTCTCCTGATAGCCCTCTCTACTTGCACATTTGCTTCACGCTCCAGTTCCTCTACTAGTTGAACACGACCAAGATCTGCATTAAATCCAACATTTAGTTTAGTCTTGCAAAAGCATAAAAAATACACAAACATTGTATAAACCTTAGGAAAATAAAAAACATGGTCAAAACATTCTTACCCATTGCACCCCACTGAGCGCCTTCTGGTAATGTTAAATTTAGATCTCCTCGAAAATCAATGCTTGCGTATGCATACTCATCGATGGCAACAATATGTCTCCAGAACCAGGCAAAGAACGTAGTAGAGAACACAATGGTACATTGGCCTGCATGCCTACCCATGATTTCTACCCATATCTTCATCCATGGATCTCTAGGATTAGACACATCCAATGTCACATGTTTTGGCTGCATCAGTTGAATCCGTTCTAAAGTGAAGGATATAAGGATTGAACCATAACTGAAATTATTCTTTCTTCCTCCCTTTGCTTTGTTCAATTGTTCCTTTATTTGAGAAAGAACAACTTTAGACCAGTTGAAGACTATTCACTCCAAGCACTCTAGCACGTATTGCATATATGATCTATTCACTACATGTAGTGTAACGGTGCCGACAAGTTTTGCGATTGTGAAAAGGATAGTTCTCAAAGGAAAATCTCTAACATCCTGGATGTTTATCTTTCCATATTTTCTTAGCTCTGCCCCTAGATAACAATGTTGTAAAACATAATATCTCATTATCTCTCCTCCAACCATAGACCCTGATAATGAAATAGGCAAGCCTCTCCTCAACAAACCTGTAATAAATTATACATCCTCGAATATTATAAGAACCACTTGGTTCTTAATATAAAATGCCTCAATAGCTATATCCCATGCTCGAACTAAGAACTACAAGAGTTATATTTTTTACCTCATCCTTGACAACCTAAAGTACTTAAGAAGTCCACAATATCTTAGGGCTCTCACTGTACCCAGATCATATATGGAAATCATATCCTATTCTTCATGTTCTCTTTCCCTCCATGAACTTGTCATTGTAATCTGATGGAAACCAAAAATACAACCATAAGAACCATTAGATTCCATTCATTGCAAAAAAAATTGGGCAAATTTTGGGCATAATTAAAAAAAAAAAATTCTAGATTGCACCCAACGTAGTCCCTAACAATAGACAGTGCATTGTATATGCAAGTAGCCTTTAAATTACTTACTATGCAACGCATATTTCAACATCCAAGGGTGTGTTGCCCTCATTTTATGAAAAACTTACACTAGGGACCTTAAAAACCTAAAAAATTGTAGAAATTGGAAATGAAATGATTACTAAAAGAAGGAGGAGGTTCATATCACTAACCTGGATCAAACGGCAACGAAATCCATCCACAAAAGCGATCACAATCAACAGCTGAAGTTCGGGGGAAAAATCAGGTTTAGAGCTCCAAAATGCAAATGGTAACTGGAATGGTAAAAATTTGTAATATTCCTAATTAGCCCAAGCTAATAGGAATATTTCATTATGTTTTTAATTTTATTTATTGATGAATAAAATGTAAAGGAGGACATGAAAAACTCCTAAAACATAAGAATAAAGCAATGCCCAATGTGAATAGAGACAAATCAGGGCTTTCTTAATAGAAGCCACTTGTGTATGAACAAGTTTGAGCCATTTTACCGGGTCAACGGGTCCAAATCACTAAGAAGACTAGATACATTGAACCACTTTGAAGACCTAGCGCAGTTCTAGAAGGAGGATCCCATTTGAAAGGGGTTAATTCATTTGAGGGGGTTTAGGGTTTTGCACATCCTCATCTTATGAAAGGAAGGAGAAGGCTCAAGGAAAGTTTGTTGATGATAATTCAATTTTGAGATTTCTTGAGCAACTCAAACTCTCTTCACTGTTTAGCTAGAGAGAGAGGAATTTACTGTTTAGGAATTCCTCCTCCTTCCATGAGGGTCTCTTGGAGGAGAATGTGCTGCATTGGTCCACTATCTAGCATTGGCCAAGCTTCACCTCCATTAACAGCATTAATCCTTACTAGGGCTTCACTATTTAGAGATCTGCAGAAAGTGGAATCAGATCTATTCAAATCTAAAGAGTTCAATTGCATCTTCTTAGTGGGGAAGTCATCTATATCATTGGCAGGAGTTGAATAGATGTTTTGAGCTTCAAATTCTTATCTTGGCATGACGCCAAAGTGTGCATCAATTCATCAGTGTAGTTAGATTCAAAAACTGCATCATTTTGCAGTCAAAGTGGCATTGTTTATTTGCTAGCAGTTTGGAGGAGAGATATCTGGTGAGAGGTATCCTTTCCTTCACTGAGGTGATCCATGGATTGGCAAACCAATCCATGTCCTATTTCAGATCTGATCTACTGTGTGATATATTCTTCAGATATTTCTATATTTTACTATAGATCCATGGTGTAGATCTGAGATCTATTTAGTGTCTTTCACTTTCAGCTGAGATCCCCAAGGGGAATGTACTTAAAAGTCATTTTTTCTTATAGATCCCATTTATATATATCCTTTTGTCCTTTTATCTAGTATATATGTGAAACTTAATGAAATATTGCTTCATATTTCTGGAAATAACGTTGTCTAGCTCATCCTCTACTTCTTGTGTCATAAAGTTTGGTTTGGAGGCCTTTTCTTTAAGTATAGATATGTATTTTCTAATGTAAAATATTTGAATCATATTCTAAGATTTTCATACTTTTATCTCTACATAAAATCACCAAAACCTTCATAAAATACACTCTGTATGCTTCATCAAATTTCTTCATACTCTGAGTCATGGGAAATCAACAATTTTAAGCCTAGTCGGGAATGGAGGATCTGTTTAACATAGAAAAACATATTTATTTTTTCTAAAATTTGGCATGTCAATCTCTATTGACCTAATATAAAATATCCCAGATCCACGACCATTATTTTTATACATATTTCTAAATACACTCATTTTAGTGCATGAAAAACTGCTTTTCCTCACCTTTTTTAGAATAAAAGCTGAGTAAAGGTTTCTGCAGTAATTGGAATTGGTTTATGAGTGTTTTTAAACATATTTTATGATAGTTGAAGCACACATCCCTAAAAAAATTTCTTTTCCGGCATGTATTGCTGAGAAATCCCTTTTGGGGATATTACAATGGTATTAGAGCATGATCTCTGGCACATCCTGTGATATCAAGATATCATCAAAGTGAAGAGAAGAAACAAATTTTATAATTATGGAGAGGATTATATTACTCTCATCAATGTTCAGATCTAAGAAGGTCCTCTCCAAAAAGGTAAATCAGAAGAGAGAAAGAAGATGCACCGAGACACTTAGAGGGTTTGAAGGAGAATAAAGTTGCAATGAGACCTACATAAGGTTTCAATAAGAGGAGGAAGACCCATGCACTTCCTACCCTCACAAATAAGATGCATTCTACAGAAGAAAAAATAGCATGGCTCCACCACGTGGAAGAATGACAGAAGAGGAGATCTCCCTGCTCCTTTTCTAGACCCTGAAGGGTATTGAAGAAGATCTCAAGGATATTGAGATGGTGGAGACTTGTACCAGTGCTGGCACAACCCATGAGAAGCAGCCTTCATGCCCAATGGAGGAGGACAAAAAAGTTTAGGAATAATCTCTTTCTTCTACATCTCACCAAGGTATGATTAAGATATATCTATTGTCATTTCAGCACATTGTATGAAGGGATCTACAGCTTTTCATGCTATTGATTTAGAGCAACAGAGTTGCACTATGCTATGCAAAGGTAGTAAGGAAGAAGAGAGGAAACATTCCTTATTAGATCATTCACATGGAAGCTTCATCTATGGAGCAATAGAGGATGGAATGATTGATGGTAGACATCTTGAAGTGAGAAACCCTTTCTCCCTTCTAGATGACCCTTTCTCAATGAGCACACCCCTGCTCAAAGAGAAACTTCTACTTGCAGCAAATCCAAGGCCCCTTTGGTTTTGGAAGGCCATGCATGAGGAGAAGATCTCATGGGAAGAATTCATTTGAGGTGCACTTCAACACATCATGGAGTGCAAATTTCTTCAATAGTTTGAGGAGGATCTTCCCTTCTCACAAGAGAAGATAGTAGATGGAGGACATCTTCGGATGGATAACATCTCTCATGACTGTGTTGGAAATTTCTTGAGCCATGCACATCATGATAGGAGGTTTTTTCCTACCACCTATTTGGGTCCTCATAGGGTCAAATTGATCCTTGGGAAGATTGCATTTCAAGATCCCACAAAATGCAGGAATTTGATTTGGGATGATGGTAGCCCTCATGGGAGGAGTACCAAGAGGAAGGGTGGAAGGAGACATCCACAATTGGGTGAGTGGATGTGGATGGAGAGCAAGAAGTTGGAGAGCTACTTGTAGATCTATGACATTGGGCAACAGGAGGCTTGGTTGCATTGGTTTCTCTTGAAAGAGTTTGGTCATCACTCTCTTCTTAAGGGTGTGTGGCAGAATACTTGCATCATGGGGCAGAAAAGAGTATGGGCACATTTTGTTGGCATAAAATTCTTCATGTCAACCACCATTCTATCACTACATGATTTGGATGATGGAATTATCAGGAGGCAGCAAAAGATTTTGTTGCTTGGGATGTTCTTGAGAGAGCAAGGGAAGATTTTCTCTCAAAGTTTTCATGATGTTGCAGGAGTAGAAGATGGAACTATCGTAGTGCAAAGGGGTTACTCCTTGCCTTAGATGTTCAAGAAGGGCTTTCTTCATGGGAAGGACTTCTCATATTACACTACAAGAAAAAAGGACATTGGTGAGGGGCGAAAAATGTCACCATAAGCTCATTGGTGATGGTCAAAAGAGTCTTCGTCACCAAAAATTGAATGTCACAAAAAGTGGTGTCACCGAAAGTATAAGTGTTGTGGTGACATTTAAGGTTCGTCACCAATAATGATTTATAATGACGGATAGTGACCGTCACCATTTCATATGAGCAACGGTGACGGACCATAGCCTCAGTCACCAAAAAACTGGACGTCACCAAAGGTGGCATCGCCGAAAGTATAGGTGCTGTGGTGAAATTCAAGGTCCATCACGAATATTGATTATAATGATGGATAGTGACCATCACCATTTCATATGAACAACAATTTATTGTGATGGACCCTTTATGGGCGTCACTATTGGTGCATATATATGGCGACGTTCGTTGACCGGCACCATTTCATATTTGGTGAGGGTTAAAAAATGTCATGATAAGCTCATTGGTGACTTCAAGATCTATCACAAATAATGAATATAATGAAAAATAATGACCCTCACCATTTCATATTAACAACTATTTATGGTGATGGACCTTTCATGGTTGTCACTATTGATGTGTATATATGGTGGCATTTGTTGACTGTCACCATTGCATATTTTAGTAAGGGTCAAAAAATGTCACTATAATCTCATTGGTGATGGTCAAAAGAGTCTTTGTCACCAAAAATTGATCATCTCCATTCCATATTTATATCAAGAGACGATGGAATCGAACCACCAACCTCCTGCTTATAAATTAGGTGCTCTTCCATTGAGCTAGCACCCTTTATAGATTGTAAATTCTACAACTTTCAATAAATTAAAAACAATGAAACAAGGCTCCAAGCTAGTTTAGAAAGAAGTGGCTCTAGAGTTTGGATTTTTGGTGCTTGCAACTACTGATACAAGGGTAGAAAATGAATGAATCCAAGCTCCTAGATAGAACAAAAAGAAGTGGCCTTGGAGCTAGGCATTTTAGTTCTTTTTTAGTGCTTGTGCTTATCGATACAAAGGCGTTCACCAGTACATGTATTCATAGGTAGAATAATGAATGGTAAATCATATTTCTTCAAAGAAACACTATGATTTCACCACTTATGCTTTGAGTTAGCCACATATTAATATGCTCAATAAGTCATGGTTAAGCTAATATCTTCAAGCGGTCTTAACACAGTAGCTCGTAATCCTAGATGAGTTAGTGAATTTCATAGGTTTGTAATCCTAACTATGACCTGAACATAGGCTAAGTTGTATTTTGTGGTCATACATGTAAAAATAAGGAGATTAGAAACAAGGGACTAACTATCATACATTGTAGGCATGCAACTAAGCTTGTTATCCAATAATTTTTTGCACAATGCAAAGGAATTTTGGCTATAAAAACTTCATTTGACTCACTCTTAACTTAATTTAGTTCCTATATGAGAGAAGCATCAATAAAATTTAAGAAGCCAAAGTAGATGGAAATTGAATAAAAGAACATGTTCCCCATCTGGACAATTGGCTAGCCATGTGTAGCAAAGTTCTCAAGAGATCATGGCTAGACTCGTAGCAATACATTTAGAATCTTATGAGAAAAAAATTGATGTTAACCTAAGTAATGCTAGAGTAATGCTAGCATTACTTGATTAAGAAAAAAAAATCCTTACCATATGCTTTTTACTTCTAATTTTTGCTCCTCTCCACCTCAAGAAGAGGCCAATTAAGATGTTAAAATTTTTCTTCGGCTAACAAAAACCAATGTCAACATTTGATAGGTGGAGAAAAAAATTATTTTAATATTTGCCTTAAAACATTAGGTTTTATGTTTTAATTCTCGAGAAAATACTAATAATAAACAACTGGACATTTACTATAGTCCATGTCGCCTTATGGCAGGGACTAATAAGAGTTCCCAAATTTGTTTCTAAATATGTCTGATTTGTTTGAGTTTGGGCTAAACATAGTCAAATATTTTCAAGTTCATCCAAGATGCAATGAGCTTAATTATTTTTTCCTAAGCTAGTGAATAAGCTTGACCCAAGATTTTGAAAAGGGAGTTTGATAGAGATTACTAGTCTAACATATTTTAACAAATTTTCCCTTTTTGTATGTCTCGAAGAGAGAATCTGAACTAGCCTCCACTTACCACAATGTGGGTAGATAAGCAAGACAAATAAAAACCAATAGTATCCACTAAGATATTGTGAGTCAGGGGCATTTATTCTGCCAAAAGATGCTCAAAACAGGGCATCAAAGTTGATCACCTAGTGTGTTGCAAAGTACTACTATAATAATCCTATCTTCCTCATTGGTCGGGTCTACAATACCTATATAATATAACTGGGAATTTGTGGCAACCATTAGGGGGATTATTGATTGGTTCCTTGTTTCATATAATTTATGGGGTCCTTTTCTCTTTTATGTTGTGTTATTGTCAGTTTTTTTGGGTTTGAGTTGATTCTTAATGCTGTAAACTCTTCAATCTCTCAGATAAAGGGATTGACATGCTTCATAGTGTTTGGCTATGGGTATTTGCATGGTTGGTCATAAATCATCCAAGGCCATCCAAGACCTATCTAGATAAGAGCATGTTTATAGGTGGCTTTGCTAAATATGTGGTAAACTAGATACAAGTGAAGCACATCTTTTTGGACTACTTGTATGCAAGAGACTACTAGAAGGACATTGAGGATCACTGTTCAATTTTCTTCCAAGAAAAATTGCATTGGATACTATAAACCTTAGAAATTCCTGGTGTCTTTTGTTCTTGGCCCTCTCAAGGATTTGGAATTGCTTCAGAGTTATTCCATTTTTCACCTTTTGGAGGCTAAACTGAAATTGTGTTTTTGCTAATGAGGAAAGAAAAGGCATAATGCATCTTGTCCACTAAAATTATGAAAAATATATATGGATGGGAAAAATTACAAATGGTTCCATGTGCTCCCATAAAAAATTAGAGTGATGCATATGCACTTTCAATCCATAGTGTATTATAACAGATATATGTGCAATTTGGAAGTTGTTATTCCAAATTTAACATTCAAACACCAAGTGCACTGTTTATTTTCATTAACAGAGATGACAAAAATAATTACTTAGGTCATTGCTTGAAAAATGTCTGGTATAAATCTATTAGATATGTTTGATATGATGCTCAAAATAACCACTTAAGCTTTCAAATGTTGATCCTTTTGCTGGAAATTAAAGCATGGTTCATTGGAAGCATTTTTATTGCGAACTGGTACATAAGTAGTGGCTTGAATCCATCATTTGATATGTTTGATTGCCAGGTTCATGAATTTTATCTGACATCAAAGAATTTCATAGAAAAGTTGTACTAGATTATATTAACCCCTAAAGGTGGCTTCTTCATTTGTTCTACAGTTCAAATATTTGTGCAGGACTCATCTCAACTTGGAATGCTCTGCAATCATGACAATGAATATCCACATTATTAGGATGACTGGTGTCTATCTCTATCATGTAAGCATGTAAACAAATACATCATACATTTGAATTGTTATCGTTATGTAGTGAAGTCATGATGAACTAGCTTCTACTATAGATATGGTGAGAAATGCCATGTGAAAAGACCTGAAATGATGGAAAGCAAAGATATTCAGACATATATCAGATATAAATGAAAAGGGCCATGACAAATAAACTTACTCAAAATATCAGATGACATGCAAGAATTAAGTATAGCATGATGTTCAATTTTATTTTCACAAATATAACTCATACTTTGGTTAGTCCAAACATTCATAAGAGTAGAGTGTTACATATAGTCACCTTGAACATCATCAGAAACAAACCATCTGCACAGTGCAGACAGAGAACTTATGTTAAAAATAGCTACAAAATTTACACTAAAAGACAATGGAAACCTATGAAATTGAGTTTACAATAGGACCCAAAAGAACCAAGAGAAGTTGATGTCTACTAATAATTTAAAAAATGCAATATAAAATTTATCTCTATTCTAAAAATGAAGTAATATCAAAGAATTGTTTATGTTTCCATAGTTTTCTCCCCTAATAGAGAACACTTATTATTCAACAAAATAAATTACGCAAAATTGTAGTTAAAATGAATATTCAACACCATCTTCCCCCGTGTAAGTTACTAAGCATACACTTTATTTTTTTAAAATGGTAATAAGAAATTTATTTTTTGTACTACACACTCATAAGTTACATTTCAAAATTGCTCCATAAATAACAAAAAACACATCTTACAAAAATTTTGCATGATTCGTTGGGTAGGAAAAATATTTTAGCTTGGAATAGGTTCATCATTGTCACATCAATACAAATTATAGAAATCTACCGTTATGGCTCATGTTATTTGGCAAAAAATATTTTTAAATGGAAGTAATGACCAAGTTTTTCAACCTAATTTGGAGCATGTGTTTGCAATCCAGATTGCAGGGAGCCTTTTCTACTGCATACTTACCCACAAAATCTTCAGATGGAAAACCTCAATTTCAAACCCTGTAGAAACTTGGACACATCTGCAATTCGACCCGAGGGACTATAATTTTTGGATCTAAAGCACTATAGTTTTTACTTGAGACACTGCACTTCACATTTGAACCTGTGCATCTGTGATTGTGGAAAATATTTGGGCCTGTGGACATGTAACACTCCTGTTGCCTATTTCAGAACACTCGAATTAGACTCTCCAACTTGTGATAGAGACCTTAGGCTTGCACTCTGCAACAAATCAGACCTGTTATGGACTTGTGCACCAGCAGTCTCAGGGTCTATCATATTTATTAAAGCTTGGATCTATGTTGTAACATCTAAACAAAATTTTGGACTTGAGTACTCTGATATGTGGAAAAATCTTAGACTTGTGACTGTGGAAAAGGATCTTGGCATATCTCGAACCTCAGACATCAGTTAAAAAACGTTGAATCTATGGAAAAATAAATATTGGACTTGTGACATAATCCATCTAACCTTTTGGATAGGAAGAAGTCTTGAACTAGTGACATACCTTGGATCGAGGGGCTGCAAAACAAATTTCTCTAGCAACATTATTTTGAAGACAACATTTAAGACTTGTGGCCAAAGGAGATTTGTGGCTTGTGTGACAAGGTTAAAAAAACTTAAGCATATCTGAGATGTTTTTTGAAGCAATATTTGAAAAGGCTTAGAGCCGGTGTAGAGCTTAGTGCAGAGCTTAGAGCTCATAGGGATCTTGAATCTCAACCCCAGAGCTTAGATCTTGGTGTCGAGCTTAGAGCTTAGTGCAGATCTTAGAGATCCTAGGGATATTGACTCTCAAACCCATTCCAGATCTATCTTTCTACAGAACCAGAGGTGCTCCCAATAGTGGATTGCTTCCTGACACTGGGGCAGTGTTCACGCCTCTTGAAAATAGATCCAGAATTTATGTGGAATGAAAAACTCGAACAGAGGTATAGCAAGAAATAGAAGCATAGTGGAGAACAAAGAGTAAGTTCAGAAGTTGAATTCTGAGAAAAGTTTCTATGGAATAATACTTCACATCCAAGGAAACTGTACTCGCACATCTTGGCACATTTCTTGAAAAATACTTGCACCTGAAAGAATTGCGGACTTCTGAAACAACTGAAGCTCAAACCTGTTGTGACATTCTTTTGACCTGTGGAGATTGAAACTTCCACTCTCGGCTCTGTAAAATTTTTTGAAGACACATTACCAGGGGTTAAATGGATCTATAATAGAGTTATTTTGAATACCTATGGAAAACCTCAATTGCATACAATGTAGCAGCTTGGACACATTTGCAATTCAACCTGAGGGACTATAATTTTTGGATCTAAAGCACTGTAGTTTTTACTTGAAACACTACAATTCAATTTGAACTTGTGCATCTGTGATTGTAGAAAATATTTGGGCCTGTGGAATTGTAATACCCCCGATACATCATTGCATTAAACTTGAATTAGCCTCTCAGACTTGTGATACAAACCTTAGGCTTACACTCTACAAATCGGACTTGTGAGGGACTTGTGCACCAAATAGCCTCGTGGATCTATCATATTCATTAAAGCTTTCGGGATATGTGTTGTAACATCCGAAGAAAATTTCTGGACTTGAGTAGTCTAATATGTGGACAACTCCGTGGACCTATGACTCGTGGCAAAGGATCTTGGCATAGTATTTGGACCTACTACATCGACTCAAAAAACCATGAATCTATGGACAAAGAAGTATTGACCCTGTGACACAATTCCCTATAACTCGTGGGATATGAAGAAGTATTGAACTAGTGTCATACCTTGGATTGAGGGGCCGCAAAACAAACTTCTAGTGGAAAAGTATTTCTAAGACATCATTGAAGACCCTATGGCCAAAGGATAGTTCAAATTTGTGGCTTATGTGACAAGGTTAAAAACACTAAGCATATTTGAAGTGATTTTGGGAAGCAATATTTCTGAAAATTCTTAGAGCCACCGCAAAGCTTAGTGCAGATCTTAGAGCCTCGTAGGGGATCTTGACTCTCAACCCCGCAGCTTAGAGAGCTTGGTGCAAAGCTTAGAGCTCACAGGGATATTGACTCTCAACCCCATCCTAGATCTATATTTCTATAGATCCAAAGTACAACATAGGTGCTCCCACTAGTGGATTTCTCTCGACACTCGGGCAAAAGTGTTCACACCTCCCGAAGTTCGATCCTTATAGCTTGTAGATATTGACTCTCAACCCCATCCCTAGATCTATATCTTTCTATAGAACCAAAATTACAACGAGGTGCTCCCAATAAAGGATTTCTTCGAAACCTGGGGGCGTGTTCACACCTCCCTAAAGATCGATCCGCGTAATTTCTATGGAACAAAAACTCAAACATGGATATAGAAATAAATCATAGCCGTAGTGGAGAAAAAAAGAGTAAGTTCAACAGCTGGAATTCTAGGGAAGTCTCTATTGAATAATAATTCACATCCGGAGAACCTGGATATCTTGCATATCTTGGCACATTTCTTTGCAAACATACTCGCACTTGAAAGAATTACAGACTTTTAGGAAAGAACTCAAGCTCAAACTCATACTGACATGACATTATTTTGACATGTGGAGATTGACACTTCCCTTCTCTAGTTTCTATAAATATTTTTGAAATGACACATTATGAAGGGTTAAATGGATCCATAATAGAGCTATTTTGCAGCACCTATGGGAAAACCTCAATTACGGACATTCGTAGTAGCTTGGACACATGCAATTCAACCCCGAGGGAATATAATTTTTGGATCTAAAGCAATGTATTTTTTTGCTTGAGACACCGGCAATTGCGACATCTGATCCCGTGCATCTATGATTGTGGCAAATATTCGGGCCTCGTGGATTTCAGTAAAAACTCTTGTTACCTATTACGTAACACTTGAATCGGCTTTCTCTCGTACTTGTGATACAGGACCTTTAGGCTCACACTTTGCAACAAATCGACTTGTGAGGGGTCTTGTGCACTGCCAGCCTTGGGATCTCGTCATATTTATGAAAGTCTCGGATTTCGTGTTGTAACATAAGTGAAGAAAATTTTGGACTTGAGTAATCTCGATATGTGGACAACTCTTGGACCTCCGTGATCGGTGGTAAAGGATCTTTCCCAGGATTCTCGACCCTCGAGACATCGTTAAAAACCCCGAACATGTGGACAAACAAATATTGGAATTGTGACACAATTCGTGCTCAACCTTGTGGATAGGAAGAAGCTCTTGAAGTAGCCAAGCACTATAATTTTTGGATCTAAAGCACCGTATTTTTTAATTGAGATACTCGCAATTAACATTTTGAACTCAAAGTGCATCTATGATTGTGGCAAATATTTGGGCCTCATGGAATTGTAAAAGTATTGTTACCTATTGTAGAAAATCCCGTATCAAAGCTTTTCTCGTACTTGTGATACGTACCTTTAGGTTGGGCTTACATTTTGCGATATCAA
Source organism: Pinus albicaulis (assembly GCA_034641835.2). NCBI lineage: Eukaryota > Viridiplantae > Streptophyta > Pinopsida > Pinales > Pinaceae > Pinus > Pinus albicaulis. Next base: position 61,208 of record JAXQQM020090946.1, on the reverse strand, counting down.
ATCAGACTTGAGGGATTTGTGCACCGACAGTCTCTGGATATGTCAGTATTTATGAAAGCTTGGATCTATTTTGTAACATATGAAGAAAAATTTTGGACTTGAGTACTCGATATGTGGACAACTCTGGACTCGTGACTCAGCAAAGGATCTTGGCATAGATTCGTACCCTAAGACACAAGCTAAAAAACCCCTGAAGATGTGGACAAAGAAATATTGACTTTGTGACACAATTCCCTCTAACCTCGTGGATAGGAATAAGTCTTGAAGTAGTGGCATACCTTGGTTTGAGGGGTCGAAAAACAAAAATCCCGAGCAACAGAGAGTATTTCGAAGATATCATTGAAGACTTGTAGCCAAAGGAGCCGCCTATTTAGATTTGTGGATTGTGTGACAAGTTTAAAAAACACTAAGCATATTTGAAGTGTTTTTGGAAGTAATACTTGGAAAGGCTTAGAGCCGTACTGCAGCAGCTTCGTGCGCAGCTTAGATCTTGTAGGGGATCTTGACTTCCTCAACTCCCTGCAGCTTAGAGCTTGGTGCAAAATTCTATAGCTTCGAGCTCGTAGGATATTGAATCTCAACCTCATCCCTAGACTATCTTTCTACGTATGTGAGAAGTAAGCGAAAGAGAGGAGCTCCCCAATAGTGGGTTTCTTCTTCTTGAAACTCGGGGCAATGTTCACACTCTCCTAAAGATTGATCTAGAATTTCTATGGAACAAAAAACCCGAACAAAAGATATAGCAATAAATAGTTGAATTATGGGCAAATTTTCTATAGAATAATACTTCACATCCTGAGAAACCCATACTCGCACATCTTGGCACATTTCTCGCACATCTCGGGCACATTTCTTGCAAACATACTCGCACTCGAAAGATATTTTGGACTTGTGAAAGCACTCTGAATCTCAAACCCTAATGTGGCATTCTTTTGACCTCGTGGAGATTGACACTTCCTCTCTTGGTTCTATAAATATTTTTTTAAGACATAGTTTGGATATGGTGTTGTTTCTCTCGCTTTTTATACTCAGTGATGTATGACATGATGATGTCTCCATTCTCGTGTTATGACATTGATGAAACCTTGAGATTATGATCATTCCTATCATGACTGATATATTTGGTGTCGTGATAATGATATTTCTATCTTGATATTCAAAGCCAAGCGATGAAGGCTTTTAGTCATAATGCCATGCATACATCATTCCGAAAGTCTACAAAAGCTGGAGATACTAAAAAAGTGATCACCGTAATTAAAAAATTTGAATAGCAACTCTACAATCCGTTTCAACATAACAAGTATAGGGATGTTCAAAATAACAACCTACAGATACCGTTTCTAACATACTCAACCGCACTATTTGTAATATGTCCGAAACTTCTTTCTCACGTAATATTACAATATCATTTTAATTTCGCATTGAGTTGCGATGATGAAACAACACCGAAAGTGTCTCCCCGAGATAATAGAGATTGATCTCGAAAACAATAAACCTATAACCCTCATAATCATAGCTATGTTATAACTAAGCGGTAAGATGATCTCGAATTGTATACAATGATCCGAGATTTTAGAGAACACAAAAAATTCCTAAGGTTTAAATGTGAAACTATAACCCTATATTTATAACGTTTAGATCTCCATGTTGTCTCTTTCTAAGTATTAATGTAAAAGTTATAAATAATTGACCGAAGAAGAAACATTGAAAAAAGATTGTGTAAATATTCAAGAAAGGCACATGAAATGGAGGATTTTAAATCATGAGCCAAATGATGCATCATAAACATGTAGATCCAAGTTTGATGACGTCAATATTGAGCTCAAGGCTCAAATTTCCGGCCAATCCTCGCTTTTGATTACATCCGAGGACATAGCGATCAATGGGTCAAGAAGTCATTGCCATCAAGCCCAAAATACTAAACCCTAGATAAAGTGAACATGGATGCAAAAGGGGTCACATCAATGGGTCAAGACAGTCATTGACATCATGCCTACAATAACAAACCCCAGATAAATGAACATGATGGGAGAAAAGGGGGTCAATGACCTGGGAGCTAGTGACACATTAGGGCTAATAGTTACAATTGTAAATCTACTGCAGAATATCATTAGTGGATATATCTCACGGCTTCATGCCAAATGAGGTGCCACCACTACTCTTTTGAAGAGTCTTCACTTGCCAAACACTAGGGCAAGCAAAGCCTCTCATCTCTACTATGGCCTTTGTCTAACTACTATAATTGTGATACTATCTAACATGAATATCAAACAAGGGGGAGCCATAAGTAGATCTTCACGTCTTTATGAGGTCCCCTTTCGGAGGAACCCTCCATATTATCCACATATTTTTTATATATATATTAAATTCATAGAAAATAATGAAGGGAGGGGATCCTGTCGAAGCCATACAATACTGTCTCTACACAAGGTTTATGATAACATTTTTTCCAACTAATTAACTAGTTTAGATTTACATGTTGTCTCTTTTTGGGGATTAACTATAAGCAACTAGGGAGTTAAGAAAAATATTGAAGAGTCAAGACAAATGCTTCATGAAATTAAGGGCTTCTAAATCCATTGCTTCAAATGTCGTTGTCAACATGAGATTCAAGTTTCTGACAAAGTCTATCTTGTGCTCAAAGCTCAAATTATGGTGGATCTTGCATTTGATACGTAAAAAACACTCATCAATGGATCAATAAGACATTGAATGAGTGGTCTTCCATCACGCTTGGCAGTAGATACAATCCTAATTAAATGAAAATGACACAATAAAAGGAGTCAATGGATGAGCTAAGACTACATTAGATTGGTAGTTAAAACTATAACTAGAGAGCATGTGGTCACCGGTTATATCCATGGAATTTCAATCCAAACGAGGTGCCACCATCACATTTTAAGAGTCGCAATGCTATGCAAAAAATAGATAAGACTTTCCGCTCCAATATGGTCTTCATTCAACTAATACCATTGCACTCCCTATCTAACACGAATCTTAAAAAACAAGGCGGAGACACTGTGAGATCTTCAAGTATTTTATGAGGGTCCCATTCAAGGGAATCGTTCTATTTTTCATAGAAATCCATGGGTTTTATATCTATATTGAATTTATGGATACAAAAAAGACAAGGTTCCCTCCAAGCCATTAGAAATGACTCTATGAAAGAAGGCAACTCCTTGATAGTGGGCTTTCCCTATGGATTTTGGCATAAGCAAGGATGCTATCGTGCTTTTTAGTTTAAAGCCTTCTTGGAGGATCCCTTATGAAAAAATATGTCCCTCATCCCAATCCCATCAATTCAAGGATGAGGGGAAACCTAGGCTTATTCCCTCAAAGAAAAAATGCGCCCTCAATTCTCCGCCTTTATAGTGGAGAAACATCAAAGGACATTCCAAAGTGTTGGAACTTGCATGTATATGCCCAAAAAATTTTGTATTGAAGGGATGGCAATTCTTTGTCCCATGAATGGTCTTTTGGCCATCTACAAAAATCCAACCCTAGATTACCAATGATGAGCTCTTCCTCCATTCCAAGTGTTACTTCATTGTAATTTTTAAGGCCATGGTGGGATAGAAAGAAAAAAATTCAACCTAGGACCCCTATTTCTCAAGGGAAAATGCACCTCTCCTTTCATCCCTAGTTCTGAAAGTTTGATCCAAACACCATGATTATTATAGCAACTCGGTCTAGGTAAGAGTTCCAAACGTCTTCTTCACTTAAGGTATCCTAATTTTCTTGCAACTATTAAAAAAACTTCCAGTGGTCATTTTATTAAAGTTAATGGAGCTCATATTGTCATGGGCTCAACATCTTTACCCATATATGTGTAGTGATCAACCTAAGTTGTGATTTTCCCAACTAGTTGCTCATATAATGGGTTGATCTCACTTTTACCGAAATGTTAAACATTGAAAGAAGAAAATTTAGATGTAGATCATGCCAAAAATTATACACCTCTAAGAAACCTCGGTTTCATCTTCACCAACATATTCTACATCCAATGGACATACGAAAAATCCCAAAGGATGATAAGTAATACAGGAAACATATGTGCTCCAAGAAAGAAAATGGCTCAACCAAAAGAAAAAAATACCTATGCAAGTTCCCCTTGGTAGTGGTGGGGAGACACACTTAACTTCGTGCCATTAAATCTCTTTTGAGGTTTAAAGCATCTTCGTGAATCGAAAAAGGGAAAAATCTTAGTCCTAACAACCTTTCGTTCATGATTCCCTTTCAAAAATCATTATATCACAATGCCACTAACCCATGTCAACAGAATCGGGTGGATCAATATTAGAAATAAAAAGAAACAAAAGAAAAAGTGATCCCTCTATGAGACAAATCACAACACCCGTAAATGACCATGTAACTTCTTCAACTCTCTACAAATGAGTCAAGTTTTGTTTCCTTTCATGTTTCCTTCGCATTTATATATCTATTTCATAGTTGTTTCAATATTATGTTCATAGTTATGGTATTAAAGCATGACAAACGAGGAAGAAGAAAATCATGTAGCATCCACATTTTTTCCAAAGGTGTCGCACTCCATTTCTTTGTATTCACTTCTCATCCGATCGAAGAAAAAGAGCAAAGCATAGGCCTCTCCTTCTAGTTGGGTTCGTCCCTGTATTGGGTTTGTCTAGGGTATATCTTGTATTCAATGTATGTATGGTGTGTAATTGTTTTGTTTCCTTCATTTCACTTTCTATCTTTCACCGATTCTCGTAATTTCGTGTTAAAGCTAATGATATGAAGTCTACAATCTTGAGTAGAATAGTGCTAGTAAAAGACTATAGAATATTATAAAATTTCTTATGAAGATCCTACGAACATCCATCGACAAAGTGTACAAATTAGAAATGGACTAAGAACCCAATGCATGAATTAACTCCATTCATTATCTATGCTTCGAAGTTCCCACATATAAATAACATCAAAGAGTAACAAAGATACAAAGCAAGGCGAAACTACATATCAAAATGCACACTTGCAATTCTCGACTCCAAACTGATAAAAACTTGAAAAGCCCTCCAAAATAAACAACAAAGTCAACTTCACAACAAATGAGATTACTTCGCACTAATATCAAATGGAAATCAATATACACTCAGTGCATGCACACATCTAAAATTGTGTTTGATATGCACATCAATGTTCCAAAGCTCAAGGTTGAATATCTCAAATTTCAATATTCAATACATCAATCATTTCTCCGAACTCAAGATATGCAATATTGACCCTATTGAAACCACAATTAGATGGATCCGGGATATTATTTCATTCGATGCACCTACCACATAGTATGTTGAGATTAAATGTAATTACATACAAATAAAGTATTGACAAACTCACCCACCCCAAGCAGTGGTGTAGAGCATGTCACATGTTTTAAAAGATAATCACAAAACAAATATTCATTAAAATACATCACTCTAGTTTATTCTTGTGGTAAGGATATGAATCAAGCTAAAACAAGAATTAGAAGGAGAAAAACATACCTTCACAAATTCCTCTCCGCAAGCACATTTTCTAAAAGTACAAGATATCCAATGTCAACGACTGATGCATTTTCCAAAATAATCCCGGCCTAGACAAAAATGGACAAACAAAACTCATAATCACATGGTAGACATAATAAATCTCAAAGTAAGCATCCTGGAAAAGTTCCATTCATAGTGCCAAAAATAATAATAAGTTGATAGTCACAATATTGAGTGAAAATAATCATGGATCCATGTTCCCTGATACAGACTGGATTATCGCATTAAGTCCTTTGGATTATAAGTTATAAAGATAGCACCGAATACAACATGCATCAACATATTTTTATCTAGTAGCTCTTCCGTGTTTGACTGTTACATAATAAGAAATTGAATAAAATTCATGTGAAGGAACAATTAAAGAAAATTCAAAAGCACACTTCAAATTCAAGAATGCAAACTCAAAATCAAAAGAGCACATCAGTAATATCTAAATAATCTTTCGCAGATGATCACCGAAGTTAAATATTTGCAAAAATGTTTGGCTCTAAAAACAAAGCATGCGAATCTAGGCTATGATAGATCATAGGAAGCTAATACATTAAATCTATGGGATGTTGGATATCATTGAATTAAATTGCAAGTAGAGATGATAACAAGTCGAATGAAAATGTACATTAATTTCACCTACCCCTTTTCCAGTAAAAAAATAGGGAAAAAATTTTACACTAGATATTCTTGGAAAAGAGGAGGGCATGGTTGTCTCTACAGCTGACAACTACAAAATGAAACATGGAAACCCTATGCGTACGTAGGTTGCATGATTATCCAGGTGAGATATTGGCATGGCCACACTGATTCCAGCCTGGGCCCCCACCATTGTCTCTTTCTGCTTTTCAGCTTCGGCATAATCTTACTATTTTTAGCGAGTTTTTTGGGTCCTCGAACTTCTCGTGAGTCACAGTTTTGAGGCTCCCAAACGAGTGGTTTTTTGTGTGTACTATTTTATAAACGAATTGGATCATCCAATTTGTCTTGATAGTTGTAGTCCTCAGTATAGAGCTTTCTGCAATGATGTATCATGTCCATCAAACGTGAGATAGTATGCCAAAGTTACGTCCCCGGGAAGTTGAAACACTAATTTACCCAAACCGAGGGCCCATAGTTTTTGGCGCTTCATCTCCTTAGGGTTAGGTTTTTGTGGGATGTTTAGGGTTCTCCATTGTTTCTCAATAATAACAACAGGCCCCTCGAGCCTCATTTTTAACTCTCGCCCGCAGGCCTCGTAGCCGCCACATCTCTTCTCGGGAGATAGCTACCGTAAATGCCTCTAGCTAGTTTTATTTCCATTCGTCTCATAAGAAAATTTCAATTTCTTTGATATTAATGAAATGAAGTGTTAATTTCTGCCGCATCTCCCGTATTTATGGTTATATGTTTATTCTCGTTGCGTTCCCACATAAATTCGTGATCGGCGGGTATCGCAGCTGTTCGTCGCTTTTTCTTTCGATCCTTCTTTGCATGTCCCCAATGAGGCTCAGGTGTAGGAGCTAGGGCTTGATCTCGTGGAACCCTTGCAAGATCACCGCAAAACCTCGACGGACGCCCATAGATGAAAAGAAAGATGAGGAAGCAGTGGAGATCCTATCAGTAAAATATTGCTCGAGGAGGCCCTCGATCAAAGGAACGTGATGATGGATAACTTTGCGTGCATCTTTTCACCCTGTCGCCCACCTACGGCAGATCGCATCCTGATGAGCCACTCCGGGAGTGGCGACATCCTTTTAAGGTACAAGTAAATTTTTTGACATTCCCATATTTGAGGGTCAAATAGATGCGGATGTCAGAGATATATGGTTGAATCTATTAGAAGGATATTTCTCTCGTTCATGACTTTTTCGCATCGGGAGAAGATTATTTTCGCACTCCTCAAAGCTACCCCCATGTTAAGGACTGGTGGGAAACCTCATTGTGAGAACAAGGACTCGATAGAACCCTCTTTGTTCTGCACTCAGTACGAACTTGGAATTATTTCTTTTAGACGCCATCAAGGAACTGAGTACTATCCCGTGAGCTATGAGGACAAGTACATACAATGGACCACGCCTCGCGACAACAAAGGGATCAAGATGTGCATGAGCCGACGAATTCGTTCCATACCCCGCGCACAAAGTTGGGTATCAAAGATTTAGAGAAAACATTTGAGTGCTAAAGTATCGCAGCCTATCCGTACGTATACATTCGTAGGAGGAAATGGAGTCCTCGACATCTCCTCGCTTGGTACGACAAGATATGCATGCTTCCAAGATTGAGCGTAAATTCAAACAGAAGAAGCGTGACTTTGATCTCGCGAATCAAAAGCAAGGGGAAAGGTGCTTCCAAAAACCACGGAACAAAGGATGTAGCCAAGGCATGGCGACTACAAGACAACCCGTCAAAGCCATAAGAAAATAACAACAATGCAAAGCCAAAGAAGGACACGTGAAAGTGGTGTGTAGAGTTCCATAAGAGCTCACACTGCTACAACACAGTAGAGTAGTCGGCCAAGCAAGCCGCTATTGGCCGCATGATGAGGGCTTCGAGTCGTATGCATGCTCCGACTCCGAATCGAACTCGAGGGGGAATGAAAAAGGGAAACCGATTATTGATGCGGAGCCCAACACCATTGTTGCCACTACAAAGGTCCAGTAAGGAGGAACTCGGAAGATCCAGAGAGGAGGAGGAACGTCTCTCTCCACTCCGATGCGGGTAAAAGCTGGCCCCCCCCCCGTACGTCTCATTGTCGACAATGGAAGCCAAAAGAACCTCATTTCTGTGCCAGACACCGCGAAGCTGTGATTGGGCTTGCGCAACCACGCTCACCCACATCCATACACCATCGGTGGCGTTCACCGAGGACGAGATCTCCGTCGTCAGGCCGGCGTCGCCTTCCCATATAGCATCGAAGCCCTTCGCTGACATAGAGGTATTACTGTGACGTTGCTCCTTTCGATTGATGTTTCGATGTATTATTAGGACAACCATACTTGTGGAAGCATCATGTTGTGTATGAGTCTCGACCTCGTGCAAGCTATTATTACTTTGGGGAAATAAGTTGTACAGGATACCGCAGGTACCACCTCCCTACGACTATCTCTTTGGTTACTACAAAACAATGCGATAAGCTCATTTCCCAAACTAGGGAAATTCGTTTTCCCCGAGGATCCGCCCCCAGGCAAGAAGAAGACCGTGGCCACGACCTCCGGACATGTGGCCCCTCTCCGACAGTGACAACAACAAATGGATAAGGTTGTGGAGGAGCACAGAGGCATCTTCACCCTCGCCCACGCGGGGTTCCTCTCGCACCCGTCGGCAGTCGAGCACTCCGATTGATCCGACCCCGTGTGTGCCGCTACTCCAATGGACCAATCGTATCGTACGTTCGTTCGGGAAAATGATGAAATCAAGAGTGCGGATTCTGTGGAGTCACATGCAGTAAAGGTCACATCGTACCAAGTTCATCACCTCCGTGGGAGTCTGATCGTGTTGGTACTGCAAGAAGGATGGGACGTGGAGACTCGTATTGACTATCTGGGTGTCGAACAAGATCACTCGTCCGGAATAGGTACCCAATCCCACGCGATCGATGACCTCCTCCTCGGGAACAACTCGAAGGTGAAAAATATTTCAAGAAGATCAACTTGAAGCTCTGGTATCACCGTGTACCAATTGAACCCTTCCGATGTGTGGAGAGCGCTGCTTTCAAAGCCAAGGAAGGCCTTTTGAATGGTCTGGTCATGCCTTTTGGGTTGACGAATGCGTCCCCGCAACCTTCATGAGGATGATGGATGACATCTTGCGGCCATTCACCAACTCATTCATAGTGGTGTACTTGGATGACATCGATCTTCAGCGAAGACTTGTGGGAAGAGCACCTTCATCACATCCGACAAGTCCTCCAAACACCGCGGCAACACAAGCCGTGTGCCAATCGGGAAGTACACGTTTGGCATGACCCAGGTTCAATATCCGGGATACATTATCGATGAAAGGGGGGTAAAGCATGTGGATCCAGCCCAAGATCCAAGTCATTCAGGATTGTCGCCGCCCGACCACTATAACAGCTTGCGCAGCCTTTCTCTCCGGGTCTTGCTAATTTCCTTTACCGCGTATTCGTGTTGGGATTCTCTCATATCACTTGGCCCTTGAGTCAAGTCACCAAAGGAGGAGCAAGAGAAAAATTATTTTGGCTTTCGGAACTCTCAACGTGAAGGCGTTCAAAGAATTGGAAAATGGCCCTCCCCGTTCGCCCTGCTCACCTTACCGTACTTGCAAGCAGTCCATTTGAGATCGAGACGAATGCTCTCCGACTATGCTATTGCGCGCGCTTCTTACTCAACAGGACATCCAAAGCGGCATATCACAAAGCTGGAGACATTAGTCCGAGACATGCTGTCGCAAGTATCCCACCTATGACAAAGAAATGTATTCCATCGTGCAAGCCCGTTGACAATGGAAGCATTACATTTTGGGGAAGGAAACAATCATCCGGCTACGTACCACCGGCCCTCGTCACAGTATCATACAGACACAAGGGAAGTTGCACAATGATCACCATCGTAATTGGTCCACATATCTGTAGTTCAGTTTCATTTGAACATCAAGTACGAGAAGGGTAGCACCAATAATGTTGCAGATCGCCTCTGCACCAACCACCGATCGTGGCGCTCACCACCGTGCTCAACTCTTGTGGGCACGCAGACTTCCTCCGATTGGCCGCTTCTCTATAAGAGTGACTTCTAGAATTCAGCCCACACTTACAAGGCACTCTTTGAGCACGCGAGTTCCAAAATTTCACCTCCAAGATGCACTTTTATGTCACCTCGGGGACACCTTGTGTTCCTTCGAAGCGATCGTGCCAAGATGATGATGGGAAGCACACTAGCGTCGAGGTCGCCGGGCATTTCGGGGTCGAGAAAACAGTAGCAATCCTGCAGAAGTATTTCTATTGGCCGAACCTTCGAAAGGATGTCGAGAAGCACATCAGATCCTGCACTGCTTGTGCCATTGCCAAACCGACCATCAAGAAGCAAGGCCTATATACTCCTCTACCTACCCCTAGTCGACCTTTGGAATCCATCTCCATGGATTACATGTCGGGCCTGCCTTCTACTAAGCAGGGAAATGACTGTGTTTTTGTGGTCGTTGACAGATTCTTGAAGATGGCCATTATGGCGGCCTGCAAGAAGAATATCACAGCAGAAGCCACTGCTAAACTCTTCTTTGAACGAGTGTGGGTGCACTTTGGGATCCCACAGTCTATCATATCAGATCGAGATAGCAGGTTCCTCAGCACATTTTGGTCCAGCCTCTGGTCAATGTTTGACACAAAGCTCACCAAGTCCACAGCTTTCCATCCCCAAACAGATGGCCAGACAGAGGTCGTCAACAGAATGATTGTACACATTCTGCGCATGTACAATTCAAAGAATCCCCGCACATGGGACGAGAGCCTCCCCTATGTACAACATAGTTATAACCAGGCTCTCCACAGTTCAATTGGCCATAGCCCCTTTCACGTGGGCTTGGGATTCCAGCCACTATGTCCCATTGACGTAGCCATGCCATTTGCAGCTGCTCAAGCCGATTCAGCGCACGTCCAGTTTGAAGTTGACAAAGCAAGTAGCTTCATCGAGCGCATTCAACACATCCGCCAACAGGTTCATGATATATTGGATAGAGCCAATGCGAAGTACAAGCAGCGCCATGATCAACACCGGGTGCCACACAACTTCCAGGTGGGCGACAAAGTATGGCTGCATTTGCAGAAGGAGCGCCTCACTAGACCTCACCGCAAGCTTCACCCACTCCGATACGGGCCGTACACCATCACCAAGGCTGTAGGGAACAATGCTTTTGAGCTTAGTATTCCACCATTCCTTGGTCTGCACCCAGTCTTCAATGTGGATCGCCTTCGTCCTTACTTCCCACCTCTACTGGACACTTCAGACATTGCAGAACAACTCACACCAACAGAGTTAAACCCAGACTGCATGGAACAGGCCACCACAGATTGTATCATGGACATGCAAATTAAGAACACTCGCCAACAGAGGATCCAACCGTATCGGGTTGTCAAAGCTGGCCAACTCCTGCACCAAGGAAAGTGGTTCACCAGGGACCAAGTTCAGCAGAAATTTCCTCATCTCATGGAGGAACTTAACGCAATGGGGACCATTGCTTCCAAAGGGGGGAGGAATGATCCAGGTGGATATTGGTGGCCACCCACCTATTCCACTTGGCCCCCCACCATTGTCTCTTTCAGTTTTTCAGTTTCGGCATAACTTACTATTTTTAGCAGTTTTTCGGGTCCTGAACTTCCGGAGCCGTTTTGAGGCCCTAAACGACGTTTTTTGGGTATGCTTTTACCAACGAATTGGATCATCCAATTCGTCCCGACAGTTGTAGTCCTCGGATAGAGCTTTCTAATGATGTATCATGTGCATCAAACGGAGATAGGATGCCAAAGTTACGTCCCTGGGAAGTTGAAACACCAATTTACCCAAATGGGGCCCATAGTTGTGGCGCTTCATCTCCTAGGGTTAGGTTTTTGGGATGTTTAGGGTTCTCCATTGTTTCTCAATAATAAATAGGCCCTCGAGCCTCATTGTAACTCGGCCGAGGTTCAGAGCCGCCCACATCCCTCTCGTGAGATAGCTACCAGCTGCCCTAGCTAGTTTTATTTCCATTCGTCTGTAGTTTAAATTTCAAATTTTTTGATATTTAATGAAATTGTATAAGCTAATTTTACTCGGTGATCTCTCGTATTTATGGTTATATGTTTATTCTGTTGTGTTCCTACATAAATCTGGATCATGTCAACAGGTTAAATCCACCAGTTCTAGTCCTCGGATAGAGCTTTATAATTATGTATCATGTATATCAAACGGAGATAGTATGCCAAAGTTACGTCCCTGGGAAGTTGAAACACCAATTTACCCAAACGGGGCCCATAGTTTTGGCGCTTCATCTCCTAGGGTTAGGTTTTTGGGATGTTTAGGGTTCTCCATTGTTTCTCAATAATAAATAGGCCCTTGAGCCTCATTGTAACTCAGTTCAGAGGCCTGTAGCCGCCACATCTCTTCTCAGAGATAGATACCAGTGCCCTAGATAGTTTTATTTCCATTCTGTCTGTAAGCAAATTTCAATTCTTTGATATTAATGAAATGAAGTGTTAATTCTGCTGCATCTTTGTATTTATGGTTATATGTTTATTCTGTTGCGTTCCTACATAAATCCGGATCACATGAGTAAATGATAATAATATATGTTGGAAAATGAAATTGATATGCTTGAGACAAAAATAACTGAAAAATAAGCGAGGAATGTTCATAAAGCAATTCAAAACTGAATCCACTAGTTAGAAATTTCCCCCCATGAAACAACATTTCAGGCACCATTCAGTTCTACATCTAGTATCCAAATTATCAAAATTCAGTTGTGCATAATTTTCTTTTCTGTGATCAAAACATAGTAATACGCACATAAATGTTCAAAATGCAGAGCATATATACATACATTTTTTGTTTCTTCTTGAGGGTATGCATTACATCTACTATGGCTAGGGTTCGAAGCCCATATTGTAAATGGGATAATCGGGATAATCAGACACTACAAATGTACATAATGTTCTAGGATTTGAAGCCCATTATAGTTTTGAAGATCTTAGAGATGGCAACATCAAATTCACAAATGGCTACTACCATCAATAGAATATTGGATCCTTTCCCTACTTTCTCTGATGGATTGACAGATAAGATCATGGAGGAAAATATTAAAGATGTTGATCTTAATGTTAGAGCTTGGGCACTCAATTCCCTGCTTAAAAATCATCAACTCCAGGTTTTCAAGCAGAGTGATTCCATAGTTTACAAGCAACAGGCAAAAGAAGAATTTGTAAGGTTTAAGGGCCTCTCATCTGAAGGTATGCTCATATAACAAGTTATAAAAATTGTTGGAAATATGGGTATATGGAAAAAAGATATGAAAAGGGAAAAAAATTTACAACAACCACAGGTTAAAAAAGAATTGAAAAATCTAGAAGCTCATGACTTAATAAAAGGGGTGAAGCGTGTTTCTAACCAAGAAATGAAGCTGTATAAGCTAGCAGAATTGACACCTTCAAAGGAGATAAATGGAGGTGCATGGTGCACGAATAAACTTTGATATGGAGCTCACTAACATTGTTAAGCAATAATGTTTGCAGTTCGTCTTGCAGCAGGGTGTAGCCACTATTGAGGGTGTTGCTGATTTTGTGAGAAAATCAGGGATATCAAAGGTGGAATTAAAGGTTTAAGAGCTCAAACAAATGGTGATGTGGAATAAGTGATAAGAATCGGAACCAGAGACTTTGCTGCTATAGGGGTTCCCAAGCTCAAATTCAGGAGTAGTCGGCATTTACGAACATTTCTTATGGAGTTTTCCCTATCTTGCGAGAGTGCACAGATGATGGGCTGATTTCTAATTTTCATGGCATGGATTCTACATTATACATGAAATAATTGTTTAAACTCTTACCTTCTCATAGGCCTCTCAATATATGGAGGAGGTTGGCCTTTTTCTTATTGAAACTCAATAATCGTGCTCAAGTCAAACTCTTTAATGCATTCAATATCGATGAGAGGGTGTTCAGGCTCCCCTCTTATAGCTCTAGCTATGCTCTACTATTGTGGTTGGTAACAGAATGTTGTCTTTTGTTTTCCCGCTAATACTCCACGACAATACCCTCTTGAAATTTATTGAAATTTAAATGGAGTGGGAAAATGATTTTCGGATGAGTCAAAGAATTTTAATCCAAAGGGTAAAAACTTCAAAAAATAAAAATAAAAAAATTATTCCTATATAATAAATATTTTAATTTCTTAAAATTTATTCAAATATGGTAAATATTTTAATATTTTTCAAAACAAATGTGTTTCAAAACAAAGGTGGATGCTATGTTGAGTTTGCAAGTCACTTTATATTTTTTATTTTTATTTTTGTTTTTTTCATTGTATATGATTAATCTAGATTCATCTTAACTTCCAATGTATCAAATGTATAGAGAAATCAAATCTAAGGAGTTTTGCATCTCAAGAGATTTAATTCCTTTCTCTCGACCCTTGGTAGATCTAGAGTTAAGATATATCTAGATTGGTTTAATTATTAATTTTATGTTTTCAATATTTATTTTATTTTGATAGGCTCTAAATGTTGAAGAGAAAATTACAAAATTTTTACCATACGAGAAGAATTCAACACTGGAGAAACCCTAGAGGCCCATGGAAAAAATTGTAGGCGAAGAAAGCGTTTTAGTTTTGACAAAGAGTGAACAGGCTCTAGACAATGTGATCTCTGATATCCACGTCAAAATTCAAAATAAGATTAAATGGTAATCATGATTTTTTTATCCACTTGATATATATTTTGTACAAAGATGGTGGCCATGATAAACCCTTTGAAGACATGCAATTATTCATCAAATATTTTTTTTAGATGAGATTTTGACTGCTTACTATTGGACCCACATGGAGGAGGAGGAGGAGTTGGTGTATTATGAACTAGAGGTGGGGGGTTTTCAAAAAATTTGGTCTAGTCCCAAGGATTTTATCCATTCGCATTTCAAAGTCAAGTTAGAAGGTCACCATACTACAATTTCTGGGCCTACCAGATATTTATAAAGCAAAGTTAAGAATTCAATAGGCAACTGTCTAGCGGTTCGAAGGCCCTAACCCCTACTCCATCCATGCACTATTTGGGTCCTTTAGTTTTGGCTATCCCAGGGCCTGAGGACATTTGTTAGGGGCTAGAGAACTCTTCTTGGGGTGTTTGGCTCTAAGTTTAGTTTCCCTATTGTCCCAAATATTGGAGGAAGACATACAATGTGTTACTTCTTCCTTAGGGTTTTCAAAACATTTTGAACACAGTGGGGGTTCTTCACTCTGAGAAGCCTCTTTGGATATTTTTCTTGTATATCCTTCATCTCAAGTGCCATCAGCCTCGCCCTCCTTCAGCTAACTAGTGAAGGAGAGCCTTGCCTCGATATTAGAAGAAGGTAAAACTAACATCATAAATGGTCTTGTGGTTTTCAAGGAGAAACACTCTTGTGAATAAAAATGAGTTATGATTCAAAATGAATTTGAGAAATCAAGGAAGAAGAAAATCGATTGTAGTGTAAAGAAGAAGAACAAATTCCTTCGTTCTCTATTTTTGGGAGTCAACGTCACCATTCAAAAGACTGAGGAAATGTCCCAAAAATACTTGGTGGGGTAAGTAAGGGGTTGAAAATTCAAGTCCTCAACCCTAAATGTGTGGGGGGACAAGGAAATCCTACCTATTGTAAAATTTCCTCTAGAGGTGTCGTTATTAGCCCGAGGTTGGATTCATTTGTGCTTCAAAGATGTAGCAAACACCCAGGAGGTACAAAAAATGGTTTAGAAAATTGATTCATCTCCTATCCTTGTCAATTTCTAGATGCCCCTCTTTGATGCAAATTAGGAGAGACTAGATATGGCCCCAATCTAGGTTCATCTTCTAAGTCTCCCTCCTAACTATTGGGATGCCCTAATTTTCGAAGATATAGGTAACTCATTGGGATCTTATCTAGCCATGAATCTACATATTTAGAGATGGGGGTTAAGACATACACCCATACTTTGGTTAATATGGACCTCAGATAAGGGCTCATAGAGGGTGTTTTAGCTCCTAGAGACAACTTTGAGTTGCAAAATACTGGTGCCTAGGACATGTTAAGATCAAAGGTTAAATATGGAAAACTATATGAATGCCTCTGACAGAAAATGGGTCAAGAGAATAATGGTTTTGGTGATTCAAGAATGGAGAAGACCATTTGAGCCTGATTCATGTGAATTTCCTACACTCATGAGAGTTCTCAGGAGGCTGTGTGGCTTGATGGATTTTAAATGGGCCAAGTATAAAACATTGAGAAGAAATCTAAAAAATATGCAGAGGCGTTGAGAGAGAATAGAGAAAGAACCCAAAAGAGACGGGCAGGGTAGGAAGGGGGTACATGGAATGAATGAGGGCAGTATGGATTTTTCTCACCATCACACTTAATCAGTGACACTTTCCTCTTTCAACTAAATTAAAAGGCAGATAGACTCATTTGAAACACTTTGACAGTTAGGATTTCCCTTGCTTTCTCCTTCTCTACTTTGTGTGTGGTCATAGGCCAACAGAAGGCATGGATATTGGGATTGGGATGTAGTGTATTCAGATATTGGGTTATGAAGGAATACATTTTAGATGTAGGCGGGGCCATATGTATGGCAACCTAGCTAAAAACTATAAGCTAAAACCTTTTGCATAAGACGATCTATCAAGAGGCAAGGACATATTAGGTTAGAAAAGGGTTCTAGATTGGAGATTTTGGGCACTGAAGAAAAGCTATATGGTGCAACTTCTCTTTTCAAAACATCCTCCATGTCGTTGGTGACAATTGTTAGGATATGGTGTTTATGTTGCCAACTGTCTAGAATCCCTACTAAAGGGGTGGAGTTTTATTTCCTTGGATGCTAATGGAAGGTTTTGGGGTTTAGTAGTTGGATGCAAAACCATAAATATTTGGGTATCCAATTCTTGGGGTTTGGATTCTACTTTTTCCATTGAGGACAGAGAGGAAGAAGTGGAGGGAGATATGGAGAGGGAGGTAGGGAGAAGGAAAGAAAGGGAGGGAGGGAGGGAGTGAGATGGAGAGAAAGGGAGAGATGGAGACTAACAATTATGCACACTATTTGTTTTTCTTTATTAGAATGAAGGTTTGAGATTGTATTTTGTTGAGGAAAATGAGAGAGGAAACCCTAATTTTGGGGGATGAAATAGTTATGGTAGCAAGGAATCTTTTGAATGAAACATTTCTTTTTCATGTTGTAAAATTCCACCTGTGTAAGAAAACTACAAATGATGTTCAAACCAAGTTGTAAAAATATATAATCTTTTATAAATGTAAAATCATTTTATTGTTGAGAACTATCTAGGCTATGAATGAAACTCCAACACCTTCCATTAACAAATTTTTAGTACACACTTCATTACAGTCCTCTTTTATACTCAATTTAATATCAATTCTATGCTTAAATGCTAGGACTTCCACACAACTTCCCTCATTCCATGCTTTACTATATGCCTCTTATATATTCATAGCTTATTTATCATGTAGGAACCTCTAGGAAATATGAATCCAACACATGAACCAACCCATAGAAAAATACATTATATGTTCCCTCATAATTAAGGGGTTTATTATAATTCTTAAAGGAAGTTTATATTATTGGTTGTGGGCCGATACAAACCTTTCTATTGAAGATATAGTTATGATGATGAGCCTTAGAAACTTAGCCGAAATCCCATGAAATTATCTATCTCCAATCCATATCTAGGTTTACTACTCATATTTTCTTATCCTCGATACCTTGTTTAGAATGAGATAGGTCTAGTATCGTACCTAGCCTAGTTGTTAGCCCATGTGATTCTCTAAAACTATGATACATGCATTGATTATCTTACTCCTTAAAGGTTGGTTTCACAAGTGTGAGTTTTTATCTTTGACATCCCATCTTGTACAATTATCCCAAAAATTAGCTTTATTTCTAAATACAAAGAAGCACATATGATATACTGTCAACATTCGTGTATTTTCCTCGAAAAGTGCGACACTTTGAAACAAAATTAGAGTTTGCATGTCATTCATTCAATATTTTGAAGAACATGCAAATAATTATGGTAGGTATTGGAGTATTTCGTTTGACATATGTGTTTATATGTAGTTTCATTTTCTTAAGAGATGATATCATGGAAAAATATTATTGCCATTGGTTTGACTTTCGCTGACATAGGCCCTTAATATTTGTGCCCCCTTGATATATTTTCCCTTTCGCTCTTGATTCAATTTTTTTTGAATGTTTTCCAACCTCATGTATAAATTTTATCCTTATAAATTGAGTCACCTATACATCAATTTTAGTCATTGTTGTCTAACAATATTGATCATTTGGAGGATGGGGATGGTATGGTTCTAGGCCTTGCCTCCCAATTGAACATTTATTTATGTATCTACTTGGGTTCCAATGCACCTCCTTCCCAAATTCAATGCACCTTCATTCTTTAGGGCTTATAGCCTAATGTTATAATTACAAAAATGGATGAATGAAAATACAATGTTAAGGAAGGTTCTCTTGCATGCCTTGAAGTGCCCTTGATTCATATGAATATTCTTAGGTAATTTTTCTGTTGCTTCTATGCTCAATGCATTTCTGAGTGCAACTCTTTGCTAACCATTCATTAACTAACATTACTTATTGTTTTTCTTCTTATTTGGACAGTTTGTGGCATAGTGTCCATGCTCATGACAGTTGAAAGATTTCATCTTTGACAAGTCTCACTTCTTGCCTACCTTGCTGGTCTCAGATTTGGAATGAGATGCCTTCCCTTTTCATTTATTCACCTTGCTAGTGAAGGCACAGTTCTCCTTGTCATAAGCCTTTTATGAGGATCCATCTCTAGTGCTCTATCGAATTTCTTCTTGTGCAAAATCAGACCATAGTCGCTCCCAATCTGGAATCTTCTCCCTCCCATTAATAGAGTCTTGGTATCTATGCCATATTTTGGGAAGTCCTATCAGAGCTAGGCTCACCAAATCATCTGAGGCAACATAGATCCCAACACTTCCAAGCTCATCTGGACGTTGAGTGAACTTGGTCAATTATTTTTGGATCATGTCGCCCTTCTCCATTTTGATCATCCCGAGCTTGTCTTTCAACACCATCTTCCTGTGGTCGCTGCTATTTAGGTGTTAGTAATCAGTATTTTTCACCTGTTGGCGATGACTAGTTTCCTTAGCTTAGTTTTCTAGAAGCTTATCTCAAAACTGTCAAATCTGTCATCTAGAAAACACTCCAAAACAATTTTTGTCCTCCTACCCCTTCCTATCAATATATGATGAGAATAGATCCCAGTTGACAAGCCCTATCTAGTTTCAGCAAAATAACCATGTCTATAGCTGTCATAGCTGTAAATCATTTTCCATCATTTACCCTTGTTTCTCGAGCCATTCACTATCCAACTATTGACAAAATGTCTGCAACCCTATCCCTGGTCATCTTGTCATTTGAAAATCTAATCATACCAAATAAAACACTCAGAATATTTCAAGATTATTCCCAAGTTAGATTGTGGTGTCTAGGGAGTTTTTCCTTGGCTAAGACATCCTAAGCCAAAAGCCTCTGTCTAGTACCAACCTGCCATAGATTGTCTTCCTGTTCTGCAAAACAAGTCTTTTTCCATCCATAGGTCACACACCACTAAAAGGACACTTTGTCTCATGTCGGAAGAAGTTCACAAAGATCTATATCAGGAAAATATCATGTTACTCATTATCTGATGAAGTATGCTTCATTCAGGTGCAATCTCATTGAAGCACCAAAAGAGCTCTCTAAGGTTCAAAGTCATATGTTTTTAAATCTCTACAGGGTTGTAATTGTAATGATGATCAATGTGCAAGAGAGCAAAGGGACAAGTTCAAGTAGGTCTTTCATGCTGAATTAGTTTTCCATCAGTAAAACAAATGAAACACAGTGAGTGAAGGGAAACTAACAGGTATGGTTTGAAACCCAAGAACTGCTTGAAGAACAGAGAGCTGCCTCCAAGTCACATGAATGAAAAACACTGATGTTATGCTGATTAGCAGTGTTTCAGCATCTCCTCCAAATAAATCAATATTGCATAAACTTTTCAAAAGACATCATCATGTAGAGCATAAGAAGACAACTTCTTCTTATGTTACCTCAAGCCTGGGATGTGAACATGAGTCAAAGGGAAATTTCAAGATACCTCTGGAAACACAGTCAAAGGAAGGTTAGTCAATAATATTCTGTAGTAGGAATTCTCCATAATACAAATCACATTTTTTCTGGTCTAAGTGTTCAAAATGATATTTTACAAAAATATATGCATCCCAGACCATGTCTCATAATGGAAAATGTCATAATCCACCTTGTTTCCTATTGGTTTTCTTCAAGTAGAGACACATTTTTCAAAGGAATAACACGGGTTTGAAATGGATGAAATATCATGTGTATGGTGGAACCTCCTTCAAAAAGCATATGGTTTGAAGCAGTGGTGATAACCTCCTTCATGAAAAGCAGAGGGTTAAGAAGGCATGATGTGGCCTCCTTCACAGAAAGGTAGAGGGCCAACATGTTCTTAAGTGACTTCAGAAACTGATGTCAGCTACCTCCTCCAAATATGAACAGTAGGTGCATCAGCAGTGTTTCAAATTATGTTTGAGTAAGTTTTCTATTTGAAAGACGGGGTTCAAAATCATTGGTGATTCAATAAGAGTTCATAGGTTGAAATTCCTATTTCATATCACAAGCAAGAAGATAGCTGTTGGTGTTAAAATACTCTGATCTTGTATTTCTGACAACCTCATTCAAAGGATAAATTGCAGGTTGCAATGTTGACTAAACAAGCCTCTTATGAATGGTGAAATTGACAGACCTAAAGCTCGGGTTGTAGTCTTATCGGCAAAATGGTATAAAGGAAAATCCACCTAGATGACTTATGAGAAAAGGGAATTCTTGATTTTGGACAAATTCATTATGTCTTATCAAAGCTAAACTCCCTCTAGGTTATGAATGAAAGGAAAGAATCAAAAGCCATCTTTTCAGATTAGTCAAAGGACAGAGGGCACATTGCAATAAGGTGAAAACTTTCACTGTTTATAGGCCATCCTTCACAAAATGGTAGGGGATCATCACTCTAAATATTTTCACCATGATGCAGCTCATGCAAAGGGTTATAACACAACTCATCCAAAGGGGTAAAAGATGTGATGAAGCCCTATTTTCACTCACAGTCAAAAGGCTCATCCATTAAATGATGAAAGACAAAGTTTGGGAGACCCAGGTAATTTTTCAAACATAGGCGTCCTTCACAGATAAGTAGAGGGCCCACCATTTTTTAAGGGTATTCAAAATATTGCATGTGGAATAGATCAAATCATAACTGCTGCTGTTATATGGTTTTAAGAAAGTTGACATAATAGTTTTAAAAAGGGTTGCACTAATGTTTGTTAAGATTGCCTCCTTTGTAAATAAACAAATGCATAAAACCACTCTAAAAGGCTGCAAAAGCAAAAAGAGCTTTTTCGTTTCAAACAAGGAGAAAAAGGCATTTAAAATAACCCTCACCAAGTTTAAAAAACTCAAAGCAACGTTCATTAGAATCATGCTCGAAGAAAGAAATAGTTCTTGAGAAAAGTTTAGAGAATTTTTCAAGTTTAAGGTAGTGCGGCGTGCCTGTAAGAAGGTTCTATGTATTTTTGTAAAGAGCACGGTGCGCCTGTAGCACTGTGTGGCGTGCCTGTGCCAGGTGCCCAGGGCCGACCCGACAGGCATATGCACGGTGCGTTATCCTTTTAGCGCTCGCCCATCAAGTAGTTTCAATGTGCTTCCTTGCCCATTCAATCAATACTCAAAGGGAAACCAAAAAACTCATTTTTCAAAGGTATTTCTTGTCTACCAGCTAAGTTTTAGTTCAATGGAGGGCTTGGTTACAAATTTAAAAGATAAAGAGTGGTTAAAGAAGGAGGGTTAATGTGCAAATTTGAAAGAGTTTTTGTGCTGAGAAAAAGCTAAAAATACACACAGTCCTAAGAGATAGGCAGAGTTTGTATAAGATAGCATTTTTGTCAAATTAAAAGAGGTTTTTCTTGCTGTGGGTTGCAAAGGATTAAAAACAGTGATTAAAGGGGAAGGATCTTTGTGTAAAAAAAATATATATATATTTGTCTCCAAAATCCACAAACAGACCTTGTCAAAGACCTCTTTGCTCAACCACAAATACTGAAGAGGTGAAATTGTTTTCATTCAACTAATGCTTGTCTGCTAAACTCAAAGAAAAACAATAATCATTAAGGGGAGAGAGAGTTGTTTTGAAGGCTTATTACTCAGTGACAAGGAGATTGCCTTATGTTTTAGAAAAATAAAATCATAAAAGAAGGACAATTTACTCCAAGGGAGAGCATAGTGTTTTTTTCCAAGAGTGCATTATTTGTTTCAAGTCAGTCTCTTAAAATAGTGATATCAAAAGAAACAGTGATTTCAAAGGAACCTCTTTGTTGCTTCAAATAACCACATAAAAAAATGAATTTAGGGAGAGGAGTTCATATTTTCAAAGTCAAAGAGAGTTGGTTTCATTTAAACAAACTTGTTGGCTAACTAAGGGCAGACTTAGTTTTTCAAAGAGTAAAAAGTGTTTTGATTAAGGGCCTTTTTTCAAAAATATTATAAACAAGTTTGCCTTGGTAAGTCAGTGAAAAATATTAGAAGAAGAAATTCCTCCAAAGAAAGATAGCAGGAGTGGTTATCACAATAGGTATGATCCTTTTTCAACTCAGGAAGTGAATGAATCTCCTTCAGTGCTCTTTAATTTTCATGAAGTAGGATGCTTGGAATTTTTCCAAAAGGTTTAAGAAGTGAAAATTCATCTTCCTTTGACACATTTTTTTTCTTTAAGGCTGCAAGGGAAGCATGTTCATCTAGCAGGTTTAGATTTCAAGCTATCTCCTAGGGCTGTCTCCAAAGCTACCAAAATTCCATATATCGGAGAAAAATAGTTCAAGCAAACATACCTAGATTTGAATCAATACAAAACCTTCCTAAAACCAGAACATCGAGATGCTTGCCCAGCTATTTTTCCTTTTTCCCACTTGTTGAACAGCTATGCTCCTCTCATTAAAATCATCATGAAATATTTCACATGTGAAGGGAGGTTTTCCTGGATTTATGCTTATCATATCGAGCTTCTTATGCACTTCACAAGAACTAAATTTCTAAACCTACCTTTTTTCCTCTATAGAAGCATAGACAAGATGGCCTCTACTGTCCAAAATAATCCCTCCGCACAACAACAAGCATGTCTATTTCATCATTCCCTTATCAAGATCATCACCCTCCATCAACTTGAGAAAAAGGGAGTTTCTTGGGACCCTTTCATCTCCCATCCTGATTTTTCCATTGCATATTCATCTCATGCACCTTTCTCACCATCCACTCATCATGTTTCTCCTTCTTCTAGTAAATCCACTCCTAAAGGAAAAAAATCTCCTATGATTGAAAGTGAAGAAGAGAAGAGGCAAACTAGTAGTGAAGAAAGGCAAAGTGAGAGGAGGCAAACAAGTGATGGGGAAGGACAAAATGAATAATCTAAGCATGACAGTGAGAAGAAAGAAGGAATGATGAAGAGCTTGAACAAATTGATTCAAAGAAAAACAGTCATAAAAAGGAAACTATTGGTAGCCTACACAGCAATGAGCATGATGGTAATGAGGTACAAAATAGTGAAGGTGCAGAGCCCAATAGTCATGAAGAAAGCAGGGACACAGATGAACAAGGCAGTCCTCAAAGGGATACTTATGATGAAAAACAAGAAAGCCATCAATAAATCAAAGACGATGACAATTAAACACTAAACAGTGAACATTCCCAAGAGGGCAGCATAGAGAAAAAGGACCAAATCAGTGACCATGATCATAGCAGTGATAAAGACAAACAAGGCAATCTTCAAAAGGAGGAAAATAGTGACAAAGATGATGATGGAAGCAGCAAGGTTAAAGACCAAGTTGAGCAAGTGCAAATATGTCAAATTCTTCCTTCTTCTCCTCCACATAGCCAAGAGCATGTGCTAGCTGCCTCTCCTAGGCAAGGGGCCATGACTCTTCCTCTAAAAGTGACAAAGCCTAGAAATAGTAGGTCAGCAAAGAAAAATATTACTCCAGCAGTGACTAGCAATGTCACAAGAGCACTAAGAAGTAGAGGCAAACTTCGTAAAAAGAGCATTGTTGAATTACCAAAGAAGAGGAAGACCAAGAAGTCTATCCAAGGCAAGGGGAAAGAGAAAGAGGAAAGTAGTCATGGGAAGGAAAGGGACTTTGATATAATACAGATAAATAGTGATGATAGTGATAATGAAGCTAGAATCCTTAAGGCTCTCTTGCGAACCAGAGAAGACCAAATTCATGACCTACAAGCTGATCTAGAGAGCTCAAAAGATTTCATACATGTCTTACAGATGCAAAACAAACAAATGAGTGGTCAAATGGTAGTATTTGAGGCCCGGGCTTTCAAATATCAAAGGGAGGCCTCCAAGGCACAAACCAAGCTTGGGGGGCTCATGGGTGAATTCAATGATACCAAAGAAGAAGAACAGCCAAGGAGAAAGAGGCCTAGGACTATGGGTCTCAAGAGAGCTTTGGATAAAAACAAAGAAGAAGAGGTAGCCCTTGTTCGATCTTTTCCTCTTACTTCTTTACTCGCCGAAGAAATAGAAAATGATAGAGAAGCATGGCTTGAAAGGGAAAATAAAAATTTGGAGGATAAGTTAGAAAGAGATAATAGAGACTTGAGCCTGCAAAATAAAATGACCGCGCACTACAAAAAGCTAAATCAATTTGCCCGAAGGAAATTGAAGGTTACACAAGAAAAGCTCAAGGCGGCTCGAAAGAGGCGCTCGGTAGAAAAGGTGGGGAAAGGCACATTAAAGCTTGAAATTTTTTCCTCCACTTCTCTATAGTTTTCTAAAAACCCATGAAGGGCTTGCTCACCAAAATTGGGCAAATTTCGATAAGATTTCGTTTTTTGACATTTTTGGGCCTAATTGCAAAAATTTGTGGGCATCGCCTTTTTTGTTTGAAGCATCCTCAAAGGTTGAAAGTGGTATCATTGGATGTATTATATTCAATTTAATCTACTCAAAAAATTTCAAATCCAAAGGATGGGTTTTGATTCCCCAAAGAGGTGAAAAACAATGATTTTTTGACTTTCTGCCTCTCATATCAGCAAAGGGCTAATTTCTGGTTTTTTTCACTCAGGTCAGTTCTTTACATACTTTCAGTGATTAGTTTTAGAAAAAAAATATTTTCAAAATATACACATGTAGGGCTTTCCAACGATCCATCACAGGCCTCGTTTGACATCGGGAGGTCCCTCAAAATCTGTCTGCAAAACAGGGAATTTTCTGCTGCTACGTTCCTGTAGCATTTTGTCAAAAAATCAGTTTTCTGAAGTGGCTTATCCAAATGTGCGCTAGGCCATTTTTGGCCATTGTCAATAATGAAAAGTCAATATTTTTTACTTTTTTAGCATTTTATAGATATTTTAGAGATATTTTGTGCCTTGGGCTTTGCAAATCCTCAAGGACAAAATCAGATATTTGTTTTTAGCCTATGAGCTTCTAGTCAGTTTTGTGAAGCTTATCTTCTCCTTCTCCTATATAATTCATGGAGAATCATTGTAACATTGCTGGTGGAAGATTTGATAAAAAAGATGGACTTTGAAGAGCTTAAGAACTTGACTGAGCTTAGAGAATTATATGTTATGAGTTTTGATTATCAAACTTGTTTTATGGAGTGAATAGCTTGACTTGCTTGCCTTGATGATGGAGAGGATCTATGTGCAGGATTCCATGGCTTGGTAAATGGTATTGTACTTATTTTCATTTATGTTTTCTTAGTTTTTCACATATGTATCCATGCTTATTACTTGTTTTAAGTTAGTAAAGAATAGTTTGAGGTATGCCCATGGAGGCTCATCAAATTTCCTAATTCATTACAGCTTCTATGTTTTCATCTTTCTTAGTCATGTCAAAGGATACTTAACTACCCTTTGGTCCACTAGGAACTTGTTATTTATTTCCTTAATGATTAATATGACATGTTATCTTGTTTGATTCATGGTATGCCCTGCTTACTCATAGTTGTTTAAACCTCATTAAATAAATCTCTTTTGAAGTATTGACTGTCTAGGTTAAATCAGAGAGGTATTGTTTCGATCTTGCCCTCTGCCTATACTTGCAGACTTATTTCAAAGTTCTCATTAGTTTGAATGTTTTTTTTAGGAGTTTCCTTTCCACATTTTCAACTTTTGGATTGCATTACATGTGTTCTCAATCACTAAAGGTGGTTTTCCCATAATTAGAGGGTCTTATACTTCTATGCGTCACCTGGATGTTTATTTTATGCATCTATCAGTTCGAGTTTGATTCATAGTGATTAATGGTTAGCCCTACCACATGACTACTTGTTGTTTAAACTATTTATGCTTAATATCCCTTTGTCCTACACAAACTTGATGTTCATTTCACTTAATAAACCACCTGAAATATCCATTCTCTATACTAAATCGGCCCTGCAGTATGCCCTACCCATCGTCTTGACATCCTTGGCTTGATTTTGACCCCATAGCCTAGTTGATCTCATTTTTGCGTTCTATTTTAATCCACTTGATCAGTTTTTCCTCCAAACCACTAAAAACAAACAAACAAAAACACTTAACAACTAGCCTAAAATCTAAACAAACTAAGCGAACAAGCTCACATCCTTCGCTTCATTAGAGAGAGCCCTCTCTAAGTCCTGGAACGCTAGGTCCTAGGGCTCCAAAGATTGGTTTGATGTTACTTTGTCATTTGGTTCGCCAATCTGTGAAATCACGAGAGCCTAGCATTAGGTACAGATCTGTCAAGGCCTTCCACATTGCATATGGTTTCACCTTCTTGTGAAGGCTCAAGACACTATGGTCTTGAACTCCCTCTAACAAGATCCTTCTCACCTTTGTAACCAAGGTGTGTCAGGAAGTTCTAGGGTGTGTTAGGGAGTGTAAAAGCATGCCCAGGATTGTAGGGGATGTTAACACATGCCACATAGTGCTAAGGCATTTAAGACATGTTAGGTGTTTTGGCATGTCAAGATGTAAATTGTGTTTCTTAGTTGTTTTATGACCACAGTTGGATGTGATGAGCTTTGTCTTGGTAACTTGTTTAGTGGGAAGCATTGAGATTGGATAGGAGTAGCCTAAGATGAGTTACAAGTAGCTCTTAGGTGAACAAGGCATGTGTTGAATTTCCACGACACATAAGAATCTGGGTTTTTTCTTAGAGTATTGGATGCAAACACACAAAAGTGCCACAACACATCTACTTTGCACAACTAAATCTACACACATCATGGAATCATGAACTAGTGCACATGAAATCAAACCGTTCTTCATTAAATTACAAACTATAATAGAATAGGCTAGAGCTCTCATACCTGGGATCATGGCCCTTTACAATCACACTGATATAACTAGGGCTTGTTGTTAGTCCTTTGACAACCAATCTACCTTGAACAAGACAGCACTTGACCCACTTTTTTATGGTGGCCACACATATCCCTTTCAGTCCACATGTCCTGAAAACATCTGACAGGTCCTCTTGCCTCTTGTTATGCAACTCCTCAATCTATCTCTATCAATGAACTCAACTCCTTTAGGTTACTAAACTCAGATAAAAAAAAATTCCCTCTATCTACTTCTTTTTTCCTTTAAGTTCTACAACACTTAGGGTTTTCAATCAGTTGTTCAAAATTATGTTTGTGAAAAGATTTTTGGTTTACCCACTTTTTCCATACTCCTACTCCAATATGAAAAGTCTAGGGCTATGGAGGTTTCCCTTCTCTCGCTAACTCAATCCCCCACAATATAGAAAGCTAGGGCTAGTTGGATAACCCACTAATTGAATGCTACTTTAGTCCTTCAAAGTCTGCACATCATTAGGCCCAAAAGCCTACCCTTATACCAGTTTTTTTTCCTTCACAAGTACAAGACTTAGGGCTCCTCTTTGACTATCACCTAACAACCATCCAACTATACTTGGACTGCCATCAATTTTCCCAACCACAATCAATTATTTTACTGATCTAATGGACACAACACTGGCCTCATCTAGGGCTCTTCAAATTTGCCAGCTAATAGCGATTTGAGTACCTCTCAAAATCACTATTCTTGTGTACCAATTATTTTTTGTATAATCTATGAGAAAATTTGAACTACTCCTCTTATCATCCTTCTAACAATTTGTAGATGCTTGACCTGGGGTCACAAATCATCCACTAAAAGTCCATTCTCTAACTTTTTATAGGTTGCTTCAGAACTTTGTCCAAAATGACATGGAAAGTCCACCAAAATCAACTCCTCTTCATGTCAATCCATTCCTCATATGGCACATTACTTATAATTCATCTTCTACTCAGGTTCCACCTTCTTTGGATTTTTTATCTCCACACATAGTTCTGCAAATCATCTTCCAAATTTGTGGTATATATTACAGAGGTAAACCTCTCTTTCAGGGTCACAACTAAGTGGTATAACCACACCCACTTTGCATCTAGGTGGTATAACTTGTGCAAAACCATCAAAGAAGTCACAGGGGAATCCAGAAGGTAGTGGAGGAATTACCATAATCACTTATTTTTGTGGTTTAGGATGAATCTTGTCTTCCAATCACTATTTTTTATCAATTCAATTGTGATCTTTGTTATAATTTCTCGTGAAAAAAATGTGTTGTTGTTCCAATCCCACCAGATATTGCTGATTATAATGCATGGGAAACCTTTGTAATAATATTCCATGATGTTGAGTAACTAATTTTTGAAATTTTCTTCCAAGATTAGATAGGACCACGAGGCTATCATGTTCAATTTTGCAAGGGTGGTGGTGATGACCTGAACTGTGTTGGGACAAGAGATAAACAAGTGTGAAGAAATATCATCATATCACTTGCATAAAGGATATATGTTGGGGTGATTCGTAAACTATCATGGATATTTATCGTGAAAAAAATGTGTTTCTATTCCAATCCCACCATATATTGCTGACTAGAATGCATGGGAAACCATTTTAATAATCTTCAATGATGTTGTGTAACGAAGTTTTGAAATTTCGTTCCAAGCTTAGATAGGACCACAAACCTATCATGTTCAATTTTGTAATGGCTTTGGTTGATCCATATTATGGGTGCATGCCTCTCTATGAATAGTTTATCCATTGCAACATCTAGCTCCACATTGGACATATCCTCAGGGCGCGCGTCCTCCTCATTTGACTTTTGTGCCTTCTCTCTTTGGGCTGGGCTCCTATACACTTTCCTAACTTCCTTAATGGTCCCTCCCATTCTTTGGGATCCCATCTAACCTTATCTCTCCTTTGCCATCTGCGACACCTTTTCCTTGTCCTTTCGATTACCCTCCTACTTTTCAAACTCTTTTATTGCCCTTTCCCACCACTTTTCAGCAATATGAGCCCTTTGATGTGCTCGTCACTCTTTCAGTCTACTAGAGGTTCCAACATCCATATCCCTATTCCCCCTTATTACTTACTTGTAGCATCTTTCCCTCAATTCCTTCCCCCAGTACTGGAGGTTTAAGTCTCCATCTCAGGCTTTCGAATGACATCAAGCCCTCGTCCACCATTAGAGCTTTAATCCACAATGCGATTTCCTTCAACAATTTTCCCCGCAATATAGATCTAAATATGTCTTCGGATTTTGTAAAATATTGGTAGCACTCGGCTGCAAATTCCATAATGTACCCCTTCATCGGTATCCAACCAATGGAGTGTTACTAGATCTATGTGCATCCAACTGTGATAGACTCTAAGCGATACTCCTGGGAGTGACTTGATTTGAAGTCTCTACAACCAATTATAAAGCTCTTCTGGAAACTTTCCCTAGAAAATTTCATACAGGTCACTTGCAGATTCAGAAAATAGGACCCAATCTTTGAGAGTCATTTCCCTCCGTTTTCGAAGTTCCGCTTGTTGCGATATGAACTGATCTAAATGATTATACAACCAACTTCGTAGTTCCTTCTTGGAGATCCACGATACCATGATATAAATTCTAAATGAGTTTTCAGGTCCCAGAAACAAAACCATTTTTTGGTGAAAAAGGAGGTCTCTAGGCAAGACCCAAGTTCAGGCTTGAGGCCAACAAGGTTTCCACAATAGTCTAGAAGAACGCCGACATTTTCACCCTACTCCTGAGAGTAGAGTGTCTCACCCGAGGCGTGTCATGACCATTATAATATTAGAAGCTAGATCAGGTAGAAGACAAATGTAAACATGGATAAAAACTATGGGAAGTCGGAAGCAACACACATATCTTTCTCTATGAAGGAACTACCATTCATCAACACATGTTCAGAATCTTGAATTAAAATTTAATTTAAGAATACATTCATTGTAAGAAAATAACCATCAATCAACTTGCATCACTACACACAACAACAACTCAATTTCATTATCAATAACAAAACAACATACATGTGCTCTGCAAAGTCTATTACAGTTTTAGTCCAGTACACAGACTTCTCATAGAGCTCTACTGAGGCTCTGCTTTTTCCCTCGGCCTCTCGCTAAACTGACTAACTAGATAACTCCTCCTCTGCTGACTAACTACCTATTTGTTTCTGCGCGAGTGCAACTGTTAGTCCTTATTTTTTACCCGCTCCGCTCCTTTCCACTTCCTCTTTGTTACTATGAGTTCTATTGATTGTTCTTGTCTCCCATATCTTTCATCTGCATTGTTCTTTGTCAATGTCGTGCCACCTATATTCTAGCTTTCCGCAATCGTGACAGCTCCATGTATACCTTGATTGCATTTCACCACCTGTTCTCCAGCTCTCTGCAACTCAAAATTGTTTTATCCCAAAAAAAATGCCCCAACAACAAGATATAAATAAGTGTGAAGAAATATCATCATATGACTTACATAAAGGATATATTTTGGGGTGATTCGTAAACTATCATGCATATTTCTTGTGAAAAAATGTGTTGTTGTTCTAATCCCGCAAGATATTGCTGATTAGAATGCATGGGAAACCTTTATAATAATCTTCCATGATGTTTTCTAACTAAGTTTTGAAATTTCCTTCCAAGCTTAGATAGGACCACGAACCTATCATGTTCAAATTTTTTGGAATTTTCTGGATGCTCAATATTCTTCTTAAGTTCACCCTCCTTTGGATCTTCTATCCCCACAAATATTGAATTTGAAAACCATCTTCCAGATTTGTGATCTATAATGTAGAAATAAACCTCGCTCTAAGGGTCACAACTGCTCTTCTTCTATGCAAATTTTTCACAGTCTTAAGAGCATGCCTTATGAACTAAACATGCCAGGAAATTGTCCTAACTAGGGCACTATACTTATGTAATTCTATTTTTTGTAGAAAAAACCCTATCCACCCATAGAGAAAACCACAAGTCTTACATCCATAAGAGACTCGACTTAGCTCATATGGACCCATAGATTCTGGGCATTTCTTTGACTGAATCTTGATATTAAATTCATATCTCAATGTCAACCCTCAAACTAGGGTTACCTCAGTCAATATCACGCTTGTGTCTACTTCTGTTATGGCTCTAAGTTAAAGCGCAAGCCCTGCTCCATTTATGTTGGTCTTTATCACAAACCTTGCGACCTACTAACCACCACAAGACAAGATCATATCAACCCTATCTTCCATTTCATGTATAAAATCTAACCAATAGGATTGAATATGATCTTGTAATGTACTTAAACAAGAAAATGAATCCTTCCTACAATTTGCAGAAAAAAAACACGATCACACAATCACATATAAGTAAGAGAAAGAAATTATCAATCAAACAACAGAATATGTATGTGGGGAAAGAAACTGCTCAAAACCCCTCTATATATATTATGTATTAAGTCAAGGAATCATAAAACAATATAATGCTTAATCTCTCATGATATTCTCCAACACTCTGCCAATTGTCTCTTACTGATCTAGGAGAAATCAGTCTAGTACTTAGCTAATTCTCAACCTTCCCTCAGCCTGCCTTGCTCTTGCTATTCCTAGGGAATTAACTCCCTTTTAATTAGGAAAATCAGCCTTCCTTGATTGTGAAATCCATCATGGAATCATAACGACTTAATAATTGTAGATCAATTTTTTTTTATAAATACAACTGATAGTTATGTCCCATTTAACCTTTGTCTCAATTGGGTATTCCTCGGAACTAACACGCATGAAAATATTAATAATGAATTATCAGTTATCTGATTGATCACTCATTTTGAAATAAATCTAATTTAATTCAGTGGACCTCTCACTATCTCATCACTCAGTTAGAACTAGTTAAATTGATTTGAACTCAATTAATTGAGTTAACTAATTCACACCTACATCCCACTAATGCATCAACTGCAATTAGACCCCCAAAATATTAGAATCCCTATACATGCCTCATATTAGACCCTCATGATCCGGACATATTCAATAACACAATAAAATACAGAAATAAACATAAATACAGAGATGCACTAGGAATAACACTTCATTTCATTAATATCAAATATGGAAAAATGCTTACAGACAAAATGGAAAACAAACTAGCTTGGGCAATGGTAGCTTATCTCTGAGAAGAGACGTGGTAGCTACATGCCTCTGAACTGTGTTACAATAAGGCTTAGAGGCCTTTTTATTATTGAAAAATAAGAGAAAACCCTAACTTGAGGAGATGTAACACCAAGAGTTTATGGGCCCCGTTGGGGGTAGTTGGGCAACTAACTTCTCGAGGTCGTAACTTGGTCATATGATCTTCGTTTTACACACATGATACCTCGTTAGAAATATATCTCCAAGGACTACAACCACTAGCGTGATTTCTATGAAATCACTAAACCTTTCATGCCCAAAAAACATCGTTTGGGGCCTCAAAACTGCTCCAGAAGTTCAAGACCCAAAAAAATGACAAAAATAGTAAATTGTGCTATAGTTAAGGAAATTGAAAAACTGAAAGAGACAGTGGCGAGTGCCCAGGTGGAATAGGTGGGTGGCCACCAATATCCACCTCAATCACCTCAACTCAAATTTCTTGAGCTAACTCAGTCATCATGACTTAATTAACTGACCCAAGTTGCTATGAGATGAAATTACAATTTATTGTCCAATATATTTAAGGGAAAATAAATAAGACGCTTCACATTCCTTACTCCTAGTACATCAAAATTCCTCACCAGTGTGGGTGCATTTTTTTTGTCCTTTTTGGTTGCCAATTTCATTATTTCTTGTTGCAAATTTCAACACTCCCTCTAAACAAGAAAGGAATTCAATCTATCCTGATCCGGTTCCTTTGGAATTATGCATGCAACACTTCTCTAGTGTTTTTTGCACCTACAAATCCTGAAACTAAATAGCCTCCAAACAACTGAATCAATATAATTAATTTGTCATCAGAGTCTTTTGACTACTGCTAGCTGCTGCACCTATCTACTGGACTCTCTGCGCTCCTATTGACATTTGCATCAACGCCCTTTGCATTATTTCCAACTCTGATCTACGCTCCAATATCATTGTCACTCTGATTTTTGTCTTCCTGACATCTGACTGCATCAATATAACCGATCCTTCCTATTACTATTGTACTGTGGACTCATCATAGCTAGGTTTGATCCATGAGACACACCATCTCAATGGACCCTGCCAAAATTTCTTATCTTGGGATTATGTCTACACATCACCCCTCCTTTCACCTGGAGGTATGATTGCATGTGCTCCCTCTTCCCATCTAGCTCGAAATTTCCCCCTCATGGAGGTATCTGCTTGAGTGGATTCTTCCATTCAGTCTCCTCTCTTCTTCTCCAATTATGGCTGATCCACAACCTTCTGAGACTGCTTCTAAGGCTGCATGTTGAGAGGTAATTTGTACTCCCTCTCAATAGCCAAGTCTCTAACCTCTTCTTTTCTCCTCAAAGCTTTGCATGCATATGGTACCTCAAGTGCATATACGTTCTTGACTTGCACACATTGTAATTGTCTCGCCATTACAAAAGTTTCTAAAAAAAAATTGATTTTAAATCGATGATATCTCCCTCATCCGAGCTCCAAATTGATTTTCCATTTGGGTAGTTTTTCGCAAGGAATCCAAATATGCTATTTTTTTTTGAAAATTTTACACCAAACTTTCAGATATTCTCTGAAAACTTGCCGCTCAAAAAATTCTTGCTTTGATACCATGTAGAAATTCTAACCAACGAGATTCAATCTGATCTTGTAATATACTAAAACAAGATACTGAATCCTTCCTAAAATTTTTAGAAACAAAACGCAATCCCACAATCACATATAACTAAGAGAAATAAGTTATCAATCACACAACAAAAGATGTATTTGGGGAAAGCAACTGCTCAAAAACGCTCTATCTCTATTGTGTATTAAGTCAAGGAATCATGAAACAATACAATGCTTAATATATCATGAGATTCTCTAGCACTCTACCAATTGTCTCCTACTGATCTAGGAAAATCGGTCTAGTACTAGCCAATTCTCAACCTTCCTTCAGCCTGCCTTGCTCACACAATACCTAGGGAATTAGCTCCCTATTAATTAGGAAAATCAACCTTCCTTGATTGCACAATCCATCATGGCATCCCAATGACTTTATAATTGCACATGGGAAATTTTGTATAAATACAACTGATAGTTATGTTCCCTTTAACCTCTGTCTCAACTAGGTATTCCTTGAAACTGACACACATGAAACTATTAATAGTGAATTATCAGTTATCTGATTAATCACTCATTGTGAATTAAATCTAATTCAATTCACTGGCTGACCTATCACTAGCTCATCACTTAGTTAGAAATATTTAAATTGGTTTTAACTCATTTAATTGAGTTAAATAATTAACACCTGCACCCCACTAATGCATTAAATGCAACTAGACTCCAAAATTATTAGATTAATACCTTTACATGCCTCATCTTAGACCCTCAACTCGAATTTCTTGAGCTAAATTAGTCATCATGACTTAT
This sequence comes from Pinus albicaulis, assembly GCA_034641835.2. Taxonomy (NCBI): domain Eukaryota; kingdom Viridiplantae; phylum Streptophyta; class Pinopsida; order Pinales; family Pinaceae; genus Pinus; species Pinus albicaulis. Next base: position 26,036 of record JAXQQM020090946.1, on the reverse strand, counting down.
TTAACTGACACAAGTTTTTATGAGATGAAATTACAATTTATTGTCCAATTTATTTAAGGGAAAAATAAATTAGACACCCCACATTCCTCACTCCTTGTGCATCAAAATTCCTCACCAGTGTGAGTGAATTTTTTTTTTCCTTTCTGTTTTCCAATTTCAATGTTTCTTTCTTGTTGCAAATTTCAACATTTCAAAATTTGATGTGGCCTTCACACAAAGACACCATTGAAATCACATACCCAGATTCTCATGAGAAACCTCTCTTAAGTTCGATCTACCATAAGAGAACCAACAATATGCCATCCTACTTCCTAGCTCGAATTGACCGTTAAGGTATGCAACATTCTTGTGAACCCTCACATGATGATCTTGCTCTTGGAGGATGATCATGGCCTCCCTTTAGCAACCCTTACTCGACCCTCTTACTCGACCTACTTTAGGACTACATCTCTCTTCGCCCCCTTGATGAAATGAGTTCCTTCTCACTTAATGTTTTTTCCTTCATCCTAAGGCCTCCTTAAATAGTTTTTCCTAGACCTCTTAAGAACCCTCAAGAACTTACGGATTTTATCCACTTAGACCTTAGGAAATATTAATTTTCCTTTTTAATTTTCTTTTAGATTTTAAACCCCATCTTGGGTCCAAAATACCTTTGATTGGTTTCTTTTCCCACAAATCCTTTTGTGACCAAACTCACACAAACCCATCTCACTAGGCTTGTGGAGTACCTCCCAAGCTACTGAATTCAACAACATAGTCTAGTTGTAGTAAATATAACTTGTTCAAGCTCTTGTAGTCAAGCGAGGGCTTGGTTGGGTTCCCAAGTTTAAAATTAAGTAAGGGTAGTTGTGAGGGCATGATAGCTAGGGAGGGTCAGGGCATGCACATTAGGAATGAAAAATCATGCTAACACATGTCGGACAATGTCAATGCATGATGAAGAGTGTTAGGGAGTGTTGGGGCATATCAAGGGATAACCAGGTCAAAATTCATGGAAAGGAACGAATAAGAGTGTGTTCCAGGGAGTGTCAGTGAAGTCAAGTGTGCCAAGGATGAAGTGTGTTAGGAGAAGTTCAGAATAGGATTTACAGCAGGCAAGCCTATGGTTGTTATACGGGGCTAGACATAACAGTTTTAGACAAAGGGAGATCACTTTCATGTGCTAGGCACAACATTGTTTTTCCTTTAGCTATTTTTTTTTATATGAGATGTGGCACATTTTTTCTACATGCTCATGTTTTAAACTATTCTAGATCATTTCATATTGTACATTGTTTTGTATAAGTTTTGGGGCACTCGAATTGTATCGGCTTATATCTTGTGTGCCTTGTGCATCTTGTGGTTCTTGCAAACTCTTAGTTAATGTTCTACTATTTATATGAATTGAACATACATGTGAAATATTTCCTATGTAAGCTATGTTTCTTAGTTGTTTTATGGCCATGGCTAGATCATGTGATCCTTTTCTTGGTAACTATTCAAGTGGGACAAGTCGATCTTGGACATGAGTGGCATAAGATGAGTTATAGGCAGTTCTTAGGTGAACAAGGCACAATGTACTTGTAGTAGGTGCAATTAGGCAAGTTGCTGCAGTTGAAGCAAGCCAATATTGTCACATGAACTACAGTAGCCAAGGAATTGATTGGGTTCCCAAGTCATGAAAAAATGTATAGGATAGCTTTGACGACATGAGTGGCAAGGCATGCTAGGGAATGCTAAGATGTGTCAGATAGTGTGAAGGCATGTCAAACATGCTAAGATGTGCCAAGTGATAAGGCATGCCAAGATGTGCAAGAGTGTGTCAATGCGTGCAAGGGACTGTCAAGGCAACAAAAGGGAGAAATACGTTAAAATACAAGGAAATGAACACATAAGAGGGTTAATAAGTCATCAATTTACCTTTTCCAAGAGGGGCATGCTAGGCACACCAACACTAGGCGCCAATAGGTGCCAAGTGAAAAGTCTTAGTGCATTCTAAGTGCCAAGTCTTCCTTTGTTGCTTCTCATCTACTTTCCAATAATTGATCTCAAATAAATTTAATATTAAACCATGCCAAATTATACCAAGGCATGTCAACGTATTCCATACATGCTAAGACTTTCCAAGCGCCAACATGTGCCAAGTGCCAATATGTGTCACAGAGTGTTATGCATGCTATGAAGTGGAAGGGCATGTTGAAGAGTGCTACGGTGTGCTAGAGAGTGATAATGCATGTTGAAGAGTGTTAAGGAGTATTAGGACAAAAACTTAAGGGAGCACTAGGTCAAAATTCATGGAAGTTAATGAATATGAGGAACGTGTGCCAGGGAATAGTGTTAATGAGTGCTAGTTTTCATGCCAAGGAGGGAGTGACAAGGTATGATAAGTATTGGTAAGGAATGATAGGGAATATCAAGGCATGTCAGGAAGTCTCAAAGTGTGCTTGGGAGTTCCAGGGTGTGCTAATTATATGTGCCAAATAGTGCTAAGATATGCCAATATATGCCAGGTGCTAAGGATGTGTAAGGTGCCACGGTATGTCAATATGTGTCAAGAAGTTTCAAGGAAACAAAATGAAGAACCAATAAGAGGGTTATAAGTCAGGACTTTATATTTTTCAAAATAGGCATGCTAACCATATTAATAATAAGTCCCAATACATGCCAAGTGCTAATGTATTTCAATGCATTCAACCAAGGTGTTCCAGGGAATGCTAGGGACTACATGCATTCCAACACATGTTAGGAGAGTTCTATGTTGTGCTAGCACATGCCACCATGTGCTTGGGCATCAGTGTCATGAAAAGATGTTCTAGGTACAAAGATGTTCCAAGACATGTGTGGTGCTAAGAAATGTTAGTGTGTGCCAAAGATTAATTTAAGTTGTGCCTGGATTTTTGAGGAGTGTTAGGTCTTTCTCATTAATATAACTAATATAGCTTGATTATGTATTAAATAATATATTTCCTACACACACTAGTGGGATTTTATCTAAAGGGAATTTTCTAGATAGTAAACTAAATAGATATGAATCATGTGTTGACTCATATGAAAGCTTTATTCGACTAGTCATTACTTGAGAGAAATGATACACACTAATTACTTCTTAAAAATTGACTGACTCTAACCACTATGGCCTTAGAAATATTATAAAAATTACTTCACAATAATGGTATTAAATCGTTCTCTTTTGAAAAAAAATATATTAACAAGCACATAACGTCATCAAAAAACTCATTGTAATGATCAATGGTGATTATGAAATGCCTAAGGTATATGCCTAATATATATACAAAGAATTAAATCGAACATGCAAAAAGAAAAAAATCGTAAACAAAGTGGGCATGAAGTATAATGAAGGGAATGTAATATAATGAAGCAGCCATGATAAATGATACGATGTAGTAGTGATAATACATGCATGTACATGGTAGAGACACAAGGAGAATACAACCATGGTAGGTACAGTATGCAAACAAATAGCACCTCGAGAAACAAACCGAAATTATGAGAACGCTGAGTTGTAGTTAACACAGAGAAGCATAATAGAGAGATACTCTCAGCCATAGAAAAGCCGAAAAAAAAACCATGAGTGAATAGCTGAAAAACAATATTGAGCAGTGTGTAAAGTTGAAGTAATATTTTTGGAGGATTTTGTGCCGCACCATAATTTATGTAGAGAATCCCTCAAATTGTGCAGTGAAATCCCAGTGAAGGTAAGCATCAGTTCTCTCATAAATTTAAAATCGAATCCTAGGTTTTATGACTTCAGTTCTATATCTATTTTCCACCAGTAAGGATCAATCACGTAAATTCATTAGCAGTTAGAGGATTACGGGGATAGGGATTTTATTTAAAGAGGTTTCATAATACAACTTCAGTTGTCGGATTTGTCACTATAGACACACGCTGCCACCTGTAGATTTCGAGATGTCGAGAGAAGAAAATGGAATTGTATTGTTTAACAAAGGAACTCAGAGAAATAAAAAAAGTCACTTCCAGATCAGATTCATATGTCAAAATTCCAAGCTGTTGTAATATACACGATCATGGAAGCCATATGATGCCATTTGTTTTTTTTTTTTGGTTGTCTTTCACACAGTGAAAAATTTATTTTATTAGTTTTCTAAAATAGAGTGTGAGCCAAAAGAGAACTCAAATTACATTATTGCTGAGCGAAGTCGGTGTTAAGGTTATGAAATGTTTGAGTTCTGGAGTTAAACAGTTGATAAAAAAAAAAGCGAAATTTCCAAAAGAAGAGACAGCAAGTTGAAGTTTGAATCAGAATGAAATACGAAGTCTGAGAGTTATATGACTATCAGTGTAGATGAAAGACTCCAGTTCACATTTAAAACTCCAGTTACATTGACAACATGGAAAAAGTCTAAGCTTTCAACTACGCAGTGGAAATAGAATACTTCATGGAAGCTATATGTGTATAGAATCTATAGTGATTGTTTTTGCATGATGGTATTCTCCACTCCAAATCTTGATTTATTTATTTTTTATGCGTAGAGTAGTAGTGCTATTAAGAATAATGTCATACTTGGCAGATCATCCAAACTAGATGAGCACATATTAGGAAAGCTGGGAACTAAGAATGATCTAACACCTATTGGTTTTTAAATAAACCAAGCTAAAACAGTTCCATTAATGTCAATAAACATGACCTATTTTTCAAGAGTCCCTAGAAATAGGTGGAAATAGTATATTGTGGATTTTTCCAGATTTGGTGTAAACTTGAAAAAAATACACTAAATAGATATTTACAAACTTGAAAATGAGCTAATTTGTTTTTAAGTCACTTCATACAGGAATTATCGGCAAAGATGGCACACAAAGACGATAATTGTTATGCAGGAATGGTGCTAATTTTGAAGACGATCTAATGCAAAAGTGATTTTTAGAAATCACAATGAAACATGCATCATTGGATGCTTGAAGGAACTAATTCTTCACTGCATATATCATGACATTTTCCGCTACACAAAAATCCTTTTGCGTCATGATTACTCACATTTTTCTTTCCAAGCACCTTAACCATCCCTATGTTGCAGCCCATCTTCCATTCCTTATCCTTCATGACTTCATACATGCCTATTTTTCTAAACAACATACATCATTTCCTTCTTATTTTTTAGTTCATTTTTCCTTGTCAATAAAAATCCCAAGCTCTCTTTCCATGATTATCTTGCCCTACATTATACATTGCCTGATTCCGGGATCTTTTCATCTATAGTCCTATCAATCATTTTGTACAAACTCGCGTTGACTGATGTGGGATTCCTTAAGGCCCACCTTTCAACAAGTCTTGACCCATCGACATCAACACTTTATCTGGGATAGAGACTAGAGTCATCATTAGTACCTTGAGGATTGTATGTCCTAATAACAAGTTCTCTCACCGATAGTCATGGGAATACATCAATGTCCCTTGATCGTTGGATCTTGTAAGTGGCTCGACATCAGATCATTTATTCGCACTTCGCAAGATGTACTAGGGTACCTTGGCACTCATTGACATCAATGATGAGTTTGCCTCACATTGGTTAACGACATCCATTAATGGTCGGTAATCCAATGACTTCCTTTCATGCTTGACATCGACACATTCATTTGCATGACTAGAATTGTACCATCGAATTTTTGAAGCAGTTGAAGACTATATATATTTTTCATGACTCCATTAGTAGTTGCGACAACACTCCTTTAGCCATATAAGAGTACGATAGTTCCACTTTCAGACATCATCTTCAGATTCATACAACCAATTAGCACTTCAGATTCCTTCACTTCATCCAACAGCATGATATTCACATGATCCAACACCATGATATTTTCCTGATCTAGCAACACGAAATATTCTCTCATGCAAATCAACATGACATTTTCCATATCCTAAAGCGACAACAACTACATTTTGCATAGTTCATCAATGTTTTGGGTAAGTGAAGGTATGTTATTTTCTAATTTTTAATCAAACAATTTCTTGCATGTTGAAAATAAATGAACTTGGAAAATTCCCTCGCCATATTACATCATCTTTCACCTTTTCTTAAACATAACACACCTTCAGTTTTTTGGGGGGGGGGAGGGGGGGAGGGTGGAATATTCTTTATCATTTCATTCCATTCATCACCTCACATATTGTCAACCAACATGACTCTTCCAAACTACACTTTGTTGCAATTGATACATTGATATCTATTTTGGCATGATTCAAAAATATGAGAAAAGGTTTTCTTATGCATATTAATGACTTATCATTTCTAGTATATGACTTACATTTTCAATACATGTGTTAAAAAAGAGAAGAAATAAAAGAAATAAATGTTGTTAACACAAGAACCAACATTTGTTATATTCATGGTTGTTAACACAAGAACCAACCATAGAAAATATCAGTTGCAGTACATGTATTTTACATCCTAGAATGATACATTGTTAGAAACCAAAATCATGCAAAGCCAAAAGTTTTTATCCATGCAAGGTTGCATGAGGACATGCAACAAGTTCAGTTTGGGGGTATGTTGGGTCTTGTAATTGTCACATTTTCATCATGTTTATCCTCACCATTTCTCACATTCCATCACCTCATTTAACCATTCATCATACCATTTCCATGGGTTCACCTCATTTTTTTCCAATTTATTTATTTTTAATATTATTAGAGAATGTATGATTAATTATTGGAAAATTGACATATTTCACTAATATCTTAAATGTGGATGAGCTTTGTAAATGTGTAGGATTATTTGGAAGAATTATTCAAAATCCTCTTGAATATTTCCTCCACCATTTCAATAATTCAAAGGATAATTTTTCAAGATTATTCTAAAGAGAATATCATGGAGATTTCAAGGAGAAGATCATGGAAGATTCCAAGGAGAAGATCATGGAGATTTGGATAACATATCTTATCCAATATTTGTGAGAGATGAGTGAGGATTTGAAGGGATCATATTTTGTAATTATAGGGATATTGGTTGAGAGAAGAGTGGATTTGTAATTATGAGTTGCTTATCTTGTTTTCAAAGCACTCATGTATAAATAGGAGTGCTCTTTCTCTAAGAGTAGAGTAGATTGGAACTTGTATGACTTATTATTATTATCTTTGAGACTTGAAGACATAATAGAAGATCTGTTCTACCATATTTTGATGTTGCTACATGTTGATTGATTTATTGAAGTCTTGAGTAGTTGAGTTTACTTACAGTGTGCAAGGCAAGGGTGGAAGGGCCCCCACACCGAGCTAAGTGCACTTATTAGTTTTCATAGCTGTAATTTGTGAACTAGTTTACTTAGATTTATTATTTCCTGCTTTCATATTTTCACAATGGTATTGATGATATAATGCAACTAGTAATTAAGGGCAGCCAAGATCTCTGAACATAGAGCCTCTTGATTATTATTTCATATATCTTAATCCATTGTTTAGTGTTAGATTTCCTGCTTTCATGTTTTCACAATGGAATTGATGATATAATGCAACCAGTAATTAAGGACAATCGGGATCTCTGAACATAGAGCTTCTTGATTATTATTTCATATATCTTAATCCATTGTTTAGTGTTAGATTTCCTGCTTTCATGTTTTCACAATAGTGCTGATGATATAATGAAACCAGTAATTAAGGACAACCAGGATCTCTGAACATAGAGCCTCTTGATTATTATTTCATATATCTTCATCTTTTTTTGGTGTTATATTTCATGCTTTCATGAGATTTCACAATAGTGTTTTTTTTTTTTTTTTGTAAGTATCGCTAAATATATTAATAATTAACATAGTAATACAGAGCTGCCACTGTCCCAGCTAAGGTAATCTGGGCACAGGGCTTGATTGATAGGAAAAACCATGTTTTGGACTGCCCAGCATGGGGAAACCAGTCGCAAAAGATTAACATTCGCCGCCCTTGTGAGGGAAACCGGCATTACATCCCAATAGTTTGTCAAAAAAACAAAAATTTTAACAAACCTCTCTGCAAGAAGAGGGTAAAAGCATAAGAAAACCAGAAAGAGCATGAAGACCTTGAACCTGGAAAACCAAAACCTCTGAGAAGTCTTCTGATCACTGAGCATCGGTGTCGGAGGGTGGTTCTTCAACGATTCTGCAGCCCCAATCGTCTCTGCCTCCCTCATCGTCCACAAAAGGTGGTACAGTGTCTTTATCCGTGTGCTCGACATTCTGAACCTGCATAGCAACGTTTGGGACAAGATTTAGCTGGGCTAAGTCTGCCAGAGCGGGACTGGGACCGGCGGGGACTTGGAAAGTGACGGAGGGCCCAGGAGCGGAAGGTGGAGGAAGCACAAAATTAGTGGACTCTTCGCAGACCGACACCGTAACAAAGGCTTTGAGAATTGGGCGATCGAAAGAGCAATTGAAGGTGAACTCAGCACGTTGGTAAGACTGGCGGAGGAGAGAAGATGAAGGCGGGCGAGGGGCGGAGGGAGCTTCAGGAGGGCGCACCGGCGGTTCAGGAGGAGGCACGAAATGATGGCCACGAGGTCTGCCTCTGCGGCCTTTGGGTTCCGAAGAGAAATCCGAGGAAGATTCAGAGACAGGGGACGACGGAGAATGATGACTTCTGCCCCGAGTAGAGCCTCGACGACAGCGCATGCGCTGGCGTAGGCGAGGCATGGCGAGGGGAGTAGAATGCAACGGGCAAGAAGGAAGAGAATACACAGAACCACTGGAACAATGCAGCGAATTGGAGAAACAGAAATGACTCTGCGAGAAATGAAAATCTGGAGTGGTTTCCAAACAACAAACCAATTCACACCTTCTGCCAGTCTGCGTTTACGCACTGGGCATCGAGCAAGTAGACGGGCAAGAAACACCGTGAAACTCAACAGCAGAGCAAACCGGGTAGGCGCTATGCATATAATCTCTGTCCATGCTGAGAGCCGAGGTGAAGCCGATAATGAACCTCCTGCGAAGACGATTCCAGAGATAGCATTTAAGATGGCGTGGGGTGGCGGATGGAATGCCGCAGTTATTACAGGTGTGAGAGGCCACATGGCCTGCTCCAATGTGCCGCCTCGGGAGGCGATGAGGGACTTGAGTCCCATCACTGTGAACTGGAGGCAACCGCATCTGTTGCTATGGAGTCCTGTTGCACCAGTGTGCTGCATTCTTGGAGTTTTGATGCTTCATTGATAATGTTGAGAGGTCCTTGAGTAACAGTTGTAGAGTTGTCTACTCCCAAATTGGCAAGGAGGTCCGTGACTTTGTTGCCATTGCGTATGATATGGGAGAAGGAGACAACGTTAAAACTTTTGAGCCAAGCTTCCATGAGTTCCAGTCTGGCCACTAATCTCCAACATGTGGAAACCTTGACGGCAGCGGAGCCTGTTAGAAGATGTTGGGCCATGTTAATGAGAACTTGTGAATCTCCTTCAACAACAAGAGGGAAGAAATTGTGGCACTGAGCTAAGCAGAGACCTTGCCAGAGACCTTCCAGCTCTGCCGAGTTGTTTGTGTCCCATCCGAGATGACCATAATAAATGAGCAAGGGAGAACCTTTGGCATCTCTGAAAATTCCCCCAAATCCAGCACACTCTGGGTTACCCTTAGAAGCCCCATCAAAGTTTAATTTGACTACACCAGAGGGTGGAGGAGACCAGCTATCAGGGATCTGCGAATTGAATCTAGCAGAGGAGGAGGAGATAGGGTTGATTTTGAGTTGCCAGTTCTCCCAGATATCCCGTTCCTTAGGTTTGGAGGGGAAGTCTTCTTCTTTCCAAGAGATGAGAGAAAGCGTCTCTTGGAGATTGTTGCAAAAGGTGTTCCAGATGATCCCCACGGGTGAGGATTGGTTTCTGAAAACCCTTTTATTCCGTTCCTTCCAGATCGTCCAAAAGAGAAGCCCAGGAGTGAGAATCCACAGAGTGTTGAGAAGAGCACTGGAGAAGGGAGTCAGGGGCCAGTTGCGAAGGTGATGGATCAGATCGTCTGTGGGTTTGTTTTTCTGATAACGAAAACAAACTTTCTCCCAAAGAGTGTTGGCCAAATTGCATGAGATCATCAGATGTTGAGCAGTCTCAGTGCATTGTTTAAAATTGGGGCATTGAGACGGTCCAATGAATCCCCTTCTGATCAGGTTATCCTAGGTAAGAATCCTTTTGTGACTGAGAAGCCAGAGGAAGGTCGAAACTTTGGGCCATACACCAGGAGCCCAGACACGCTGCCAGATTGGATCTCGCGGATTGGAGGAGGCAAGAAGGAGGGAGTAGGCTTCCTTGGTGGAAAAAACCCCTTTAGGAGAGTGTCGCCATCTGAGTACATCCGGATCGTCAGTCCATCTGATTTTTCTGTGGCAGAGTTCAGTGTTAATGGTGGCGTTGATGTCGTCCTGAGCGTTAGGAGCAATGAGAGTAGCCTATTTCCACCATCTGTATCCATTGTCGTTCTCCTCAAGCTAGTGTTGATTAACACGATCTTCCTGCTGAATTCTGATATTGCCGCCATGAAGATGATTGAGGATCTCCAGGAGCTTTGGTTGTTGTTGCCAGGCGTCTGTCCAGAATCTGGCGGTGCTACCATTCCTGATTTCCCAAAAGCTATGCTGTTTAATCAGGTCGCTATGCTGCTTGGCGGCGTTCCAAATGAGAGAACCCGAGACTTCAGGGAGAAGTCGGATCAGTTCCTCAGGAGGCCGATTATTGGCATATTTTGCATTCCACAGTTTGGCCCATGGTGTATCCAGCTTTGAGGTCCATTTCCACCACAGCCTGGCCCCCATGACAATGTTACTGTGAGTAGGGTCCTTGAGTCCAAGGCCCCCTGCTTCTTTTGGAGTGCAGACAGTGTTCCAATTAACCAGAGCCCATTTCTGATTTTGACCAGAGGAGCCCCATAGAAATCTTCGTTGTAGCACTTTAATTTGCTTAAGGCCCATTTCGGAGCAGCCAGCACAGAAAAAAGATAGAGAGGCATAGACTGGAGAACGGATTTTATGAGAACAAGTCGACTGGCCATGTTGAGGGTTCTGAAAGTACAGGAGGAGAGACGGGCTTCAAGCTTCTCAAGCAGGATGTTCCAGGAGGAGTGTTTGATGGATGAATCAATTAGGGGAGCTCCCAAATATTTGGCAGGGAGAGAGGCTATGGGAAAGCCTAAAATACAGGCTATGCTGGCTTGAGTGACAGCAGGGGTATTGAAGAAGAAAATTTGAGAATTGGCAGGATTAACAAAGGTTCCCGAGGCTTCAGAGAACATTTTCAGGAGGGCTTTGAAGACACGGGCCTCTTGGACAGAGGGATGGCCAAAAAGCATATTGTCATCCATGAATTGTTGGTAGGTAGTAGGTGGGAGGCCGTGAAGGGAGATACCTTTCAGAAGTTGGACACGAGAAGCATTTTGGATGAGTCGACCTAGACCTTCAGCCATCAGTACAAAAAGAAAGGGGGACAGAGGGTCTCCTTGCCTAATGCCTCTGGTGGGAGAGAAAGGAGGAGAAGGAATCCCATTAATCAGAATTGAGTAAAAGGTGGATGAGATAAGGTTCATGACCCATCTTATCCACAAATGATTGAAACCATAAGCTTCCAAAATCCTCTGAATATACGCCCAACTCAATTTGTCGAAAGCCTTAGAGAGATCAATTTTGAGGAGCATACCTGCTTTTTTGCTGATCTTTAAGGAGTGGATGACTTCGTGAGTCAAGATGATCCCGTCAAGAATCTGCCTTCCTTCCACATAACCGGTTTGTTCTGGAGAGATGAGCATGGGTAGAAGCGGCTTGAGGCGATTAGCAATGACTTTTGATATTAACTTGTAGATCACGTTGCACAGAGCTATAGGCCGAAATTTTTTAGGAGTGCTCGGCTGGTCCTCTTTAGGAATCAGAGTAATAAAAGTGGCATTGAGGGAAGGGAGAAACCAATGCATGGTTCTTGATTCTTCAACTAGATGCCAGACCTCCAGCTTTATGAGTTCCCAAAAATTATGAAAGAAATTGGACGTGAAACCGTCCGGCCCAGGTGCCTTACCAAGTTTGGTTTGGGCCAGAGCCTCTTCGACCTCCTGTAAGGAGATGGGTCTTAGTAGCATCTGATTGTGTTCCTCCATAATTAGCTTGGGAATGAGCTGAGTGACTTGGTCAATAGCTGAGGTCCTGTTGGGCTGAGGTTCTTGGAGCACGCTTTTGAAGTGGTTCAGCAATTCGCACTCCATGTCTTCATGGTTTTCCAAGTTCTCCCCTTGCTGATTTGTGATATGACTGATACGATTGTTCATTATTATTTGTATGGTAGAGCGATGGAAGAATTTTGTATTGCGATTGCCCTCCTTAAGCCAACGGACCCTGGATTTTTGTTTCCAGAAAATTTCCTCTTGATTATATCTTTCATTCAGCTGATGTTGTAGTGTTTGTTCCTGTTTGTCGAGGGCTTCTGATCTGCCTTTGCTGATGATTTCCAATTGGATTTCTGCCATTTTGAGTTCGAGGGCTTTCTTCTCCTGAAAGATATTCCCAAAGACAGTATGGTTCTAGCTTTTTATTTGGGTTTTGAGGTAGCGGAGTTTTTGTTGGAACTGAAACATCGTGGAACCTTGAGGTGGAATGAAACTTTTCCAGGTGTTATGGACCATGTCCTTAAAGGAGGGATGATCCAGCCAAAAGGCTTCAAAGCGGAAGGGCCGCTTTGTGTGCTGGTTAGGCCTTTGCCATTGAAGAGCAATGGGCCAATGATCAGAACCAGTGATGAGAAGAATGGAAGCTATAATGTCCCCGCCCATATGAATAGTGTTGTCAGAAATCAAGAATCTAACAAGTTTGAAAGCAATGTGATGATTGCCAGATCTTTTATTGTTCCAGGTGTACATCCCATTAGTGAATGGAAGGTCGATCAGCCAAATTCTACTTATGAAATCTCTGAAGTGAGCACTATCCGTTTCCAGTCTCGCGCGGCCTCTTGTTTTTTCCTCTGATTTGGTTATCATGTTGAAGTCTCCCCCTAAAATCCATAGCGGGTGAGTTCTATTGGAGTTTAGGACTTCCATTGTGTTCAGAAGCGCAGTCTTGCTTGCTAGATCTTGAGGAAAATAAACGTTAGAGAGATGACCATGGATATTGGTACCTATAAGATGAAAAGAGGCTTGGATGAGATTGTGAGAGGCATGGAAGTCCCCAAGCTCGAGAGCTTGCATATCCCATATTATGGCTAGACCTCCTGAGAATCCGGAGGCATCGACTGCAACATAGTGACTATTGGGCCAGGCTTTGGAGATGATTTTGCCAAGGGCCTCAGAATTGCATTTAGTTTCTTAAAGAAAGATAAGATGCGGTCTTTCTTGCTGTATCATGCTTTTTATCATTTTGTATTTTCTGGGGCTGTTCAGTCCTCTTACATTCCATGATATGAGCTTCATGAGGAAACATTAGGGAGGGGTTTGTAGAACCTTGTGAGCTTGGGATAGCGTCCAGAATCCACCAGCATTTCCCCCAGCAGTATGGTGTGTTGCCAGTCTGGTTTTCTGCCCCTCTTCTTAGACTCTTTTATTATCTTCAGGCCATCCTAGTGACTTCCTGATTGTATTCCTAGCTTTTTTTGCTGCTGTGATTTGGAAAGCACCACCTCCAAAGTATCTATCTAGCTAGGCTTGATATTGTCAAAGTCCTATCGAAGGCAAGCATCTTCCAAACTTGGTAGATCCAGTTCTCCCAATTCGAGGCCTTCAGAATCTTCATCCATGAGACTGAGCTGACTGCTCTCGGGATTTTCAAGGATAGTGGGGGTGGAGTTTGGTAGGACATGATCAACCTCCATACCTTTGGTATTAGCATCTACAGAACTGGATTCGAGAGGGAGCTTGAAGGACTGGGGATCCCCTTTTTCAGAGGAGGCGGGATTTGGTGAAGAGTGAGGTTGGTTTGGGGGGATGACTTGAGAGGAGGAGTTAGGAGAGGGTTCAGTGGAAGCAGGGTTAGGATCTCCAGAGGGGTCCAACTGAGCTAGGGTTTCAAAACTGTTACTGGTAGAGGGGGTGGAACCTTGCGGGCCAGAAGCTTTTTTACCAGAAGGGGTTCTTTTGTGGTGCTTCTTATGGCTGGAAACCTTAGTGAATCCGTTTGCCTCCGATTTATCGACCGCGTCAGTGCTCTTGGCTTCAATATTCAGCGGGAAGTATCTGAATAGGTGCCCATGAGCATGACATCTTCGGCATCTGAAAGGAACATGCTCATAATCTAGGGGCTGAATCCACTCAAAATCATCATGAAATAAACTTACCACATCAGGAAGTGCTTTGTCCAGCTGCATGAAGACGCAGATCCGCGCATAGGAGGTGTACCATCGAAGCTTGGTTTCTTCAGCAATTTTTATGAATTCTCCTAAGCCTTTGCCTATGGCTGTGAGGGATTCCTCATCCCAGTACTCCAAAGGGAGCGAGTAAAGCTAGATCCAAACTGGTGCCCAGTTGAATTTTTCCTTGTCGGGGTTGAAACATTCGACCCAATCTCTGAGATACAGTCCTGCGGAGTTGAAAAAATAGGGTCCCCCATCTAGAACTCTATTCCTATCTTCTATGCAGTTAAAGACCGCGTTAAAGAAGCCTTTCGGCCCTAGCTGGAGCGTGACCTGGCCTTTGGGTTTCCACTTGGAGGCTATCCAGCCTTGCAGAGCTTTTTCTGTGGGCTAGAAGCCAATGAACTTCCCTAGGAGTGCATGATATTTCATATACTGGATCTGGGCATTTATGCGGTGGCTTGGAAGGTCGATCTTCGGTCTCTCCGTTGCAATGGGTTTGCATGTTGCAGACGGCGGTACGGAGTTAGTCAAATCGTTTTTGAGTGTGTCTCCCTCCAGGTGCCGGGTTGTGCTCCTTCGCTCGGCATTTCGTTTGTTCGATGGATCTTTGCGCGGGGGGGCTGGAACGCCACCCCAGCGTGGTCACCATAGCTTGTGCACGACGGCGGGGGCGGGACGTGCTGCACATGCTAAGGAAGTCTTAGGCACGTATCTCGTCGGGTACACCATGCGAAGCTTTGCCGTTCATGGGAAGAAACCCTAGCTCCTGCCTTAGCTTAGATTCGCTTTAATGCATTTCTTTTCCCCTCACAATAGTACAAATATATAATGAAACCAAGAATTAAGGAAATCCAGATCTCTCGAACATAAAGCCTCTTGATTATTATTTCATATATCTTAATCTATTGTTTAGTGTTAGATTTCCTGCTTTCATGTTTTCACAATGGTATTGATGATATAATGCAACCAGTAATTAAGGACAACTAGGACCTATGAACATAGAGCCTCTTGATTATTATTTCATATATCTTAATCCATTGTTTAGAAATTAATTAAGTTAGTTTTTATATTTGTAATATGCATTTCACTAACCATCAATAGTTCATCTTCTAAATTTGACTGTAATTGAAACCCATATACTTTGGGGATGCTTCTAAGTTCACCAACCCGGATTGATATTAAATACTTGTTTTAATTTGCAATATTAAATTGACCCAACACCTACCATCTTTACTGCAATCCACACTGGATCACTTGGCCCTAACTGCGACTCTAGACTCTAGGATTTACTACAATCCACACCAGATCACTAGGCCCTATTGAGACTCCACCCTCCAATATTTATCGTATATCCATCCTGGGATTCCTAGGCCTAATGGAGAGCACCCACCTCTATGATTTATTGTATATCCCACCATTCACTGTTCAAGGATTCCTAGGCCCACCGAGGAAACATAAAATCTGGATTTATCGCAACCCACAGTACAGTTCAGGGGTTACTAGGCCATATGCTCTTTCTTTCAGAGACCACCTCACTCAATTTTGAATCCATCTGGCAATCCATGTCAACCAAAATCATGAGAACCCATCACACCATGGCTAAAGGCTAGGATGAAAAACATTGTCTCACGTCGAAAAACCCATGCCAATGACATCAAGGGAACAAAGAACACACATGCATAACCATGAATTTCGAAACTAGAAATGAAATCATACATGAAACTTGATACCTGCAAAGAATCTCATTGTAGTCACTTGATCTTTCTCTTCCTTTCTTGATTCTTGCTTTCCTTTTCCTTCCTTGATTGCTTGATCCAACGCTAAAGTGCTCCAAGAAAAATCTAAGTGTCTAAGAGTGAGAGAGATAATAGAGAGAGAGCTCCAAAACTAAAATGAAAAAAGGTATATGGACTGGTCCTTATAAGCCTTTTTATCAATGAGGCTATATTTTATTCATTTTCCATTAGTTTCCTTCATTTTCCTCCTCTCACATGCAACCTGTGACCTTTCACTTTCCTTTTCTCCCAATTTCCATTATTTTCATAAATAAAATGCCTATAAATGCCTCATGCCTTTCCAAAGCCTTAGCCATTGCCTTTGCCACTTTCCATAGCCATAATAACCTAAATGAACACCCACTAGGATGTTTTTTCCCACCATTCAGCTTGAAATACATGTCCCATGACCTTGGTCTTATATTTACATGGATTTTTAACCACGGTTGTTTCAACCTCCCCCCCTTAGGGTAACATCATCCTTGATGTTCAATGACACCTATAAACAACAAAACCGTTGAAAGACAAAAGCATAGTTCTTATGGTGCTTTATAACACAACTTGTTGCAATATTTATAATGAAAAATTTGTTGAAAACATGACAACATAACATTTACTGGAGCTTTATAACACAACTCATTACGGTATTTACAATAAAAACCACATATACTTATGAACATTTGCTTCAAACAACAAATAATCATACTGTCTATGGAGCTTTATAAATCCAACTCAATACAGTATTTACAATAATACACACACACACACATATACACATTTGATCAACCAACAAATAAAATCATACATTCTTGCACCTGCAATAAGGGAATCCAGAGGCTTACACCTCCACCCTTAAAGTAATACCAAGATTCACCTCCTTCCCAGGAAGTCCAAATCAACTGCCAAAATCAAATATGCATCCAATGTCAAACTCTATAGTATTGTGCTTCCCGTTCCCTCAGCGAACAGTTACTGACTCATTGTTCCAGGGCACACTCCCAATGTGCATCTAATTCCATCTAGAAATGTTAATGACCAAAACAAATCCATATCCAACCTTCCCTTCTCTACTACACAGTCCCTCCGGAAATCTGGTCACCCCCTTTTGTGCAATCACTCACCTTCCAAGTTCTTCGTCATCCCCTATCAGAGGCGATCCATCCCTTGGCAAGGCTTCCTCGCATCAAAAGGTCAAATAACCAAGGCATATTCATACCTCAAAAATATCATACCACTCATAGCATTCTCATGGAAATTAATGGACACGATTGGGTACCAGTGTCCCACAATGGCCCTGCTCCTAAAGTGCTTTACCAACATAGTGATGCTTGTTCCAATTCCTTTCACTGATGCTACTAAATCTTGCAGTCGGTTTCAACCATCCAAACTGGGCATTTTCATGATTTCCTGTACTAAGAAAATGACTTCCATTAGATTACAAATAATCTAAAATAAATTCACATTATACCTCATTGGTAGCTCGTTAATAAGGTACACTTGCAACTTTGTTTACTTCCTGTCACAATAACTCAAAATAGTTCTTTGATAAAATCATCATGTATAAATATATCACATCCGGTTAGCTCAAAACATAACCATCATGAATCAAAATCATAAATCACATGTAACCATCATAACCAGAATCATATATCACATGCATAATAAAAAATGAAATAAAATATTAATACTTATCCTTTAATCAATCCTTAGATTCTACCTTTATCCTTTGTCATTTCCGTATGCACACCGGATCGGTTTCCATATCCGGCAAACACCTAGTGCCTTCTCTTCAACCACGTACACATAAAAATAGTGTACATAACACGCATACACCCACATATGGCATAAAACAACATACAATACATGCACCTACACCTGACATATAACACATACACATACACTTGGCATACAACACAACGCATACACCTGCATCTGGTGTATGACACAACACATACACCTACAATCGATGTACAACACAACACAATACATACACCTACACTCGGTGTACAATGCAATTCATATACATATACATATACAAAGTACAACATAAATCCAATACACATGTCATGATACCACAACTACACAATGCACATACATAGTACCGCATGTACACAACACAACATGTACAACATGCATACAATACCACATGTACACTAGTACCACATGTGCAACATGTACATAGTACCACCTGTACACAACATGTACAAAACACCACATGTACATGGCACCATCTGCACAACGTGTACACAATGGCACATGTACATCACACCACCTATACAACGTGTACATAATACCACATGTACACAACACCACATGCAGGACATGTACATGACACCACATGCACGACATGTACATGACACCACATGTACACAACACAACATGCACGACATGTACACACCACCACCTACACACATCACCACATGTACAACATGTATACAACACCACATGCACATAGCACCACATGTACAATCATGCACAAAACACCATATGTACATAGCACCACATGTACAACATGCACATGACACCATATGTACATAGCACTGCATATACAACATGTACGTTGCACCATACGTACACGGCACTGCATATACAACATGCACGCAACACCATATGCACACAACACCGCATATCCATCATGTGCACATTACAATATGTACACAACACTGCATATCCAACATGCACATAACACCATCTATACCCAGCATTGCATATGCAATATACACACAACACCATATATACAACAGGAACACAACACCATACGTACAATTACTGAATATACAATATGCACAACATATACACAATAATAGTGCTACACATCCAAAACCACATTGTATCTACCAAGCAACCTTGCTTCCAGTGTCTCCCTGCCATCCATGCTTATCCCATCATGCCACAAAGCACACTTATTTTATTTCGTTGATGTATCCCTCATCATTACTTTTCCAAAACATAAACATAGGAATAGCACAAGAATATAATATCAGTTCATATCCACATGATACCGACCTCATATATTTGTCAAGGCTACTCTTCCCACTTGATTCCTCATAAAACAGGAACTTATTCATGTCATCCACATGTATAAGCAATCATTCCTCCACAGGAATGATTCCTGATGACTATGTCATACAACAACATACATACATACATACATACATACATACATATACATATATATATATATATATATAAACATTAACATAAAACAATCATGATCCTGTCAGAAAACGACATACATACATACATACATACATCCATACATACATATATAGAAATCAACATAATCATACTCACAACATAATTACCAGATATCATAAATTTAAGGTTAAGAGAACTTCCTTTATCTGTGCACAACATGTACAACATTGAGAATAACATCTCCCAAATTAGCCAAGGCATCTGATGAAATAAATCTATTTAACTTACCTCTCCTGATTACCTTGCTCATGATTGTACTGCCACTGTCCATTTACACCAATGGACCCAACCTTACATTCTTCTGCCCTTATACATGCACTGGGCTTCATTTGAGTCTTACATTACCTATCATGTTCCATTTAGCCCTTCCTGAGCTTCGTTAACTTTCATCTTTCCCAAACCAATTCCTAAGACTCAAAACGAAAAAGGAAATAAAAAAAATAGAAAAAAATAAAACCATGAAAACCAATAACAAGACGACACCACAAACAAATTGGTATGGGAATACACTCGACATAACCAAAACCGCAAACCAAGTAAAACCAAATCACAAAGACCGAAGAAAAAAAACTAGCAACAAACACCATGACTCGATCCCCATGGGTTCCCAATTCTTCTAAGGTAAATCTCAACCTGATCCTTCTTTAAGATTTCACAGCAGTCACCTTTTCCATGCAATCCCCTGCACCATACTTCCATAAACACATAAATTTTAGCACATAAATATATTTACAATATACTAGTTACCTTACCTTGTTGATCCAAGCACGCTGCCCTACAGCTGAACACGCACATATTTCATCTCCCAAGGGACTCTAGTTCCTTAATTAATCTTGCCATAACTACAAAACTAGTTGTCATACTTGTCAAGTACATGTTCATAAATATATCACATTTACACATAATGTCAGACCAAATCAAGGTTAAGAAGACTTCATGTATGCAAAGCACTCATTTGTTTAGGGTTTCCAAACATAGCCAAAGGAATTCTTACCCAATTCCTTTCTTTTAACATTTACCTTACTACAATTGAGTCTTTATATGCACTATCACAGCACCTAACTTTTGCTATATAAACATATCAATTGTTACTCTGGCCACACTAATGCCAAACATGTTTCGCAACTATTCACACACATGTCAATCACATGTTCCAAATATCAAGACATCATATCTATCAACCTTTTACCAAGACTAACAACTATGTCCTAGTCAAATAATCAACTCACATTCATTGGCCATAATACATAATGCTACAACTATCACCTACTTACACCTTGGCACATATCATTTGTCTCAACACATAATGTGTTATTACAAATCGTTAAAGGAATCTTCGAATCTGTCGTCGTAATAGATCACTTTAGCTACGCATAACAAATAGCCCTAACATCTATTATGGTAGAAAAACATCTTTAAATCTGCAATTAGATGATCCAAATAATGTTGCACAAATCCAAATCTAAGCATGAAAGACATTAAGCAGATAAAGTAAAATATGGCTCCATGCATCCAATAGACAAGACAAGAACAGTGTATTTGAAAGAATTTTTGTATTATATAAAAAGGGGGCACCTGAGAGGAAAACAAGAAAGGTGTTTTCCGGTTCTCCTCAATGGGATGGGTTCTTGAAAGTCCTCAGCGTTTCAGATCTAAAATTCCTCTCTTATTGGTGTAGAAAAACCCAGACAAACATAGAACTCAATGGGAGCTCACAAGGTAAAAATGGAAAATGTGACCAAGTGTAGATCCAGAGTGATCTAATGCAATGGAGGTGACTAATGAATGGGGAAAACCCTTCTATTTATAACAAAATATTAGGGCGGTCTAGAACTCGGTGCATGAATAAAATATTATTAATCGAATTCTAGAACCACCCTTTAGGAATATTTTATTATATTTGTTGGAGGGAAAAGGATTTTTTGACTTGGGTCAATTCCTTTATTTATAAATAATAAATAAATAAATGATTTATTTATCATTTTAGGGAAATGATGGGAATATAATTAAATAAATAATGGTTTATTTAATTATTTATGGATGATTTAGTCAAATTTAACTAAGAAAATTATTTAAATAATGATTTAAATAACTTATTCTTAGGAAATAATTAAATAAATAAGGATTTATTTAATTAATTTCCTTGTTTTGGGTTAAATATGATCGGGAAATATAAACAAATAAGTTATTTCACATGGTGAAAGCAATTTTACTTAGGGTAAAATTGGTCTTACATGGTGTACTTGGGTTCATCTAATAATAATAGGTTAGATGACCAAAAAATGGTGTAACAGATTGCCCCCCAACGTACAAGTGTTAGGAGAAAATCGTATGACCGAAGTACGTTGTAAGAACTCAATCACTAGATATCGAGAGGGAAGTGAGAGAGAGAAATGTAAGGTTGTCTGATGTGCTAAAGGACTAGACCCTGAGGAGATGAGACTTACAGGTGCAACAAGTCTCTAGTTTATGAAGTGGTACCTGTGCTAAAGGCGGCGGGGGAGGCATACCTATGCCCGCCGAGACAAAGTACAAAGAATAGGAAGTCCAGTAAACAAGGAACTGAACCATGAAGAATATGTTGGCATAAATAAGAGCCAGAAAAATAGAATGATGGATCCCACATACATGTTATGCCTAGAATAACCGTCAGGACTTATATAATAAGATTTTAGTACATGAGATATAAATACGCCCAAATGCCCCCTACACACGGGGAAGGGCTCGCAAAATCTGACTAATACATGCAAATCGAAGAGGCGCTGCAAGCGGCTGAGGCCAATATCATCAAATGGGAGGAGCTGCATCAAGGTTTGAAATGAAGAAGTCATCCAGGCATGTGGGGGGCTACCTGCAGGGCCACCCCCTCATGAGGGTTGAGACATCTCACACATGCCCAAGAATCACCAATAGCTGCTGCTGCGTCACTGGACTATCAAGTGTATAGATCACGATAATTCTAACTCGAACCAAGGTACACTGCGCCCGAGACCGGGCTTCTGGAGTAAATAAGCTGATGTCAACAGAAGTAGGTCCGCCAAGGTGAGGTAATAGGGGAATCTGAACTCAGGCACGGGAGAAAATAGTAGAGTGACTAACAGACGGACACAGATGATGATAATGAAATGAGGGGTATTGAGTAGCGGATGGACAACTTCCCTTGTTAGAGCATAAGGGGTAGGAATGGCTTGTCAGTAACTGACACAATATCAGGGAGGATAGGTGACAATGATATGGAAGGCCATACGAGAGAGGGACCAAGCGATGAAGGATGGAGGACTATAGTGGGAAACAAAAGGGCTCGATATAGACTCCATGACAGATGATGACTCAACTCAGATGCTCTAAACAAGGGCGAATCGATGGTGCTACCACACAAAAAATTTCCAATGGGGAACCATAAAAACATGAGTACAATAGGGTATCTCATGACGAAAATCAACACGAACAAAGACAAGTAAGGAGGCAAAGTGGTGCCCCAAGTACAAGTTTTGTAAGTGGAGACATTTGATTTGGAGGAGAGGTAAATGGAACCTTCATGGAAAAAATGTGTCCTGGTAAAGTGTCAAAACATGAAAAACTAATAGATACCCATTTGAGTGCTCGATGAAAGCTTTCCAACGGTGCAAACGGTGTGTCAAACGGGGCTACGATTTGGTCACAGCGGGCAAAAGAAAAAACAGGGGTTTTTCTTCTAATAAGGCATTTTCCCACCAAAATCATTCATTTTCTTATGTAGTTGTGGTGAATGTGGAGAGGAGAGAAGGCCCTAAATCTTGTGGCGATCGTAGCAGACAAACCGACCATTGGAATCATGATCTGTCAGTTGCAGGTAAGAGGCCTAATCCTACTCTTTTTTTTTGGTGGATTCAAAGTTCAGATTAGGGTTTTAAATCTCAGTAACTGCCCCTACTTCATCATTGTGGTCGGGTCATACTTTTTGGGGCAAAAACTACGACCTGGGACGTAGGTTTGGGCATGAAAAGTGCAACCCGGCCCAGGATTTGGCCAAAAAGTGCGACCTGCTAGATGGGGGTGGTTTCAGTGCTGTTATGGGCTGAGATTTAGTTTTGGTGCAGTTTGTTTATCTGTAGACTGAAAAAGATGATTATTTTGTGCAGATATGGCAGATATATGGATCAAGTGGAGAGAGAGAGACCTAGGTACATTACGGACGGAAATCCAAGCGGATCAGGGTGTCCGTCGTGCATTGGCTAGGTTTGGGGTTCTAAAATTTTTGGAGAACCCTTTGATGAGGGCTGGTGAGCCTTTGTTGGCTTGAATTATCAGTTATTGGGATCTAGACCATGAGGTGTTTATAGTGCAGGGCCACAGGATTGAGCTGACAGTACAGGATCTGTATTTCCTAACTGGTCTCCTGCCATTAGGGATGGTGGGAAATACACATCTAGTGTTACCTTGAGGGCGTAACATCATGGAGTTTGTTGAGCGACATTGTCAACCAGGTGTCTAAGTCAAAGGGACTTGGATATCCATTGGGGATCTAGAGAGGTTGGAGACCCGGGCAGTGGCAGCAGCAGTGTTGCGGATCTTGGGCAGCCAGGCATTCCATCACATCACTGGAGGGCAGATGATGATTGTAGAGAGTGTGTTGGGTGGGACCTACTATGGGTGGGCCCAGATGATGTTGGTGTCAGTGAAATGACAGCTGTCGCTATGTAAGCGGCAATTTAATCATGATTGTGCCTATGGGACGGTATTGTGCTCTTTCTTCTTTGAGAAGATCCCGACCTTACGACCTCGCATACAGTTACCTGATGGGGGTCTGAGAGAGCCTCAGATGTGTCGATGGGGATGACTACTGTGTAGAGGAGGGGGAGGAGCAGTCAGACGGGTGTTCCGACCGGAGTTCTTCACCCATTGGGATCAGATGCCATTGTACATAGACAATTATCCCTATAGTGGGATGAGTTATTGGGAAGATCCGGACTTGCCGCTTCCGCCTGGTCGAGTATGGGGGCTTGATGGTAAGTGACAAGAAACTAATCTGTTATGTGCATTTGAAATTTTGTGACTAGTATTCATGGTACTAATCCTTCTATTTTTTGGAATGCAGATATAGATCTGGTAAAACCGGCCAGATATATGGGACGACCTGCAGCGGCAGGAGCTACAGGTGCAAGTGGATCAAGGATGGCACAGAACAAGGATATGGCTTCTCTATTGGAGGACATACATCGTAGATGTGAGGGGCTGCTAACCGGTGTGTCGGAGCGTGGTTGGCAGGATTTAGACGACCAGTACATAGAGTTATGTATTGGGCTACCCTCGGAATGGAGAGGTATCATGTGACGCATGGCGATGGTCGGTCAGACTGTGCATGATCTACGAGCTGTGGGAGTAGAGCCATTGGCTCGAGATCCTCCAGAGAGTGATTAGATGTAGGGCAGGTGGTGCCCCCCAGTGTATATGTAGGGGCAAGTGGTGCCCCCCATTTTTGTAGTTTTGTTTTTTCTAACGTGCTATGGGCATGTCATATGTTTCAGAGTAGATGGACTCTAAAAACACATGTTATGTGATATGGATGATTTATATACATTTTTTTGATGATGTTAAATGTTATTGTCTTGTGTGTGATAAATTCCAGTCTAGAACATGATTTGCGATTTGATCTATGTAGTGATTTTGACTTCTAGGGATATGGGTGAAAGTAATGAATCTAAATTCACGGATCAAAAGTTTCACTCGTAAATATTGTCTAAACAGGATAGGGTTATGCACACGATAGACACCATTAAGTTGTAAGACAAGAAGCAGGGAATCTAAATGAATGTGCAGATGGAGGATATGATGAGAGAAGGCATTAGCTAAGAGACCACGTACTGCATCATATTCGGCCTGATTATTGGTGGCATTACGAATGCAGACCCAATTTACAAGAACCAGGGTATGCAAGGGGGTAAAGATGGCCCATGCGCCGGCAAAACATCTTTAAATCTGCAATTAGATGATCTAAATAATGTTGTACAAATCCAGATCTAAGCATGAAAGACATTAAGCAGATAAAGTAAAATATGGCTCCATGCGTCCAATAGACAAGACAAGAACAATGTATTTGAAAGAATTTTTGTATTATATAAAAAGGGGGCACCTGAGAGGAAAAAAATAAAGGTGTTTTCCGGTTCTCCTCAATGGGATGGGTTCTTTAAAGTCCTCAGTGTTTCAGATCTAAAATTCCTCTCTCTTATTGTGGTAGAAAACCCAAACAAACATAGAACTCAATGGGAGCTCACAAGGCAAAAATGGAAAATGGTGACCAAGAGTAGATCCAGAGTGATCTAATGCAATGGAGGTGACTAATGAATGGGGAAAACCCTTCTATTTATAACAAAATATTAGGGTGGTCTAGAACTCGGTGCATGAATAAAATATTATTAATCGAATTCTAGAACCACCCTTTAGGAATATTTTATTATATTTGTTGGAGGAAAAAGGATTTTTGACTTGGGTCAATTCCTTTATTTATAAATAATAAATAAATAAATGATTTATTTATCATTTTAGGGAAATGATGGGAATATAATTAAATAAATAATGGCTTATTTAATTATTTATGGATGATTTAGTCAAATTTAACTAAGAATATTATTTAAATAATGATTTAAATAATTTATTCTTAGGAAATAATTAAATAAATAAGGATTTATTTAATTAATTTCCTTGTTTTGGGTTAAATATGACCGGGAAATATAAGCAAATAAGTTATTTCATATGGTGAAAGCAATTTTACTTAGGGTAAAATTGGTCTTACATGGTGTACTTGGGTTCATCTAATAATAATAGGTTAGATGAACAAAAAATGGTGTAACAA